>JBBBDQ010002245.1:2047500-2647500 GCA_037127315.1 Ascarosepion bandense | reverse complement strand
TGAGAAAAATCATTATTGAGGACAGGATTCAAGAAGACAGATGATGATGATTGACATTGCATTTAAATTTTTGAAGACTGAATCTGAGAAAATCATTATTGAGGACAGGATTCAAGAAGACAGATGATGATGATTGACATTGCATTTAAATTTTTGAAGACTGAAGTTGACAGGAAAGTAAGTAGCTAAAGAGAATGTGAGTGAAGAAACTGTTAGCATAGAACTTATGGTTACATCCAGCAATTCTAGCTGTAAAACAATGAGACATAACTGCCAATCTAGTTCTGTGCTTAAATTTATGAAATCAAGATACCAAAGAGGAAGGCTCATCAGATTAATTACCATGAAAATATTTATAGAACAGGTACAGGAAGCTTCGTTATTGTGGTCGAAAAGTGACTAAAGTAGAGATGGCAGGTAGGAATGATAACACTGCAGATTTTTTCAAGAATCTGTAGATACATAGCAGAATCACAAGACCTGATATGACAGAATTATTCAATGTATGTAAGATAATTTCTGCAGAGAAAACTATTTGTGAACCAAATGTTAGGAAATAAAACAAAGGTTATTTTTGGAGGTATTTTTTATTTTATTTTTTTAAGTATACTTTATATGTTGGAAAAATAGGATATGGCAGCTTGACAAAAAAGATATCTTTTTTATTTTATTCTTTAATTAAGAGTTAATTTCTTATAAAAAGAGAGTTTTAATCTTTGTCATTTTTCAGCCCATTGCTCTACCATTGAACATGATCAGCAGATGCTTTCTGTGCAGTTGAAAACATTTGGGTGAAATTCACTTTTGTCTTTTCTCTTATTATATTTAAGCTTTTATTTATTTAGGATCAGAATGATTAAAATGTTTGTCAATTCTTTTACTTCTCTTTACTGCATTTAGTACAAATGAACAACCTCTTTACTTCTTGGCGTTCAATAGAAAGAAAGGCCCAAATCTACTCGGATATTTAGGTGAATTCGATAGTGGTTGATTCCTACAGCAGAAAATCCTTAACAAAAATTTAGTCATGTGCACACACATACACACACAAAAGAAGGTGCTAAAAAATTCTTGACCCAACCAAGAGATTCTACAAGCCCAAATTCTGATGTTTGGTTACTTGGCCTCATTTCTGGAAATGATTTAGGCTAAAACTTTTCAGCACCCCTTTATATATATATATATATATATATATGAAGGGGTGGGTATAGAAGAATCCAAAGGAGTATCCTGTATATACAGTGGTAGGATAACTCTCTAGGAGAGCTCTAAATATATGTGTATATAAATACATATAGAGCAAATATAAGAAAAAAATTTTTTTTTTTAATCATATCACCCCAAGCAAGGCGGTAACGCCACTGATGTGCAGGGGGCTACATAAGATTGAAGAGATTGGAAAAAAGAAAACCGGAAACTGTATCCTAAACAGGAAACAAGCGATGAGCCTCTTCACCTGTTCAATAGATGTGGATGGAGTGTGAACCGGGCAATAGTTTAGTCTACCTACTTCAATTGAAAAAAAAAAAAATGAAAAAAATAAAAGAGTGAGAAGATTGGAAAAGAGAAAACCAGAAACCACATCCTAAACAGGAAACAAGGGATGAGACTCTTCACACGTTATTTCATGGTAAATCGGAAGTATAGGCCTATTTCAGGTGAACCATCATCAGCTTCCATCTTTATTGTAGAAGGGATTTTACGAAATTCGTGTAAAATCCTTTGTACAATAAAGATGGAAGCTGATGATGGTTCACCTGAAATAGGCCTACACTTCTGATTTACTATGAAATAACATGTCTGCCTTAATTTTTTCTTATATATATATATATATATATATATATATATATATATATATATATATATATATATTTCATTTGTAAATGAGTTATTACGTGACCTAGGTTTCTACCATCTGGTGATTTCAGGCAATTTGTAATAACTAATTTTACCGCTTTTTTAAGAATGCTCGTGTCACGGATTTTTTTGAAGGCTCATATAACAAGGATTTTTTTAACTTGCAATTTTAAAAATTAGAAGAAATTCTAATGTTTTTATCCATGGCTGTATGATACTAATAAGTATTTTATGGTATGGTTACACTTAGTAATAATTTCTGTTCTTTCATTCAGTAATTCATTTTTTGTTTGGGAATAACATAGTATTCCCCCTATTTATCTATTAACCATGTATATATATGTATATATATGTGTGTGTGTGTGTGTGTGTGTGTGTGTGTGTGTGTGTGTGTGTGTGTGTGTTGAATATATAGAGATTTTTTAAAGACATCTTTAAAAAATCTCTGAAGAAGCTTGTTGAAGCCAAACATGTTAGATTAAAGACATTTTTTTCTACTTGTTCTTTACTTTTTTTTATTCATATATATATATATATATGTATGAATGTATATTTAATCAGCATATCTTCATTCAAGTATCTTTCATTAAATAATATAGACATATTATGACTTTTTTTACAATAATCCTTTCTAGTTTTCTAATTATCTTCTTGATGTGAATTTGAAATTCATCAAGGAAGGCACTTGTTAATCCAAGTACTTTTCATGTCTCCTCTGAGATCATCCTCAAGGGAGAATTGTGAAGACAAGCTTAATATAATTGTAATCATTGTGATGGTGAATTTTTGGAAACATGCATTTTTGTAAATGCACTCTGTTATAATAACATTAAAATTCATTATTGTGGTTAGAATGTTTTATTAACAAGTGTTTCCAATGCAAGATGGATAACCAGAGATGGTACATTGCAAAATGGTGTTAGATGTTAGTCAACTCAAATGTATTTTAAAACATTGCTACAATATCTATTCCCCTCGGGGTTCTTGACAAAATACAGGGAAGAATCTGTAATCTGATTGATACCGACTTGGCTGACCACCTGCAGTATCTCTCTCACCAGCATGACGTGGCTTCCCTGTGCCTCTTCTATAAATACTTTCATGGCTTCTGCTCTGACGAACTTAAATCACTGGTGCTCCCTAGATGTGAATTTGCACGAGATACTAGATTGGCAACTAGGTCCCACCCTTTTACAGTGAAACCGATGAAATGTAACTGCAATTTCTACTCCAACAGCTTCTTTCCTCGCACTTCCCACCTGTGGAATTCCCTACTACATGCTTGCTTCCCCGACGGCTACAACCTCCAGGAGTTTAAATGTAAGGTCAATAGACACCTCCTAACACACTAACTCACACTCACTCTCTCCCTATGTACATCCTAAGTCGTCTATCACCCTCCTTCTGACATTTCCTATACCCAATCCTTCTATGTAACCCCCTGCGCTATAGTGGCAGTGGAATTCCTTGCTTGGGGTGACACGATAAAAAAAAAAATCTTGTTCAGTATTGGTTGTCTGCTTTTGATATAGAGGGCCTTGAAAATTAGAAGTTTTTCTTTATTATTTCCTTGGAGTAGTATGTTAGTGTTGTCAGTATGTATTTTCCTGTATTGTGACGGTGGACAGGAATGTGTCATTAAATGCTGTGTAATATATATACACACAAATATAGATTTAGATTATTGCTAATTCAATTGCTCAAGCTTTAGCTCCATTATGTCTAAAAGATTTTATTAAAAACTTTCAAGAAGGATTAAAATTTAAATTCTTGTTTGTATTTCTTCTTTTAATTTTCCCAACCTTCAATATTTGCACTTTCTTTTTACTCAATAATTCAATTCAATCATTTTGCTTTTCATGGTATAAGCAATATACATCATTATCAGCTACAGATTTCTCTTCTCAATTGTACATTTTCTTCTACTATATATCATGTATATTCATCTGTAAAATATCCTATTTATTTAAAACAGCTTGAAAAGATTTTTACGATTATCTCAAAATGCTATAAAATAAAAATCAATTTAATTCTTTCCAAAATCAGAAATATTTGGTATAATTCTATTATTAACCAGTCTTTTACTGAATGCAAATATGCAGGTCCATCCCACCATAGGCAATTGAAATCATTAAATTTAAATTTACTTTTTATTTTTAATTAATTAAAGATGTCAGCTATTTCTTACTAAACTTATTCTTGAGTACAAAATATTATTACACAATTAATGTTTTTGGATTAGAATAATCCAGAATTTATACTGTGAACAAACCACCTGCATATGGATAGAAAATGAATTTGGTAAATGCACAAAAATAATATGGTATATGAGACAAGGATATATTGTCTCATCAGATTTAGTTAAAGTTTACAGTGAGGGGATCCTGAGACATTTAGAAGACCTAGCAGGATTAATTATTGGAGGCCACAATCTTAACAATCTAAATCTATCTAAACTTATTTATAAATGGAACTTTGTCTGTGTGTGTGTGTGTGTCTGTGTGCGGGTGTGTCCATTACCTATAGACTCCAAAACAGCTGAACCAATTTTCTTGAAAATTTACACAGTTGTACTATAAGCATCTGCGAGTGTTCTTAGCTAGGTTTTGTGTTGAGGTACCCCCGATAAATATTGAAAATCGATAATTGAAAAAATTGGGTTATAGAAGGAGTGGTCTGATTTTAATCAAATTTGATACACTCATAGACAAAGACATAAGAAACGATATTCAGAAGTTTCGAGGTTGCAGTTCTTACAATAGTGCAGAAAATCGATAATATATATATATATATATATATATATATATATAAAAGGCAAGATGTTTGTGTGTGTGTCTGTTTATCTGTCTGTATGTCCTTTATACAAATCCACAATTTTTATCCAATTCTCACCAAACTTCACACAAATATTCTTTAGGCTGAGTCTGAGCTCCAGGACCATGGATTAGTTTTAAAGCTTTCATTACACCTGAGCAATGCCAGGATATACTGCTAGTATAAGATATACAGAAAACACAGTGTTGATAGCAGACATGAAAAGAAAACTGTAGAAGTTCCTACAGGAGGTAGTAAAAGAAAGTGAGATTAAGCAACTAACATCAGTTGTAAGAAGAAGGAATATGTTTTTTGTTTCTTTTTAATTATTTTATCCCAAGCAAGCCAATAAAGCCACTAGAAGTTACTGATTGTGAAATAAGAAAAAGTAAAACATTATTCAGGAGTGAAATCAAGAAGACAGTAGATAACAATTGACATTGCATTTAAATTTTTGATGATCAAAATTGGCTTGAAAGATTGTCAGCAAAAGGAACAGACCAACATGCAAATTATGAATTGGAGATACCAACATTAAGCAAGTATGAAAATTTAAATATTTAGTGTTTTACCAAAGGCCGAAAATTGTGACACCAAAATCTGAAGACACACTGAAATAACAAAATGTGGCTTCCAAAAGGTAAACAAAGTATTAAGAATTCATTAGAAACAAAAAAAGAGTACTGAACTGTGATGCAATATCATTTGTTGGTTGTTTTGTTTTCATGGCATATCAATCTTGGTGGGTCATTTATTGCCAACTAAATTTTATTTATTTTATTGCTGGTAATACCTTTTTCTTTCAACAATTTATTGTTGTTTCTATATAAGTTTTTATGTCTAGTAATACTTTTTTCTTTTTGAGTATCAAGATTCATTGGGATTTGTTTTTAAGGGCAGGGTCCCCAAGTCCTACCCTTGTTATTTAACCCATAACTGAAGGGAAGGGACGGATTAATACCTTTCCCAAGGGTACCAGTGCTTAAGTGAATGCAGGGTATTCAACTGGAATTTGAACCTGGCTCACTGATTTCTTTTTCCAAGCCAATATCCACTGCACCACAATGCACATCCGTCACTAAATGCTTACATCACCTGGTATTCCCAAGCAGTCACCCATGTAAGTACTGACCAGGCTCAACGTTGCTTAACTTCGGTGATTGAGCGAGAACCGGTGTATTCAACGTGATATGGCGGTAAGCCGATGCAATATCAACCCTGCTATATGGCAGTGAATGCTGAACAATCTCATCACAACTGAAGAGACAACTGAAATGTAGTTCTACAGAAGAATGCTGAGAATCAATCATTCAGTTAAATACCATATGTAATACATTCTTGGGTGATCATGTCTCAAAAGAGAATATTTTCCTACATTAGATTGCCATTACTTTCTGCAGCATACTGGTTGCCAACCAAGGCTATAGATCCTAATCTCTTCTGTTATTTGACTCATAGCAGGGGGGAAAAGACAGATTAATACCTTTCCCAAGGATATTTGCACGTAAGTGAATGTAATGAATTCAATTGGAATTTGAATTCAGCTCTCTAATAATCTCATTTCAAGCCGATATCCAATGCACCACAATGCACATGGGCTGAACATATGAGCAACAAGGACGTTTTTATGAATAATGGAAACAAAATGACATTTATAGTTAGAATGAGAAAGAAAGAATTAATTAGAAATAATTAGTTTGTGCAAATGGTTGGCAGAAAAGAGATTCTTCTTCTTCTATGTGCCCTGTCCCTTCAGGACGTAGGCGATCATGGATCTCCACGTCTCTCTATCCCTTGTGACTCTTAGTATGTTTGCTCCTGTTGCTCCTGGCAACCCCCGTTCCGTCATCCACCTGATCAGACTCTGCAGATATGTTATCCGCTGCCTTCCTCTGTCTCTCCTTCCTTCTATCTGTCCAGTCAGTATCAGGTTCTCCAGGCTCTCCTTCCTCATTGCGTGTCCCAGGAACTTCAGTTGTCTCTTCCTGATGCTCAGCATCAATTTCCTTTTTGTTGCCATTCTTTCTAACACTTCGTCGTTGCTTGTATGCTCAGTCCACGATATCCGTAGCATCCTTCTGTAGAACCACATTTCGGCCGCTTCCAGTTTTGTCCTCATTTTCGATGATATTGTCCAGCATTCACAGCCGTACTGAAGAACTGACATCACGTAGCAGTCTAGATGTAGCAAAAATAAAAAAAATTCACCAGGAGCTACAAAGTACAAGATGTTATGGAGAGCCATAATCACATTCTCTAAAAGGACATGTCACACAGAAGAAGATTAGTACTTGTCAAAAATGATTGTTATTATATATAGATAGCAAATATCACTAGTGTACTCTGCTAAATATAAAAATGCTGCTTCTTGGCACTTCTGCTAAAGATTAGAGTTTCTTTGAGTTTGGTCTGAGACAACAATATCATTTCTCAGCAATTCTACTTAGACTTAGATTATCTTTGCCCACAGATGTAGATCAAAATTCTGCTTCCTGGTAATTATGCTAAGGATCAGAACTCCTTTCAGTTTAGCCAAAGATCAAAGTATAATTTCTTGGCAATTCTACTCTGAAACAGGTAATCTTTGCTATAAGATGAGAATCAAAATTCTGCTCCCTCACACTTTTGCTAAATATCTGAGTTCATTTGAGTTTAGCTTAAGAACAAAGTATCATTGCTTGGTAATTCTACCTAGATTCAGATTATCATTTTCTGCAGATGGGGATCAAATGTCTGCTTCCTGGCACTTCTGCTAAGGATCAAAGTATATTTGAGTTTGGTATAATATCAAAGTATCATTTCTTGGCAGTTCTACTTAGAATCATATTATCATTTCTTGCAGATGAAGATCAAAATTCTGCTTCTTGGCATTTCTGCTAAGGATCAAAGTTCATTTGATTTTGGCTGAAGATTAAAGTATCATTTTTCAGTAATTCTGCTTAGAATTAGAATCATATTATCTCTTCCCTCAGATGAGGATGAAAATTCTGCTTCCTTTTTGCTAAGCATCATAGCATCTTTGGGCTCTGCCATGGATGAACATGTTATTTTTTGCACCTTTACTAAGGATCAGCTTATCTTTGCATTTAGTCTTAAATCAAATGCTATTGCATTTTACTTCTACCTAGGATCAGTGTAATATTTGCACAACATAGAATAAATGGCACACATGCACAAAATACACACATACACACACACATACACCCCCCCCACACACACACACACATTTAATCAACTATCTGTTAATATACCAGAATTGTAATGGAAGCATAGGTAAGGGTAACTATCCTTGAGCACATATTGTTCCTAATTTTCATCAATGACCTTCCTGATGTCACCAGTTTTACACTTGCTATCTATCGTAGTGACACAAATATTTACTCCTGTTTTAATGGTAAATTTAATGAGTTTGATATGTCAAAATTGGCAGCTGATCTAAAAGCTGTCCTGGATATGATGAGAAACTACATCTGGCAGCAAGGTTTCTGATTGGGAGGTTTAGAGAAGTGTAGAACCACATCTTAATTGTTGTTGCTCCCAGGTTACTCTGACCTGGGGTGGCAGCACCCGTTAGGGTCACATCTATGGGCAGATAGTTGGCGTTAGTAAGGGCATACAGCTGTAAAACTCAGTCCAATATTTTTGTGATGTTTCAATTATGAAGCCATCAAGAAAACTTTCATCCAACCCATGCTAGCATGTAAACAGATGTTAAACGATGGTGATGATTTTATTGTTAAATGGGAGAAGAAATGGCTTGTTAATTTCAATTCTTTCTGACTTGAGTTTTATTATTTTATCTCTTTGATCTTTTAAAACCTTATATAGTTTTTATAGGAGCATGTATACCATATATTGAGTGACAGGTAGATACTATATATATATATATATATATATATATATATTAATACAGGTTTCATTGAATAATATAGACAAGTTGATGTCAAAAACCTATTCACTAACGTACCCGTTAGCAAAAATATCGACATAATTACAAGGAATATCTACAATAATCCTGCATTACCCCCACTCAAAATTAATCCCAACATCTTAAGAAAAATCCTACTAGCTTGTACTACCGAAGTCCCTTTTGTCTACCCTAACAACGCTATATATATATATATACAACATAACGCCGTTTCCATGGGTTCAGTACTCGATCTGACATTTAGCAATTTCTACATGTTGAACCTCGAGAATACTACCTTTACAAAATTCAAAAAACAATCAATATACCATTGATGATATCCTACTATTAATTAAAAATACTGATGAAGTCCTACAACTTCAAAAACAGTTTCAGGATAACTCAGTCCTAAAATTCACCTATGAACTCAGCAATGACAACAAAATTCCTTTCCTCGATATACTAATCAGCACTAATGGCAATAAGTTCACTATCTCACCATATAAAAAACCCACCAACAAAAATCCCTCCACACTTAATTATATTAGTGAATGCCCCCACTATTACAAATTAGCAATCATAAAAATCTACAACATCGTGCAAAAACCAACTCGTCCACAAAACACATCTTCCACAGTGAACTAAAAAACATAAAACAGACACTCATCAACAATAATTTTCCTAATTACATAGTTGATGAACAAATACGACATTTCCTTAAAAACCTGAACACGAAAAAAAAACAACACATGGTAATAGCCCAACCAATCCCAAACATATCACTCTCTTATATTGTAGCCAAATGCACACCAATTACCAACGAGATGAAAATATCCTAAAAAAACTCATAAACACTAATATCTCTCCGACAGACCCCAACAAAAGAATTAAATTTATCATATATTACGCTAAATCCACAACATCCAACTCAATCGTCCGCAACGACTCCTCCCCCACCGTTAGCGATTTGCAAAAAACAATGTAGTGTATAAATTCAAATGCCCCTTTCGAGAATGTATCTCTAACAAACTAAATAATACCTACATTGGACATACTACTAACTCGCTTTCACGGAGACTTACATTGCACTTAAATGAAGATTCTAACATATTCCGACATTTAAAACACCACGGCTATCAACACCCACTTCTTAGGAAAACACTTGTTGAAAATACGCATATACTTAGACAAGAAAATAATAAATGAAAACTTAAAATTCTAGAAGCTATCTACATCAAACAGTTTAAACCTAGCCTAAATAAAATAAATTTCGACACCTCCACCAACATACTTCAATGTCTATAATCGATGGGAGAGGTCATAGTTATTATACTTACCCCTACACCATAGTAGTAGCAGTCCCCAGACCAATCCCCTCATGCCACTATACACTCAATTGACCAAAAACCCACTACCACCATTCCTTCTCGGCCTGCAGCCACATGCGGCACAAAAAATGGACCTGTTTAATTTTCTCATATAACTCCACTCTGTTAATAATTTAAATGTTCTATGTTCACTGAATATTAAATGTTCATCCTTAGATAATGGCTTATGTAAGCCGAAAGCTCAGACCTGATAAAAAAATCAACAATTATTGCGATTTCTTGTTGTCTTTCCATGACAACACTATCAAGCTAATCAGATCATATGAAAGGATCTTACACAAAATAAATAGACAGAACTTGTCTATATTATTCAATGAAACCTGTATTAATGAAAAAATGCTGCCAAAATACACACAATATATATATATGTGTGTGTGTGTGTATGGAATTTTACAAAATTCATTATAAATGGATTAAATCTGATATAATTTTCATTTGTTTTTTGTTTATGCATTACATTTTCTTTAAGTGGCTAATCATATTTGAGTAGATGCTTGATTTTTTAGTATTAAACAGTATATTTATTTACATCTACTGACCTGAATAATCAAGAAATCTTGTTAGGAAAATATGTATCCTTCAGCAAGATTTGAACATGCATCCCCTAAGAGAAACCATCATTAGATCTGACATGTCTTAGACCACTCAGCAATATAAGACCTCCTGATCAAACAAAGCCTGAATATTGCTTTTGAACACAAATTTTCCTGATCTTCAAAATATTCATATCTGTTCTGTTTTATATCGTAATGTAAACAATCCATAATGAAATCTGTCAATAGATTAAATCTAATATATTTTTTATTTATTTGTTGAAGCATTATTTATTTTTAATGGATATTCATAATTGAGTAGTTGGTCTCTTTTTTATTATTAAACAGTATATTTATTTACATCTACTGGTTTGAATAATCGAGAAATCTTATTAGGAAAATATGTGTCATCTGCCAGGATTCAAACCTGCTTCCCCTTAGGGAAACCATCATTAGATCTGATAAGTCTTTGACTGCTCAACCATGTAGGATCTCCTGATAAAAAAATGTTTAAACAAATGAATTAATATATAGTACTGTGCAAAAATATTAGGACAAGAACTATTTTATCTTTTATGAGGCATATTGACAGAAAATAAACAATGTAATTAAATTAATTTTATTTGATTTACTCAACAAATGCTTTAAAAAGAAAAATACTTGTTACAAAATAAATTTAATATTTAGTATAATAGCCTTTTGCTTTGATCACAGCCTTCATTCTGTCAGGCATTGATATCACAAGCTTCTTCAGTGTATCTAATGGTATCTCCTGCCAAGCAGCTTGTATTTGTTCCCAAAGTGTGTCTTGCAAAGTAACATTAGATTTATCAGTTTTTTTATCCAAAATATCCCATAGATGTTCAACAGGATTGAGATCAGTGCTTTGTGGGGACCAATTCAAATTCTGAAGCCTTCCTTTCTCTTCTTTTTTAGTTAAATAATTCTTACAAAGGTTTAGCTTTTCACCTTGTATTTTTTTTTTTTTATCATATCACCCCGAGCAAGGCGGTAACGCCACTGATGTGCAGGGGGCTATGTAAAAGTGAAAAGACTGGGAAAGAGAAAGCTGGAAAACACATCCTAAACAGGGAACAAGGGATAAGCCTCTACACCTGTTCAATAGATGAGGGTGGAGTGTGAACCGGGCGATTGTTTAGTCTATCTACTCCAACTGAAAAAAGAAAAAAAGAAAAGAGTGAAAAGGTTGGAAGAGAGAAACCACATCCTGAACAGGGAACAAGGGATTTGAATTTCAGTTAGGTTTTTAGGAAAATCACTCCTGTCCTAATACTTTTGCACACTACTGGTAGTGTGCAAAAGTGTTAGGACACGGGTGATTTTAAACTTTATTTTGATGCCTCTTTCAGCTTATATATATATATATATATATATATATATATATATATATATATATATATATGTGTGTGTGTGTGTGTGTGTGTGTGTGTGTGTGTGTGTGTGTGTGTGTTGTTATATATTAAAATGAATTTTGCTGTTGTAATGGCAAAGAGAGTTTCTATAGAAAATATATAGGATTTTATCAGTAAACATTACCAGCAACATTTTGTGTCTGAAACAATATAAATATGGATATATTATTCCACTCTGTTTCTATAGAAACAACTAACATCTGATACACAAAAGAAAAATATGCCTCTATCACACGGCCTTAGCATAATTCTCCCAGAATATACAGAGTAATTGACTTTGCATAAAGATTTTAAATTTGAGTGATCTTAAAACTGATAAAATTTAGAAATAAACCCAGTCTGCGGAGGGTTAATATATTTAATGCTAACAATAAGATAAAAACCACAATGTCAAAAGAAGAGACATTTTTGTTGAAGAATTTTGAATAAAATATTTGCTGTTCTAAAAGGGTGCGTTTTGTATGGATATATTATTAAGAACATGTCAGCCAGAAGCAATGATGCAAATAAGGAAACATTAAACAGGCTGCAACCTGTGTACATATTGCTAGAATCTAGTAGCAAGAATTTTGACGTCATGAAAGATTAATAAATACTAACAGTTTAAATCTATTTACGTATTTCCATTATTTGGTGGAAATAAGTAAATGTTTTGGGTCTCTTCATAATGTAGGCGATCATAGCTCTCCACAATTTTCCATCTTTTGTAACTCTAAGTAATGTTTGTATTCTTATTATCTCACCCAATTTTTGTTCTGCTATCTATTTATACAGGCTAGGTTGCCCAATGTTTCCCTCTGCCTAGCTTGCTTTCATATATCTAGTCCTGGGTATGATGGTAAACTGCATCTGGCAGCAAGGCCTCTGATTGAGAGGTTGTGAGGAGCATAGAACCATCTCTTAATTGCTGTTGTTCTCAGGTCCACCCTGATCCAAAATGGTAGCACCCATTAGGGTCCCAGCTATGGGCAAATAGCTAACCTTCCAAACTGAGGTCAAAACACTATGAAACTATAAAAATAGACTTTTATAGAAAAATAAACATTTTTGAATGAAAAATATTACCAACAATAGTTTTGAAGGAAAAATTATTACCATAACATATTTTTGAATGGGAAAAAATATTACCAGCAATAAATTTTTTAATACAAACCAAGAAGACATTTTGAGTTTTTAAAATAAAAATTCATCAACATCTGACTAAATCAACCTGCTTAATATAACCGAACATTAAAAAAAAAATACCTTAAAACCTTACATTTTTGGCATTAAATAACCAACAGATTGATATGTCGTTAAACAAAACACAAAATCAAAATCTGACTGAATCAACCTTCTCACTATAACTGAACATTAAAAACAAATATCTTAAAACCCCACCTTTTTGGCATTAAATAACCCACAGAGGTTGATATGCCGTTAAATAAAACACAAACTCAAAATGTGACTAAATCCACCTTCTCACTATAACTGAACATTAAAAAACAAATTCCTTAAAACCTCACCTTTTTGGTATTAAATAACCCACAGAGATTGGTATGCCATTAAACAAAACTCACTCACTCACTCACTTATCTTCATATATCCTGTGTGTCAAATTCTCTAAGATTTTTTCCCTTATTATTTTTTCCAGAAAATTTAATTGCCCCTTTCTAACAGTAAGTATATATATTCTTTACAGACTCTATCCTATATAGTGGAGAAATTCCTACAATCTTTTGCCTTAAAACATCTTTTTCTGTTTGAAATATACATCATTTATGAAAAAATATAAGAAATCCAATTATTATAGTTTTAGAGTTTTCCTTTAGTTTGCGATCTTTAGTTCTCTAGAGAGTCCTGATAAAAGAAAAACAACAAAAAAGCCCCCAAAAAACAAATGGACTAAAGCATAAAAATAAAAAATTTAAATTAGGTATTTGTGTTTTCCTTTAAAACACTTATCACTTTCTTTCTCTCTCTCTCTCTCTAAACTTCTCTTTCTATATTTCTCTCTCAAATAACAAAGAGGCAAAAAATAAAAAAGAGGAAGTAGAAGAAAAGACTGAACCCAGTCAATAAAATGCCAGAAATTTACAAGAGCAGAGCCTACTTATATTGAAAAATACCAAATGTCAGGTAGTCTTCATGCATTACATCTATTATGAAAAAGAAAGTAAGACTAGAAAATAAAATAATTTGAGTTAATCAAAAAACTGGTAAAAAGAAACTTTTGATGCAAGCCAAAACCAATTTTCCCACCAGAATCTGAGAGTCCAGTCAAAAGTATATAAGCTGACATCCCTGGACTAGAACAAAAAGTGGAACCCCAGAAGAGACACTGAGAGGATAAATGGAAACATAACTGAGTAGAAACCAGCCATGCATGATGTGTGAAGAAGCAGTTAAGAGGTCATCTGCTAATGATACTTCTGGTCTGCTCAGGGCTAAGAAAAACAGTAGATTGAGACTAACCTATTTCTAAGATTACTACTATCATTATTATAGTCTAACTTAAAAAACACTACTACATTTCTCCAGACTGCTACCAATATACACCTTATTAACAAATTTTTTGCTACGCAGAAAACCAAAGAACTCACTGATCACTCTAAAAAAAAATAAATAAAAATCTATTATTTATTTTAAACCGATGAGTCAGGTAGTTTTATTCCAAATTTCCAGTCAACAAAATCCTACCACTTACCTTCCCAGTTTTATTTCATAACAAACTAAATTGTACTGCAAATAATAGTCATTATTTGTAAAGTAAATAAATATATCATTTTGGGAAAAATTTTAAACTACAATTTATTTGGAATAAGGTTCTTGTATGGGAATGTATCTGTAAACTGATTTCTTGTGAAAGTATCTTTTTGTAGTAAACAGTTTTATTATTTGAAATGTTTATGCATTTAACCTGAAATTGAGAGAATTCATACTTTTACTAAATTTCATGACTCACAGTTTACAGCAGAAAAGGAAATACAAGAAAATTGATTTAGAAAAGCTAACATATAATTTCAGTGGTTGGTGAATCTTTTGAGCTCTAGAGGATTTGCTTATCAGTTTGTGTAATCTTATGAGCTAGCATTTTGGAATTGTCACATATTGTCTATGTTTCCTAAGTTAGTCAAGTCGGCAGTAACTGGCTGAAAATTTCTTTTTTATACATTACAATCTGTTTTTTTATTTATTTTGTATTTTATTTTTGACTGATTTTCCTAAAGCCCACTCTTTTTTTTTGTGTGTGTGTGTGTGTGTGTGTGTGTGTGTGTGGGCTTGTATATATGACCAAGTGGAAAAAGATAACTTGCGATGTGTTTCATCCTTTAGGATATTTTCCACCTTGTTATACATTTTCTCCAATACTGTTCTTGATATATAAAATATATAACAATATATATATTTATTATTTAACTTTTACATTAGAACATAAAAGTTAAATAATAAATATTTATTTATCTATTTTTATAATGAACCATTTTAAATTAATGCTTTCAATGTTGCAGTTTTGTTCTTTGTTCTTTTACATTTAAATGACAATATATATATGATGCCAATTCAGTCGGGTTTCAATCCTCGGTAAAAAGCAATCAGATGTCTAACTGTACTGATGAGCTGTGATACAGCAAAACAGATCTGCCTGCGGATGACTATATATATATATATATATATCAGAATTATATGTGAGTATGTATAAATATAATAATAATATAAATATATATATATCCAGATGAAGAGAACCAACAGCTTTAGAATCAAGAGTTCTCTGGCATTTAGTTTTTAAAAAATCTATGCAACATAGATCATAGACTGTAATGTAAAAAAACAGGATAAGTATAATATATATATATATATATTCATTTCAAATTGGCAGTTGCTTATAACCAAGTTTTGTTAAAATTCGTTGATTTCCGTAATATATATATATATATATATATATATATGTGTGTGTGTGTGTGTGTGTGTGTGTAGGTGTAGGTGTGTGAAATGTGTATGTATATATATATGCAATTTGTTATATATATTATATTATTTATATATTATATATGCACAGTACTTACTTGAAAGTGCTCAATATCTGACATATTCATATCGATAGGTATGAGTTTGTGACCTTGGGTTTCATGCTCTTGCAATCATCAGACAAACTGATTAATTTTTAAAAAATATTGGATATATGTAGGGCTGTGTATAGTGTTGTATTTTTGTGGAAGTGGGAGGAAAAATTTGTCGTCATGATAAACACAGACATAGATACACACTTGTACACCCACTGACATACACAGAGACACATACCGCTCGCCCACCGGTGCTCATACAAACACAATTATATGTAGACTGTATGGGGCTAGGCATATGTATGTATATGTGTGCTGCTGTGTACATACATACACATTTGATTGGTGTTTTTTATTTTCATGTCTACATTTGGAAATTATTTATTGGAAATTTATTTAATTAATTATTTCTGATCTTATGTTTTGTGGGGTATGAGATATAATTGCTACTTTTTCATGTAGGCAAAGTAGGCATATTTTTTGTAATGTTCTTGTAGGCAGGGGCTTTTTTCAATATTTTCCAGCTTATTGTTAGTGAAGTATTTCTGTCTTATAGATGTCATACGTATATGGATAGTGTAGTGCTGTTCAAGTATTTTCTGTTGGAGAATGAAAGATTGTGGTTGTTTTTTCTTTTCTCAAATGGTCCCTCAGTGGCACCGATGTAGTACATTGTACCATCGTTTGCACTTACCTTGGCTTTACATACTATATTTGTTTGTTGGCAATTTTTCTGGAGTGGACATGTAGCTCCAATCAAATGTGTATGTATGTACACAGCGTAATATATATATATATAATAAACGGGACCCCTGAAGAGTGAAAACATCATAATAATGCCTTCACAAAACTTCAAAGTCAGCATGACTGAAACAAGACTATTCAGTTAAGTGAAAAAACTCTCCACAACAATTCTATTAATGCTATGTGTTGCTATCGAGCACTTTATGACAAAAAACCTGCTTACCAAAAATGACTCCCTATCAGTAAACTACTGAAAAATCAGCAATTTTGTCACCCAGCACCATTCTAATTTAATACTATCTATCTATCTATCTATCTATCTATCTATCTATCTATTAACAGTTGCCAAAAATGAAAAGTAGAGCAAATACCTTCAAATGAACATCTATTAAGGAAAATAACTGAAATTTATATGATAATCACCAAGGTGTGTCTTTCACACACAGTAATTCTGAGGGATTAAAAGAACCTAGTTTTTCTGAAATTAAAACCACTTTTATTTCAGTACAGTCTATACAGGTTTATATAGCAGACCTAAAAGTGCAATCCCTAATAAAAGTGTTGCCTGGGGCAGATTGCCACCGCTATCTAGCTATCTTTCTGGAATGGATTAACATTTGAAGGTTACTTTGCTTTTAAATCATTTACACTAAATTTTACAAGTTCTTACAAGCATATCAATTTGATCTCTGCACATTTTAAGTCTTTGTTCTTTACGATATGTGTTGTTCTTTCCCTGAAGCTGTTGCGGATGCTTTATATTTTATTATATTTTTGTGAGTGTGGCTGTATTCATTCTTCATTTAGAATTAGCTCATCTAATAGTTTTTTGTTACAACTCTGTCTAGAAGGTCATGTAATTTTTTTTTTCATGCCAGCTGAGTGTCATCTGTATATCTTATATTGTTAAGATTATATCCACTGATAATAAATCCTTGTAGGGTCACCAGTTGTGTCAACTATCAAGTAAAACCTTAATCCACTTCACTCTTTCATATCTGCTAATGTGTATCTGCTTTACTGCTTTTAATTTTGTAAATATGTTTATAAAGTGTTTTCTTTCAAACATATATACATGTCTTTGTTTTCATCCAGGAGTAGCCATGTCATATCTGCTTAATGTTCACTTTCCTGTCTTGAGAGAATCCTAAATCATTTATTCTAGCTTGTTGAGGAAGAGATTCTTCAGTCTGCAACCTCTTTCTCACCAACAGCATCACAAACCAACTGCTATTTTGTCACTATTTCCATAGCAAATATATATTCTTTTTTAATCATTTCACCTCAAGAAAGGGTAAAAGATAAATGGGATTCAAGAAGATGGAAGATGGTAATCGACATTGCAATTAAATTTTTGGAGATTGTAGCTATCAGGGAAGCAAGTAAACAGAAGGGAGTTTCACAAGCAGGAAATGTGGGAAAAGAAACTGTTCAAGTAGAAGTAAAAGTTGCATTTACTTATTTCAAAGGTAAAAGACTGAGATCTAGATGCCAGTCTAGTCAGTTAAGTGGCATACATGATACATCCTTGGGCGATCATGCCTTGAAAAAGACATGACTGACTGTGCAGAAAATTTTCCCACAGTATGTTGCCATTATTTTCTGCAGAAGACTGGTTGCTAACCAAGGTTATAGAATCCAATCTATCCTGCAATTTAACCCAAAGCTAGAGAGAGAAGAGATGGATTAATATTTGTGTATAAGGAAATGCAACATATTCAACTGGAATTTGAACTTGACTCTCTGATCTCTCGTTCTGTGTCGATATTCACTGCACCACAATGCACATCCTAATCTAGTATCATACTTAAATTCATGTAGACAGGGTATCAGGTAAAAAAGCTTGTCAGTGCAGTTGCCATGAAAATATTTGTAGAAAAGACAGAGGGAAGCCACGTCATTTTGGTGAGAAAGTGACTGAGGTTGAGGTACCAAGTCAGGATCGATTACTTTGCAGATCCTTTTTTGTATTTTGTTGAGAACTTCAAGATATATAGCAGAAGCACATGAACAGATATAGCAACTGTATTCAATGTGTGTAAATTTATAAATGTGTAAGATGGATTCTGACGAGAAAAACTTTCTGGCCCGACACAGAGACCCAACCTTCCAAGTAGTAGATGCAGCTGTAGATTCTATGTTTTCATTTCATTTCAGGTTGGTTGAAAAAGTGAGGCCAAGGAGGCACTGTATATTATTCTCAAGGAGACTTGCACCAGCTATGCTGATGGCTGGTTGGTAAGTTTCTCTATGGGAGTTGAAGGGGAGTAGTTTTGTTTTGAAGGCATTAAAATTTACAAGCCATTTCCTGCCCTAATTAACCACTGATTGAAAGTCTGTTTCAAGAGCAGCAGCCAGGTTTTGATGAGCTTCATTCTTTAGTTCAACCAGTTCAGAAATTTACGTCTAGTACTTCCACAAAGTTAAATACCTCTTATTTCTTCTGTATCTCAATTGTAAAAAATAAATTCTACTGACAGATTTTTCCCCACGAACTGCTACTTCTTTGAAAACTACAATCTTAACTTCTTTAAATAAAGAGTCAATTATTATCTATCTTCTTTATCCTAAAAAATCTTCACTTTATACCATCCCAATTTTCATTCATTATAACCATTTTAGTAGTAACTGACTACCTTGAGTGGCTCTCGAGGATGCTATGAGGTAAAATTTAATATAAAAGGGAACAATGTGTTACTGCAGATATGGTTATTCTTATATTCATGTAGCAAGGTAGATTTATCTCCAGTAGCCACGCCAGTAGAAGATTTTTTGGGGGAAAAGATGAAACTAAGGAAGACAACACAATTGAAGTTTATGAATTTCTTTATTGAAAGGGAGATTTTCTATCTGTTTATGAACTGAATATTTCTGAAACTAATTTTTCTTTTGTATTTTTTTCTGAATTGTCTTAAAGTTTCAATTTTTATGGAGTTATTTTTTAGTTTTTTTTTTTATTTTAAAAATTAATTGATATTTAAAAAAAGTTCTTTTTCAGGTAATTTAAAAAGAATTTAGACCATGAACAAAATTCTGGTTGAGATCAGTTCAAGCATCTCCAAGGACAAGTCTGAATGCATTTAGAGAGATTCTGGAAAAGAAAATATGAACTTGGAGAAAACAGAAATATTTTAAGTAAACATTAGATTTTAAGGAGAGTATATGTATGCACACACATACACACATTCATTTTTATATTACAATTGGGATAATTACAAAAACAACAATAGTTTTATTTTCAAACATCTGTTTCATGATAAAGTTTGATTCTTTTTCAATATACCGAAAAACAAAAAAAAAGTTTCAGCAAAATATGCCCAAATAAATCCTTAAGTACTGAAGCTATTTGAAAAAAAAATTCTTGATGTTGGAAGCACTAAAACTAATCAAAACAATTCTTCTGGAGGTAAATTTTCATTAGCAATATAATAATTTTCTATGAAAATATATTTATAATATATGGTTTGGAGTGGTTGATTTTATGACATATCAGTCTTGTTGGATTATTTCCTTTCAAAATCAGTCTTTTTTTTATTATATGTGAGTCAATAAGCATTGCCTTGTTCAGGAATAGTCAGTAAAAACAAACAAGAAATAAGACAAGAGCAGTGTGGTTTTGCGATATTTATGGTTAAAATGATGTTAGAGAGAGCAATACCAATGTAGAAAGTTATGCACTTACATTTTATAGATTACTCAAAATCATTTGAAAAGGTATGGCACAAGGATCTATTTGAAATGATAGGAAAACTTGATCTACTTGGAAAGGATGTTAGAATATTCCAGAACTTATACTGCATGCAAACTGCCTATATATATGAATACAAAATGAATTGAGTAGCTATACAAAAACAGGATGAGGCATGAGATAAGGGTGCATCTTCTCTCCAGATTTATTTATCTTTTTCAGCAAAGTTTTCTTTAGGGAGCTAGAAATTACCAGATTTTATCAGTAGGTGTAATTTTAACAGTATAAAATACACAAAGAACACTGTGCTGATGTCTGGCATGGAATGAAAACTACATGATGTCTTTTTTGGCTTTAAATAGCCTGCAATGGGTTGACAAACTGTAGAAAATGAATCAATCAAGATACAATATACATTGGAAGATATAAATGATTAAATGCATTTGTCATAGTTTTATATAATATTTTGCACACACACACACACACACACACACACATATATATGTATATATATATATATATATATATATATATATGGAGAGACAATTAACTTTATATTTGTCAGTCAGTTAATTGCCATAAGTGATACATGCTTGGGTGAACTTGTCTCTTTTGAGACATGACTGAATGAAAATTTTCCCACAGTAGGTTGCCATATTTTTCTGCAGTAGACTGGCTGCTAAGCGAAGCTGTAGAACCCAATTTGTCCTGCTATTCAACCCATAGCTGGAGGAAGAAGAGATGATTAATACGTTTCCTGTGGGTATTTGTGTCTAAGTAAATTAAACAAATTCAACTGGAAACTGAACTCACTTCTCCGATTTCTCATTCTAAGGTGGCGTCCATTATACTACAGTGCACAACATTATATATTTAATTAATTTTCTAATTTTTTTAGTGTACATACAAACTCTGGGTTTTATATATTAGATTTATCTAATTTCTTTTTTTATTTAGCATATTATAATGCCCAAAATTGAGTATGAGTATGATGTGACAATGAAAGATTTATATCATCAGAAATGTTTTCAACAAGGCCTGTTATTAATCACAGTCTCTTTGATTGCAGTAATTTGAAATAACTTTTGAAAAGATAATTACATGGTTTTAATAATAGCAATTGATATCTTTTTTGATTCCAAAAAAATAGGTTTATGATAAGAATATGTAAAAAAAAAAGAAATAATTACAATAAATTTAAGCAACAAATATTAGTCATCTGTTCAGCTGGTTTTCTTTGTTTTAACTAATAATAAATTGTGTTGCCTTAATATCACAAATCTAAACTTATATAATAAATGGAACTGTGTGTGTGTGTGTGTGTGTGTGTGTGTGTGTGTGTGTGTGTGTGTGTGTGTGTGTCCGTTACTTAAAGACTCCAAAACGGCTGAACCGATTTTCTTGAAAATTTACACAGTTGTACTATAAGCGTCTGCGAGTGTTCTTAGCTAGGTTTTGTGTTGAGGTATCCCCGGTAAATATCGAAACTCGATAATCAAAAAAATTGGGTTATAGAAGGAGTGGTCTGATTTTAATCAAATTTGATATACTCATAGACAAAGACATAAGAAACGATATTCAGAAGTTTCAAGGTTGCAGTTCTTACAATAGTGCAGAAAATCGATAATATATATATATATATATATATATATATATAAGGCAAGATGCTTGTGTGTGTGTCTGTTTATCTGCCTGTATGTCTGTATTTTTTTCAGCCCTTTTATTTTAGTTTTTGCTTCGGTTTGGCTCTAAGTAGCTATAATTGTGGTTCTTAGTCTCAGCCATGATACCATTTACTCAGAGGACATTTAGCCTTCAAAATTCAGTTTATGATGAAAAAAACTTATTTGATATTGATAGCAGGAAATTAAAAATTAACTTACATCCATTCATTTTTCTTTCAGTCTACGGTTTCACTTTAACTGGAAACAACTATTGCTTTTTAGACTTTCGTGCCAATGTCCAAAGAGTCTGAGCTCCAGGACCATGGCTTAGTTTTAAAGCTTTCATTACACCCGAGCAATGCCGGGCTATACTGCTAGTTGATATATAAAGAGAAGAAAAGCAGTCTCTTCTCTTTTCTATATTTAATGCTAAGATATGAAAATGATCAACTGTTCTCTTTATCACACCAGCTATAACAATGTAAAGGGGTGCTCACTTTTCAGGGTAAAAAATTTTGTTGACAATATAGATAGTTCATTCTTGCTTCAGAGGTAACAAACATGTCTACTTTCTCTCTCTTATTGTCAATCAGGTGGAAATATTACTAAACAATTGTTGTTTTCTACCAAGACAACTTTAGTCAGTTTCTTTGGATGGGGAATGTAGTTTGTATGATAATATATTCATTTTTGTGCTATTTAGACAACAATGTATCCACCACACCATGTCCGCCCATGCATTAAATACTGCTTTCATGTCTGTTCAGGTGCCCATGCTAACAACATGAGGGTCCTTGACAAAATCCAACGGAGAATCTGCAATATGATCGATTCCGACTGAGCAGCTCAGATACAGTCACTGTCTTATCGGCGCAATGTGGCTTCCCTGTTTCTCTTCTACAAATACTTTCACAGCTTCTGCTCTGATGAACTTAGCTCTCTGGTACCCACTATGTATGAATTTTGTGAGCCACAAAATTAGCAACTGGGTCTCACCCTTTTACTGTGAAACCAATAAATTGTAAATGCAAATTCTACTCCAGCAGCTTATTTTCTTGCACTTCCCACCTGTGGAATTCCCTTCCGTTTACTTGCTTCCCTGATAGCTACAATCTCCAGGAGTCAATAGTCATCTCCTATCTCACTAACTTGCATCCTCTCTCTCATGCTTCTTTCTCCGTCCACTTTACTCATCAGTATTCTCATCCTTCTCTTACCCACTTCCTGACATCCCCTTTAACCTGTCACTCTTTCTCATAACTTTCCTCCTATGTAACCCTCTGAGAACTGCCTTGCTTGTGGTGATATGATTATGAAAAAAAAAAACAAAAATAATGCTGTTTTCTGTTTCAATCATTGATAATAAGGACAAGTTTAATTGGAGTAGATAGACTGAACTATCGCCCGGTTCACACTCCACCCATGTCTATTGAACAGGTGAAGAGGCTCATCCCTCGTTTCCTGTTTAGGATGTAGTTTTTCTCTTTTCTAATCTTCTCACTCTTATGTAGCCCCCTGCACATCAGTGGCATTACTGCCTTGCTTGGGGTGATATGATTAAAAAAAAAAAAGAGTCTTCATCTAAGAGATTAAGATAATTTAAGACTATTATGTCTATTGCTACTGTTGCATAGTATTACTAGCTCACAGGAAGTGGTAAGCACTAAACTTCCTCATGGGTAATAGCTATAGCTATTTGTATTCTTGGTGAATACTTATGTAAATGAGCTACCACATCTCCCTGTACCAAAAAGGTTTTATCTCCTTATTTTCCCTGTTGCTTCTGGGAACTTTTGTCTCCTCACTATCTTTCTCTCTCTTCCTAAGATATTGTTTAGATTTGAGAGATTGTGAGCTTTTCCTTTTATCATAGGAGTGTTTCTATAACAATTGTTCATTTTCAGAGTCTATACTACTCTTGATTTCATTGTCATGTTTGTCTTGCATTGACATAACACTTTCACTTTCATTACTTTCAGGCTCACTGTACATTTCTTCATCATTATCATGTTGCAATCTGACTTGTTCTTTATGCGCTAATATCTCATTTCCATTCCTTTTTTTTTATTATCATAGCGTTCAGTCTACTTTACATTATGAATCTTGCCTCTTATAATTTAGATTCCTTTTATACCCCATTTTTTCATTAGTGGCATAAAATATGGTTGATAGGGCTCTAATTTGTCTACCCATGAGGGGTCAAAGACCATTCTACGTTGGAATTCTACTGTACATATTTTTTGGTTTATGCTTATTTTGTAGTTACTACAAATGCACAGATTCCCATCTTTCTTTCTTAAAATTACTAACGTGGAGGACCATTTGCTCCCTTCAGGCAAAACTTGTTCAAGTACATCTTGTTCCAGTAATTATTTTAGCTTTTCCCCAACTATTTGTAGTAGATAGACTGGCACTTTTGTGCCTGGAAATATGAGAGGGGAGGCATTTTCTTTTAGTCTGTAGTGGGTCAGCCAATTTGTAGTGGTGACAAAGACACTTAAACTGACCCTCTACTATTTTTACTAACTCAAATGCACCAAAGACAACAAACAAGTACAAAATGGTATAATGAATTTGTTTAAAGCACTTTAGAGATCTTGGTTGTGCATTCTAAAATATTATTAAAAAATCTTATATGTCTGGTTTTTAGAAATTGAGTGTATAAACATCAATTAATTTGAAGAGGTATTTGTATGTTTTTTAAGAAATGAAACTGTAGAAAAATTGTTAGTAATAGTTTGCTCAACTTACAGTTAAGTTGTCTTTCTTTGACTGTATTCATGGCATTTTCCTCAATTAATGATGTTGAGTGAGTTTAGGAATTTTGCCTCACTTGAATGCGTCTCTTGATTAGTTGATGCTGAAAAGTAAGTGAATTTAACAAGCTGTCTGATGTTAAAGAAAATTAACTTTCAATCAGTAAGTTGGGTTTCATAGATTTCTGTGTTGAGCTGTCAAAGTTGTTGGATACACTGAAGAAATTGAATTTCACAAGCCTTTATGATGTTAATAAAAATGAACTTTTAGCCAGGAAGTTGAATTTTATAGATTTGTGTGATTATAAGAAGAACCCACGGAATATGTTAATGAGTTTATTTGATCATGTTGGAGGCTCCAAATTGGTTGGCACAAAATATTGTCTACTAAGGAACTTATGCATGTATGTGGTTAAGTCTGAATGGAAATATGTTTTTTAATATTTACCATCCAATCAGAAAGTATATATGTGGTTAAGTATGAATGGAAATATGTTTTTTAATATTTACCATCCAATCAGAAAGTATGTATGTGGTTAAGTATGAATGGAAATATGTTTTTTAATATTTACCATCCAATCAGAAAGTGTTCTTTCATAACAGAACTCTGGAGCCAATTTTAATGGGTTTAGCACAAAGTGAGAATACTGAGTTGTGACCCTCTTTTAATAGGTTTAAAAGTAAAACAGAGAATGTAGAAATCTAATTCTACAAGTCTTTACTTTGCTCATAGTTTTTTAATATTCCATTTTCTTCTGCCTTGACTTTGTTCACTAATTTTGTTGAATTTATGTTCAACACATCATTTCCTGTTAGACCGTGACTCTTTTCACAGTTTGCCATGATAATTGGTAATATGTCAAACTTATTTTTTAGTTCTATATAGGCTAAAAATAGACTAACGATTTTTATCACAAATCTGTCAAATTGATTCAATTAGACAAGGCTTTTCTTTAAACTTGGTTTTTCTAATTTCTTTCCAAAAATTCTAGGCATCAAAGACACATCACATCTTGTATCTAGTTGTATGTCCAGTAAAACATAAATTTGAATTTTCAATAACTTTTTTCCTTTATTTTTTTAAAATAAAAAGACATCCATACTCATTTTCTTTGCATTTTTGTTCGACCAACTCTACATTTCTCTTTTTAGATTTACACATACATTTAAAATGATTAATTTTGAAACATTTTTAGATCTTTTTTATATGCTTTTCTCTTTGATGTTTATAACCACACCAAGTGCATATTATTCATTTTTTTCTCTATCACATATGTATTCATTTCCTTTAGTTTACCAGATCTGTATTTTTTGTTGAATTCATTTTTTAAAATCAATTGTTGTTGTTGAACAAATTCGACACACTGTTCTAGTGACAACTTCCCCAGTTGTAATTGCATAAAGTAATTTATCAATACTCCTTAATTTGAAGGTCATTTAGCAATTTTGTTAGAATCAATCCTCTTCGATTGACTGGTTTTTCAATCCCAGTTTCTCAAACTCACAAAATTTGGCAGCCTGTTTCGAACGAAGAACATTTTCAACAACTGGTTCAGTCACTTTGTGAGAAATGTTTATGAACTTAACTCTCTCTGAATTCACGAGCTTTTTTCTTAGGTGCTATGTTTTTAGCTGGCTTCATTGAACATTATTTCTTCTACATGTCTTTGGTGTGCAATTGCTGATACTTTTAAGCCTCACAACCTGCATTTACCAAAAAGTGGTCAGTTATCTGGATTTCTCAAACTGATTTCGAATTTGATAAGGCACAAAATAGTAAGACACAAGGCCAAAAGTAGAGATACAAGAAGGCTGGTCTTCTACTTCAACTTTTAAACTTAAACCACAATCACTGACCCCAAACATACTACAATAATCTTTGCACAAAAACAACACATTCTTACTACATTTAAAATAATATTTCAGAGATTCTATCAAGTCATAACTAGTCTCCATGTATACAATTTGTCTGTAGAGTGGGTGAAAATAACAACTTAAAAAAAATTATAATCCCCAATGAATATTTACAATGAAAACAAGATTTATTTACAAGAAACCCTTAAATGTGGTAGAAACATTACTTAACTGGACAAAATTGATTTCCAAAAGTTCTAACAATCATTTGACCAAACATTTATTCAAACACAACAACAAAAAACACACTCAAAAAACAAAAGGCATCCCACATTCACCAGAGAACTGATATCTCTGGTCACCTAACAGGGAGGAGGAAATTGAGGGCAAAAAAAAGAAGTTAATTTAGCTAGGGATGTATCCTTATTGGACCTTTTTTTTTTGCCCCCAATTTCTTTAGTTTAATTCCTCCTCCCTGTTAGGTGTCTAGATATATCAGTTCTCTGGTGAATTAGACTAACTTATTTTGGGTGGGGTTGTCAATTTTTACTCCAGAAATTGCCACTATCTTTAATGCTTAACTGGCATCAAAATGCTACTCAAAAAGTCAGCCCCTTTTATTCGGCACAAGACACACCCACATTCTGATGGAGGGAGTTGTTTCCTTTCTATCCTAATCTTGACTTTAAGCTGATGCCTAAAGAACAAGATTAGTTTGAAAGAGGTAAACATCTCATCCCCATAGAATTCTTTCCGTCATGTTGTCCATATCAGAATTCACATTTAGGTATTTCCACTAATTTTGGATACCTAAATTATAACCCGATCTCCCTCTAGCCCTTCAACCTGGGGTGTCTTCCTCTCTGGGTTGAGGTGTCTACTTGGTCCTAAGTGAACTTAAGGGGTTGGCCATAGATCTCCTGAGCATCTATAGATTAGTCAACCAGCCCACTGGTTTAATCTGCTTCCTGTCTACATTGTGATTATTGATCCAGAAAGCAGAAGTGTTGTTAGTCCATTCACGGTCGACTGAAGATGTAGACATGGCTGGAGAGTCCACGTTAAGAAACAACAGCACCAATCTAACCCGATAGAAGGATAAGGATTTCTGTGCAGAGCTTAAAGTTATAGTAGCATTCCATTCTGGTCAACATGCACTAATCTAACACTTTCGAGGAAATGGTATTTTGACTAAAATTTTACATTAAATTTCATGGCATAAACTGCCAATGCTCGCCTGAGCCAATTCTCTCTTCTCTTTCCAAAAATTTTCTCCAAACTTTTCATGGAAACAATTCTTCTCAAATACAATGCTGGGACCAAGGTGTCTGATCAAAGTTGCTTGCACAAATGACGGATGATGCAATTCCAATGTTGGTGACAAACATTAAGCTTCATATATTTGACTGTTTTTCAGTGCAACCACTATACTTCTCAAATTTCTTGGGCAACTATTAAATTTTAAAAATCCGCAACAAATTCGGAGTGATGATCAAACTTTTCAAATCATAAATCACTTTGTTGGGAACCACTCAATCTGACTTCTTCACAAAAATCAGTTTCACATAATCAAACCACATCCTAAACAGGGAACAAGGGGTGAGCCTCTTCACCTGTTCAATAGACGTGGGTGGAGTGTGAACCGGGCGACAATTTAGTCTATCTACTCCAATTGAAAAAAAAAGAGTTTTCATTTCATAATCCAGTTCTTCTTCTTCTTTGTCCTTTCATCATCACTGTCTGAAACAGTAGGACCAGACCCAAATGTAAGTAAAATATAAAATATATTTTACTTTTCTTTTTCATACAAAGACATCTTTGGTTAGGAGGTTTTTTGGTCAGAGTTGTCTATCAGAGAGACTCGATCTTACTCAACCACATGCTTACATGTTTGTGGTCTGACTCACTTTTTCAGCATGACTACGCATTTATATAGAAAACCTGGGTGGTTATAATTGACCCTTGGCCATGCATATGATTATCATGGGGTTCTGGCTGCTTCAGCCAAAATCATGTGAACTCCAAAGTTTCTTCTAGCTTACTCAGCTCTATTTCAACTTTTAGTTGATAAAAATTATTTTGTTCATTTCCATTGTCTTCTGATAACCCAGATTCAATGGGTACAACTTTTGCCCTAGCTCAGATTTCTCCATTACGCTGGTTTAATTTCATTATTCCAATTTACTCCAATTTTTGTTTTTTATAAAAAAAAAATTTGCCATGTTTACAATGTTTTGGTCATTGTACATTTCAGCCTTCTTCAGGTGCTAGGAATTTTGAACCCTTTAAACATGTGATGTGTGTTTGACTCTCTCTCTCTCCCTTTCACAAAATTCAAAATTGAATTTTTAAAAATAGAAAAGTTCTCTTGAAGCTTTTATTTTATTTTTAATTGAATGTTAAAGGATTAAATTTATTATTTCCAGTAAGCAAAATATTCTCTTGTATTTCAAACAGGAATTATATTGACTGGAATTTAAAACTTTTTAATTTTTTAAATTTAAAAAACATTTCAGCCATTTTTAAGTGATTGACACACTTGTAAACAATAGTTAATTCTCAGTTTCAAAAATAAAATATACATCTGTGACATATTGCTTTTGGAATAATAGCAAATTTAAAGTTAAATTAATCTGATTTTCACAAGTCTTACTTATTTATAGCATAAAATTTAGAATAAAACTATTTCTTAATCATGGAACGTTGATCTCTGATCTTTCCTATGAATAATTGACATGTGATGACAGATAAATTTGAGATAAGCTAAGTGCATGGTGACCAGAATTGACATAATTGTCCAAATTTTTTCCTGTAAATGGAAGAAACCTTGAAAACACATGACCACATACAAATACATACACATATATGTACACATACAAATTACCATACAAAAAAAAACTTCAAATGCACAAAAAAATTAAAGATTATTTTAAAAATACAATGGCTCAACAATTTGTATTAAACTTCTCAATTTTCACTCATCAACTTAATAACCTAATGCGTACACGTTTTTGAATTATTTTAAAAATATTTTCGAAACTTTATAAATCATTATAATTAAAAAATGAAAACAATTCTTTCAAAAATTCATTATTAATCAAAAAAAAATTCTTCAGACTTTAATGTCCTTGATATATATTTTTTCTTAAAGCAATTAAAAGCTTATCTAATAAAAAATAATGACATAGTTTTATTGCATCTTTTATTTTACTATTGGAAGCAGATTTTCAGAAAAAGAGCCAAATGTTTGAAAAAATATTAGATGATTTACATTACCCAATGAGTCCTGCATTTAACTAATAAAACCTATTTTCCCTACAAAATTTAATTTCTTGAAATCTCATGAATTTACGTGCAGGGTGTAACAGATGTAAAAAAGATATTTTTACCAAGATTGTTTTTTAAAAAATAATAAATAAAAAATAATAATTTTGAAAGTAATTTCATTTGTTTTTGAATAAGTCTTGAAAATTTCATTAAAATCCGATAATTATTTGATTTTTGCAAGAATTTCAAATTTAATGTGTTTTTCACCAAAAAAAAAAACAAAACTGAGTTATGTAATATTACATTTTCCATTGTAAACTTTCGTAATGATTTGGTTACCCACAAACAAAAATCAAAACAAGATTTTTACCAAAATTTGAGATGCGTTAAAAAGGATTAAAAAATTTTAAAAACAATTAAAAAGTACTTTGATTTTTCTTCTTAATAATAACATAAACATTTTGATTGAAAAACTTTATTAAGTTTGAGCCTTTTTTTTCATACTATGCTGTTTTTCAGCAAATTAGATTAGTGGAGGTACCTACATAACTCTTAGTAAGCAAAGGAGTGTTCAGCCTTAGTTAATGGTGGTACGATATTATTACAAACTTTCTGTGCAGCATGTGAACCATGATGTCTTCAACAAATTTGTATAACGGGCCTACAAACCTGCAGTGAAAGAAGGCGAATGCAATTTGGAGATTTCTCCAACCCTGCTGAACAAAGTCTCTTGTCGACCCAGAGGGATTTTCTCAATAACAACCAGGTGAGTGATGCTTCATCGCTAGTAAAGCATTTCAACTTGGACACTCAAGGTCATATGGAGTGTGATTCCTGCTTCGTTAGATGAAGCTCACCTATTAGATCATCCTGAACGGACACCTTAACTAGCATGTAATATAATGCCTTACGGGACATCACCTGACCATCAGAGAGGCCATCTGTTGCCCGTAAGACTAACTTGAGAGAAATCCAATATTCATGATAGAAGAGGCACTCACCTCAAGCTAAATGGCATGCCTTCTCACAAGAGTACACACTTCTCTGAGATAGGAAGTTCTTACGAGCATTTTCCTTCCAGAATTCGCCATTCTTAATCAATTGTGAACACATCCAGTTTAGGAAAGAGATATGACGTATATGTTGATGAATCTTAACACTAGGCATATCCAGTTCACCTTCAAAATGGTGGAGGTAACAGATTTCTTGATATACCTCAGGAGCTTTGCCTTCCCACAAGGAGAAAAAGAGCCTTACTAAACCTAATAATGTGATAGACGAAAGTGGAAATACAGATAGTCAGTAAAGAAGAATCAGGCAGATGTCCTTCCTCTACTTTAAGCAAAGATTCCTTCAAGATCACAAACTGTGACTTTTACCTTCTCTCACACTTCCGACTAATTCATTTCCAAGAGGAAATTGGGACTGAACCAGACTCTGAGTATAATGACTGGTCTGTCTGTTCATAGAAAAGGCCCTTCCATGCACACAGCAGTAAGCCAACAGATTATGGGTGATTTTGGCCCCTGTTATCTTCTCGTAACCTCTGATCTCTTTACTGCCTTCGTCAATTTTAGCTCTGCTCAACACAACTGAAACATCATCACTATTAGCAGAGTAACTGATCGAGTTGGTAGCAACAGCTATGGACATTCCATGTAGAACCAGATTTGTCTTTAACTTGCAAAGAAAAGGCTCCAATGCAAGAACATACAGCAAAAGTGAAAGCAGACATTCTTGATGAAAGGAGTGAGACAATATGAAAGGTTCTAATCTTACTCCATTCAATTCTACAAGCACAACAGTAGTAGCATACAGAAGTTGGATCCAGGTGTGAAAGTACAGCCCGGAACCTGTAACAGAAAAGACAGCCTCCAGAAATTGATGGTCAACCCTATTGAATGCCTTGGGCTGATTTAAATTGATCATGTCGATGATCAAGTGTACCAAATAAAGGTTGTTCTGAATAGGTGTAGGTAGTAATATGTTCCACATGAAAAGGCCCGATCCCTTAATTATTCTCTGTGACTACAGTGATTTTACCACTGTGTCTTTCATGGAGCAACAAATTTTATGTGTGCGCTTGTTCACCATGAAGACTGACACAATTCTTTTTTCAATTTTCTTTATTTCTTGGGAATCTTTCAAGAGTCCACTTTTTTTTATAAGGTGAACATAAATCTTGGCTTGCTCTCAAACCTCTGCAATATTGATAATTCATTTAAGAGGCTTCCAATAATAGTGTGTTTCTCCAGACTCAGCATTGTTGCTTTTTTAATCATTTGAGATTGAATTTGCATAGTCTATAATACTTTTTCTTTTGTCATATTTTGGCCATTATTGGTTGCCATACTATTGTTTTTTTCTTATTTTATTGTTGCTTTTTTTAGATCTCCTCAATTCTGCACAGAGTCACATTTATCTGGAGGATCTACTTTAGAAGATGACCCAAAAACTTTTTTGAACCAACTGACTTTTGTCCATTATATTGTTTTTTTTTAAAGTGTAAGGCAAGCAGAGTTGTATTTTTTTTTTGTGGTAAAACATTATATAGAAGTAAGGGGGAGGAGAAAAAACACCAGAAAATATAAATAAACAAAAATAAAAGTGTGTAGAAAAATAATTAAATAAAAATTAGCAGTACAAAATTAACAACAAATTCAATAAAGAAACTGGTTTAACCAGGAAAGCAGAAAAGTTGTTTAAATTGATAAAAATAAAATTCATAAAACTAAATTAATAATAAATATTGAAGAAGCTACCAAGAATTACCCTTCAAAGTTTAAAATACAAAATACTCAATACCAAATTCAAACTATAAAATTTTAATAGAGAAGCTGATTTGATCAGGAAAGCAGAAGAGGTTGGGCTTAAATTAAAGAAGCAAAAAAAAAAAAATTCACTGAATTAATTTAAAATTAAAGTTAGGTGAAGCTATTAAGAATTGCCCTGAAGTATTTAAAATAATAAACAAAAGAAAAGGAAACAATGTAAAATAATTTTTTGCCTAAAAAAGAAACTAGAATTTGACCAAAGATGGAGAACAAATAAAAGATTTAAATAAAAACAATAAAGTTAAGAAATAAGCTCAGAGTAAAACAAAATCAGTAGCCTGAGAAAAGTAAAAGTTAACACAGAAAAAATAGAAATTAAAAGCCTGAGGAGGAGGGGACAAATAAGAAGATTGACAAGAAAAAAAAGTTCAAATAAAAAAAAAGCAGATTTTAGTTCAAATAAATTGCTTTAGTCAGTAACTAAAATAAAAAGAAACTGTAATTTCACTAATAATTAAATAAAAAAGAAATAAACAGTAATTTGGGGAAAATTTATTACACCAGAAAAAGAGAAATAAAGATTGCAATCTAGAGCTGAAAAAGAAAAACCTGAAAGAAGAAAACAACAAAAGAAAAAAATCAATTCAAAAGAATAAAGAAAAATGGTACTTAACTGAAGGATTTTGGGTCAAAGTTCTTAATGGGTTTCAAAAACAAATATTTTGCCTGAAAATTTTTCACAGTGTAATACAACATTTTCTGAAAATAAACAAAGGTAGATGGTCACAATCATATTTAAAATGAGACTTTAAAAAACACAATGAGAACAGGTTGTGGAAAGCACTCAACTATCTCATGGGTAATAGCTGTAGCTATTTATACTCTGTGCATATACTATAGTCTGTCATCTCAGCTACAACTCTGATACCAAAAATATCATGCCAGAAAAATGAGTCAGAATTAATAATAATGACAGCTCTTCATCTGAGAGATTAAAAAAATTTGAATTTATTATGTAAAGTATTACTGAGATAAGTAAAAGAACACAAATGAAAGAACAACTAGTCCTAAATTAATGATTATGACAAGTTTGGGCAGCTTAAGACTATGGTATCTACTACTATTATTCTGATAACAAAAATAAGATGGAAGAAAAACTAGTCAAATTTTATAATAAGGATGTTTTTTCATCTAAAAATTAATTTATGACTATTATGTCAACTACTACTATTCTGATGACAAAAATAAGATGAAAGAAAACCTAGTCAAATATATGTAATAAATGAAGTAGAATTTGTTAGAGCAAATCATATATAAATCATAGATTGTTTGAGCTCATATTTGCTTTCATACTGAATGTGTTATTAATGAGAATATATCATGTACTTTGATACAAGATTTAGGAATGTAATCTGAAAAAATTATTACCACAGAGCAATCAATCATTCACATAAGAGAATCGTTTTAAAAAAGGAGTAAAGTGGATAGTGAGTTATTCACATGCGTAAAATGTAATTAGCAACTTCTCTTGTGATAATTGTTTGTATAGGATTGACCATGATCAATATTGACTATTGATTACAACTAAGTCATTCATCCAGAACTGCTCTTACTCAAACTATTGACTGGAATGAACTGAACAGATTCACTAAATGAGAAGAGTAACAAAAACTCAAGTAGGTGAATTTAAACCATGATATTTGATAATCAATGAATCTGCAAGTCCATAAAACTAACAAAAGTGTGTCAATAAGAAATGGAAGGAAAAATGTGCAGATGATATATCCTAGCTGATCAATGGTGCAATATTTTGGATTTCAACAAAAAGTATTTTAGTCTCATAAGTCATAAAATCTTGTGTCCAAGAAAACATATATGCAGACAAATATCATTTGATAAAAATAAAGTTGTTTTTTTTTGTTTTTTTGTTTTTTAATCGTATCACCCCGAGCAAGGCGGTAATGCCACTGATGTGCAGGGGGCTATGTAATAGTAAAAAGATTGGAAAAGAGAAAGCCGGAAACCACATCCTAAACAGGGAATAAGGGATGAGCCTCTTCACCTGTTCAATAGACGTGGGTGGAGTGTGAACTGGGCGATAGATAGATCTATCTACTCCAATTGAAAAAAAAAACAAAGTGAGTAGATTGGTAAAGAGAAAGCCGGAAACCACATCCTAAACAGGGAACAAGGGATGAGCCTCTTCACCTGTTCAATAGACGTGGGTGGAGCGTGAACCGGGCGATAGATAGATCTATCTACTCCAATTGAAAAAAAAAAATGTCAACATAATATCATCTTTATGTCTTTATGTTAAGGTCCCTGTAACCTCTCTGAAGATGGCACATGTGAGCTGAAAACTTAGAACCAGCTTGATAAAAAAAATATCTTAATATGGGACAATTTTTGTAAATCAAGATACAAGAATCCCTCAATACACATTTGATTACTGTGTTTTTGATAAGGGAGTTAAAATTTTTATATGCCAAAATTCAATTTTTGTATGCGTATTACTCAATTGGTATGGTAAAATATTCTTTCATTTAATCATAGTAATTGAAAATTTTATGGTTTTTTAATTAAAAATTTTTTAAAATTTAAAAATGCTTAACTATTTTATTTGTCAGTTTTTATATTCAATTTATGCATTTTTGAGTAGTGCATATCTTTTTATATATACATTAGCTGCAATAATCAAATTATTTCTGTATCACTTTAGATGAAGCAAACACCAAAATGGAGATTCTGGATGAAACTTGAAATTATACCAAATTTTTTGGTATTATCTTCATTCAATTTTTTAAAAACATCTTTTACCATTGAAAAAGTTAAATATAACCATCACTTCTACTCTAACAATTTCTTTTCTCACACTTCCTGCCTGTGAAACTCCCTTCCATTTACTTGCTTCCCAAATAGCTACAATCTCCAAAACTTTAAATGCAACGTCAGTTACCATCTTCTATCACCTTGAATTCCATCTATCTTTTATCCCTTCTTTGACATTCCCTCTACTGTTTTTTGTCTAGTGGTGGTCCCACCTTGCCTGGGGTGAAATGATTATAAAAAAACTTGTTGAAAAATCAAAATTGTTGAAAAATCAAAATTTCAAAACAAAGTAAATAAATAAAAAATTAAAGAACATTCAATCTGAATTTCTGGCACAAGAAGATATTTACAATATTTACAGTCAGACTAACATCCTCATCTTTGTTACATTTCAGCTGTGGTATCCTCCAAACATCATTAGGTGTTTGTTGTTCTACGTAATCTTTACAGAATTTTAAATTGACCATATTATTTAATCTGTGGGGGTGAATTGTTCTCAGCCAACTGTCTATGTCTAGGGATATCTAACCTTATTCTTTTAGTACTGTTCACATTACTTAACCTATTTTCACAAAATCTAAGTCTTGTAGTGGCCCCCTCTGGTGGAAGCCAATTGGCCGGAGCACCTCCATTCAGTTGAGGTTCTGAGAGGCCTGCTAACAATTTTGAATTAATGTCTTGAAATCTGACAGGAAGAACAAAATGGACAACAGAACAAGTGTATTTAAGAATAAATACAAATTTTATTCACTATTAGTAACAGTAGCTATGCCAGGCAGAAACATGAGCTGGTACTGGGTTATATTGGTGAGGACTTGTAACAACATTCACAGGTTTCACAAAATACTAACAATCTCAAGAAAAAAGGGGAAAAATAAGATGAGATCTGCTACAAAGGTACAAAGTGGTTGTGAAGGGAATTATAATTAGGTTCATCACATAGCAATAAAAATAAAAGCATAACAAAAAACAAAAATAAAAACATAACAATAAAAAGTCATTAAAGTAATCAAAAACTAAATGAAGTTGAATTGCAGAGGGTGTAGGGAACACAATGAAAAACGGTCAAGGTGGAAGTGTCTGCCTAGGTCAAATGTGCAGAGTAGCAAGGGCTATGATAGTCTGTATGACCTGGGTTAAAACTGAACTCATGATTACTATTCCACCAAGTTCACACACTGATGCATTAATCCACTAGGCTATTGTCCTATGATACCTGATGAAGTCCCGAGGCACAATAGCTGAAATGTTGTGATAACAAAAACAAAGATGAAAATGTCAGCCTAAATGTAAATAATGTAAGTAAAAAGAATATTATGTACATATCATAATTTTATTAACACTATTTTACCTGGACTACCAAAAATTAGTAATTTTGCAAGTGTATTTTGTTGTATTTTCTGTATAAGTAAATATAGGATTTTTATTCAGTTAACACTGAATATATATCCAAAGAAAACTTAGCTGAAAAAAAAAAGAAAAAAATTAATTATATTCACTCATTGACATCATGTATCTTGTCACCATAACAACGGAATATCAGGCTGAGTAACCAATAAATATATGAGGCCACAATGTGTTTTATGTTATAATATAGGATCACCTCATCTTGTCTGAGAGTCGTCCTGATGGTTAAAAAGCAACATTGTATAAATCAGGATAAGGGACACAGATTCTTTCATGTTTCTTTTCAATCTTCAATCACTGAAGATGTGTTTCATTTCCTCTTGAAGTGACTCCTTTGTCTTTAGGAAAGCAATTTTATTGTCCCAAATGAACCATGTGGTGCTTTGTATGCAAAACAGTATATTTTTCCTTTTTAGAAAAATTTTGTGACAACAATATCTTACTACACTCTAACACATAGATATATTTTACTTTCCTTTACTAATCTATATTACACTTAGTTCAGTAGGAATGGCTTGTAAATTTTCACACATCCAAAAGGAAACTGCTTTTATTTAATTGCCAAAGAAAGCCTTTTTTTCCTCTGCATCAGTATGGCTGATGCTAACCTTCAGAAGAGCAACTATTTGTGTCTTCTTGGGCTCATGTTTTCCACTGGCATGAATGAAGTGATTATATTGAATCAATTGCAAGGTCGACTGCAAAGAAAATTGTTTCACTGTGTTGCACCAGACAATTTTTCTTATCACAATCCATCTTGAACATTTATAAATCTACCATGCATCAGTGCATTGAATATTGCTGCCATATCTGGTGATCCTACTATATATCTAGAGATTCTTGACAAAATTCAAAGAAGGGTTTTTTATATAATCAATGCTGACTTGGCACTTTCTCCCTTTCTTCTCTGTATTTTTTCTATAAATATTTTTATGGCAATTGTTCTAATGAGCTTTTATCCCTGGTAACTTGACTGAATGAATTTAAATGTGCTGCTAGATTGGCAACTAGGTCTCATTGTTTTAATGTTGAACTAACTAGATAAAACCACACGTTCTATTCTAATATGTTCTTTTCTCATTCTTGTTGCCTGTGAAATTCTCTTTCAGTTTCTTGCTTCCTTACCATCACCATCTTCTGTCTTCCTGAATCATGTTCTTTTATTGTCCTTCTCATTCTCTTTCACTTCCAGTAACTTCTTCTTTGGACTGAAATGATTATATATATGTATATATATATATATATTGTGTGTATTTTGGCAGCATTTTTTCATTAATGCAGGTTTCATTGAATAATATAGACAAGTTTTGTCTATTAATTTTGTGTAGGATCCGTTCATACCGTCTGATATACTTGATGGTGATGTCGTTAAAAGACAACAAAAAATCACAGTATTTGTTGAATTTTTTATCAGGTCTAAGCTTTCGGCTCACATAAGCCATTATCAAAGAGTAAATAATAACACACAGTAAACATAGAACATTTAAGCTATTAACAATAAAGATAATTGAATTGAAAATATAAGTCCATCCCTACCGTGGCGGATGGCCGAAGACAGTGGTGTTGTGGTCCCTGGTCTGATTACAGACATTTGAGTACGTTGTTGGAAATATCGAAATTGATTGTATTCAAACCAGGTTTAAACTGTTTAATGTAGAGTGCTTCGAGGATTTTTAGTTTCTGCTTATTATTTTCTTGTTTGAGTATGTACGTGTTATCAACAAGCGTTTTTCTCAGAAGTGTGCGTTGATAACCGTGTTGTTCTAAATGACGGAATATATTTGAATTTTTATTTAAGTGCAACGTCAGACGCCGTGAGAGCGAATTTGTGGTGTGGCCGATGTAGATATTATTGAGGTTGTTAGAGATACATTCTCTAAATGGACATATGAATTTATATACTACATTGGTCTTTTGCAAATCACTAACGGTGGGGGAAGATTTGCAAAAGACCAATGTAGTATATAAATTCATATGTCCATTTAGAGAATGTATCTCTAACAACCTCAATAATATCTACATCGGCCACACCACAAATTCGCTCTCACGGCGTCTGACGTTGCACTTAAATAAAAATTCAAATATATTCCGTCATTTAGAACAACACGGTTATCAACGCACACTTCTGAGAAAAACGCTTGTTGATAACACGTACATACTCAAACAAGAAAATAATAAGCAGAAACTAAAAATCCTCGAAGCACTCTACATTAAACAGTTTAAACCTGGTTTGAATACAATCAATTTCGATATTTCCAACAACGTACTCAAATGTCTGTAATCAGACCAGGGACCACAACACCACTGTCTTCGGCCATCCGCCACGGTAGGGATGGACTTATATTTTCAATTCAATTATCTTTATTGTTAATAGCTTAAATGTTCTATGTTTACTGTGTGTTATTATTTACTCTTTGATAATGGCTTATGTGAGCCGAAAGCTTAGACCTGATAAAAAATTCAACAAATACTGTGATTTTTTGTTGTCTTTTAACGACATCACCATCAAGTATATCAGACGGTATGAACGGATCCTACACAAAATTAATAGACAAAACTTGTCTATATTATTCAATGAAACCTGCATTAATATATATATATATATATATATATATATATATAAACCTATTTACATATTGAATTCATTTATTTTGAAAATGTTGAAATATTCTACCAAAGATTGTTACAATTTCTATCACAATTCTACTCCATCAGCTTCTTTTCTCGCACTTCCTGCCTGTGGAATTCCCTTCCGTTTACTTGCTTTTCTGACAGCTATAATCTCCAAAAATTTAAATGTAAAGTCAATAGATATCTCCTATCTCACTAACCTGCATCCTCTCTCTTATGCTCCTTTCTCTGTCCATTCCACTTTCATCAGTATTCTCATCCTTCTTTTACCCACTTCCTGACACCCCCTATAACCTGTCACTCTTTCTCATAACTTTCCTCCTATGTAACCCCCTGCAAAACAGTGGCAGTAAAATGCCTTGCTTGGGGCAATATGATTATAAAAAAAAATAATAGAATATATTATTTAGAGCACAAATTGCATCTTTAAGCTATTAAAAGCATTGATTTAAAGAGTCATTAAATTAAATGGAAGACATAATATTTCTATTATGGTTTGCATTTCTTTGTGCATATTAGTAGTTATAGCACAGCTCTCCATCTCCTTTGTGACCACAAAGTTTCTTCCTTTTTCCCACTTCTCCAGTTATTCTCTATTTATACTTGTTTACTAATTTGCATATGATAATACACCTCTCTGAATCGAAGAGGTTGTACACACTTGTTTTTTTTTACTACTTCTGATTATTTTTATATTGTGTTATCCTTCCTCTTATCCTTTTTGCTTTCTCTTTAATATTGATCTTTGTCTCTCTTCATCTTTTCTTCATATTCACCTGTTTTCATTCTCACTTTCTTCCATTTCTTGTTCTGTTCCACTTTTGTAACTTTCTGCTTCTTCTTCTTGATCTTCCATTTCCACGTCATCCAAATCATTTCTGCTTCTTGTTGTTCTTGATCTTTCATTTACACATCATCCAACTCACTTCTGTTTCTCCTTGTTATTGATCTTCCATTTCCACATCATCCAACTCATTTCTGCTTCTTGTTGTTCTTGATCTTCCTTTTCCACATCATCCAACTCATTTCTGCTTCTTGTTGTTCTTGATCTTTCATTTACACATCATCCAAATCATTTCTGTTTCTTCTTGTTCTTGATCTTCCATTTGCACATCATCCAACTCACTTCTGCTTCTCCTTGTTATTGATCTTCCATTTCCACATCATCCAACTCATTTCTGCTTCTTCTTCTTCTTGATCTTCCATTTCTACGTCATCCAACTCATTTCTGTTTCTTCTTCTTGATCTTCCATTTCCACGTCATCCAACTCATTCCTGCTTCTTCTTGTTCTTGATCTTCCATTTCCACGTCATCCAACTCACTTCTGCTTCTTCTTGTTCTTGATCTTCCATTTCCACATCATCCAACTCATTCCTGCTTCTTCTTGTTCTTGATCTTCCATTTCCACGTCATCCAACTCATTTCTGCTTCTTCTTGTTCTTGATCTTCCATTTCCACATCATCCAACTCATTCCTGCTTCTTCTTGTTCTTGATCTTCCATTTCCACATCATCCAACTCATTCCTGCTTCTTCTTGTTCTTGATCTTCCATTTCCACATCATCCAACTCACTTCTGCTTCTTCTTGTTCTTGATCTTCCATTTCCACATCATCCAACTCATTCCTGCTTCTTCTTGTTCTTGATCTTCCATTTCCATGTCATCCAACTCATTTCTGCTTCTGAATTGATCTGCAAGTGCCACTATATGTTGTCCCTTTTTCTCAAGTATATCTTTGTTGTGTTCTTTTTTTATCATGAAATTTGCTTCTTCTGGATTTCACCTCTTTAGTCTTTCTATACTTTCATTCTGTATGTCTTAAATTCTGCTTTTGGTTGATTAAATTCTCTAATCAACTCAAATTGTTCCAAAAATTCAATGCTAGCTTCCAAACTCATTTTGCTACTTTGTAGATATTCTAGCATTTTACATTTGTGGTTTTGGTCTTGCAAGCCTTCAGTTAATCTAAGAAGAATTAATTCATCTTCTATAGTCATTTCTCATGCTCTCAATTTTTCAAATTCACAACACTTGACTTGTTCTCTCAATCTATGTATTGTATAATGCACTCATTTGGTGCTTGTCTTGTTTCTAAAAACTTGATTCTTTCAGCAGTTACTAATCTTTATTCAGTCATATTCTTTTTTATAATTTTAACAATTTCATTAATTGTCATTTCTTCTAATTCGCTCGGATATCATATTGTCAAAATTTTCTTCACAGTTTTGCACCTAACTGTAGCAAAAAATAAATCAGTTATCGTGTTTTCTCCTCTGTTTGTTTTTGTATCTCTTAATTCTTGTAAATGCAGCAAAAGTTCTTATTCATGTTTCTATGTGTTCTGGTTTGTCCAGCGAATTTAAGGATTCTATTGGCATGTTTTGCATTTCTTTGTGTGTAGTAGTAGTTATAGCACAGCTGTCCGTGTTCTTTGTGCACACAGAGTTCCTTTCTTTTCCCACTTCTCCAGTTATTTTCTATCTATACTTGTCTGCTAATTTGCATACAATTCTACATCTACCAAAGTTAGAATTTTATACTTCATTTATTCATGATAAACAAAATGAAGGAATTAATTTTTACACTACTCAATGTTGATCATATTCTATTCACCTTAATACAGGTGATTTTTAGCTTAGTTTTATAAAACGATGGTTTTAGTATTTTTATTGCATTAAACAGTTTTTAAATTGATGACTTTACTGTTTGTATTGTATTAAACAGCTTTTCAAAAATTATTTTGCTGTTTTTATTGTAAACAGATTAAAATTGATGACTTTACTATTTTCATTGTATTAAACAGCTTTTCAAAAATTATGATTTTACTTCTGCTTATATCTCTGAAATGAGGTATTGTAACTATTTACACTGTTTATATTTTTTAGACTGCTGTCCTCGTCATATGACTCAGTAGATAAATGTGTTGGTTGAAGTAATCCAGTGACTTGACAGTTCAATAACTGGCTACATCAGAGTGGACAAAAACTTGAAGAGTTGAGTTATTAAAGGGAAATAACTGAAATGACTAAAACTAAGATATCCAGAGAAGGCATGGCACATGGAACTAGAACAATCTACCCCTGTGGGTAAAATAAAGGGTTCAGTTTGAAATTCTATTTCCTATCTCCTACCCACCTCCTTAATTCACATCCACCTCCCATCTTTTCTTCGACATCCTACCTCATTTTTTTCTCTCTATATAACCCCCTGCACACCAGTGGCAGTCCTGCCTTGCTTGGGGTGAAATGATTATTAAAAATATCACCTGAAGAAGGTAGGGGTGTACAAGAGCAGAAACATTGTTAATATGCTGATAAAGATGAAGACAATATAGTTTAAATATGATGTTATTGTTTTTATTATATTAAACAAGTTTTTAAATTATGATTTTACTGTTTTTATTGTATTAGTTTTGAACATGCATGTACACATGTGTGTACATATGTATATGCATATTCACAAATTTATTCTACTTTTGCCAGATTCACTATTTAATTTCCAGAATAATAATTACAATTCTTTATTATTATTATTATTATTATTATTTTGGCTGATGACATCAGACATAGATGTTGGTGACAGTTATAAAAATTGAACATTCCATTTTCAGTGTGCGTGGCGTGATTCATAACAGATAACAGCAGGACTATTTAATAATATAAAAAAATCTTTCTCCTGGTGAAAAGACTGTTGATTTGACTTTCAGTAACAAGTACAGACAATACAACTTTAGTGTACTGGCCTGATGACAACTATACTCCACTTTTAGCCACATTCTTATCAGCACATGATATTGTGATTATGTTACAATTTTTAATCTTATAGAAATAGTGAAACCAAGTGGCCGAGTGGTTAGAATGTTTGCTTTCTAACCATGAAGCCCAGGTTCGAATCTCACCATGGTTGATTTGTTAGGAAAGTGACTTCTTGATGTTATCAGTCTGGAGAAAACAATTCCAGCATGCAGCGCATTTGGAAAGTGCATGAAAACCATATCACAAGTTGACCCAAGCCTTGTGAATGAAATTGGGTTGATGGGACTTTTTGGGAGCCATTGATGGTTGCACCAGTACAAAGTTACAAGTCATTATGACCAAAGGTTTGAGTGTCATAGCTTTGTTCAGACTGTTGTTCACACTAGATAACGCGCTCTCTCTCAGAAACTGTAACTCAGGTCTGCTCAGCATAGTTGCAGTATAAACCACAGTGTGTCTGTGCAGGCATCTGCAATAAGGATTAGCTAGCCACCCTAGTAGACAGGCATCTTTGGTTACAAGTGGCCTGCCATACATACATTTTTGTCTTACAGAAATAGTGAAACTTAACTAAAGTTGATTTAATTACAAGCTTAATAAAAACTATGAAAAATATATCTGTTTTATGGTTACATATCAATTCCTCTCAGTATTCTCAAGATGAATAAATATCAAAATATTAACAAACTTTATTAAATAAGGATTTGTAAAAAGCACTCATTTGAAGTAACATATGTGAAGCACTTGTCCAAATACCAAATATCTTCACTATTTACATTGTTCAGACTATTGTACTCATCTTTGTTGCCATTTGTACAATGTTTTGGCTTCTTCAGGTGCTAGGAATTTCAAATCAAACCCTCTATTACAATCACTGGGATATATCATCCTCATTCTTTGTGTAGAGCCTCATTTGGTAGTCATGAGTTATCTCTCTCTAACCCTCTAAGTTACTTGTTCACCATTGCTGTAGCCTGGTATTGAACTCACAATGTCTATATTCACTAGGCCATGTGTCCTTAAGACAAATATCAAATATCTTTTATAAAAAATATTATTTATTCATTTTAAATTGTATTGACTTGGTGGAATTTCAGGATTTTGAAAATATGACTCATAGCTTCTATTAATCTTATTAATTTTATTAATTTTACTAATGTCATAATTTTCTTTGCCTATCAGCTAGCAGTCACTTAACGCCTTCAATGTTTTTGGAGGTATGCCTGTTTGACAAATCCTGGCAGCCTGAAGGGTAATGACATCATGAGTCTTTCAGCCAATCAACACTCATTTTTATGAAATTGCCTCCAGTCAATCACTTTCTTTAAAGGTGTCATCATAAAGACCTTGTAATGCTTACTTAAGAAATTGAAAAACTTATGAGATGGAGATGAAAATTTCTACCTTCAGGGCACATTGTCACTTGCAGCCAAATTCCTGACCTCATGGGAAGAGTAAACACTCTGGATTCAAACCCAAATTATTACCTATGATTTCATAAACAACAAATTCACAGCCACATCCTGCTACTAAATATGAAGGCCAAAGATGTCCTTCATCCAAATACAACAACAATATGGGAAGGTTCCTTTTGAAATGAAGTACTGTTTCTCTTGCTATTTCATTTTCTATCTTTGGAACTTTTTGAGTATTTACCCTTTTTAAGTAAATGAATAATATTGTATATACTGTGTATTAATTCTTTGTTTACATGTGTTTGGGAACTTAGTTGTTTTCATAACAAACTATAACAGATAACTGGATAAACCCAACAAGAGATCCAGCGATGGTTGCAAGTGATGCAGTAAGCACCAGAAGTTATGTCCTTTTCCACAATTGGTTGTTGAGAGATGACATTCTACTTCAGTCATTCAGTGGTGCTGACAATTTGCATATAAACAATACTAGGCAGGTATTAACCAATAGTTAGTGTGAGTCTGGGACTGAGAGCTTTTTCTCAGTTGTGGAAAAGTAATTACAATGTAACCAAACAAGATGAACACAAGATATTTTAGCTCACTTCTGTGATGCTGTCCATACTTTCTTTTTCTGATAAAACTCAATGTTAAAGTCTAGTTCCTTTATGATGAGAGCCACACACAGGGATGGCTTTCTGTTGAAGAAGTTCACTGCACCTGAAGGAGTGTTTCTAACTCCCCTAGATCCTTGACTGTATTCGTCCTGATCAGGAGATCAAAATCAAGTAGCTTCTCTTGAGCAACCAGTACATCAATCTTGACAGATCTTCCACTTTGCAGATGAAAAGCGACAACTTTGATCCCACAACAGTCACTGGTCTCCCTAACTATGGTTGTTATATATACAGGCTCTTTCACGACATATCTTCTGGCTATATCTGGCTTCCATGACATATCTGCTGGCTATATGCACCAAACAACCAGCACCAACCAGCGCAGTGACAGTTCTGCCATCTACCTGGACCACAATCACAGGTAGTGGTAGGCTAGAGAAGATACTGGTTACACAAATTTTACATCCATTATGGTAATATTGTTTGTTTTTAAAAGAGACTTTTAACCTTCAAAGTTAATTTGATTTATGTTGTGCTATTTGGAATAGAAAGGAAAGTTTTTTTTTGTCCAAATGTGTATGATTGTAATTTTCTTCCTTATTTTATGTGTTGTTATTGGCCAAAAATTTTAGAACACGATAACACATAATGTTTTTTGCAATAAACCTTTTATGATTCTTGCCCCTAATCTCTTGTATCTTGTCTAACACTCTTGTTATTACACCTCATGTAATAAAAGTAAAAAAAAACCTTGCTTCATTCATAAAAAAGAACTGAGTATAAAAAAAAACTAATTTAGATGACCTTTTCTCTCATATTTTTAATTTGTTTTTATCTTTGTGTTCCAAATTGACAGGCTGAGACAATTATTCTCTTTTGAAGAAATATCTACTCAGGACATCCTTATTCCAACCACTTCTTTTATTCAATATTCAGAAGATTTCCTTCAACCCCTTAATTTGAGCAGTGAGCATTTTAGTTTCATTTCATAAAATTATTAAAAGACAAACAGTCACCCCTTATATTTCAACCACTCTGTCTATTTAGATCTTAAGTATTTTTGGAAATTGAACAAAGTCAATGAGCATTTGAAATAGATTTCCAGAATTGGTTGATTGAAGTAAATTTTACAGGTGAAAGATTAATTAATTTTACAGGTGAAAGATTAATCTTGGTGGCATAAATAGATAGATTATCCAAGAGTGCTAAAATCTTTTAAGTAAAAAATTCTCAAAGTAAATTACAAATTAAAAGATAATATTTTACAAGCTTATTTTAAAAAGTGAATACCTTTGTAAATGATACACTTAACATCTCAAGTTTTAGTTTCTGCATCTAAACACGTACACACACATACATGTGCATTGGGCATAAAAAGTATTGGATACATTGCAGAAATTTATTTGATAGTATTAGCGTGAAAGATTAAAATTAATACAACAAATACAAAAATAAAATATCAATACAAAACTGAAAATTGGAAAAATTATGTATAAAAAATCAGAAACCTTCGGCTCAAATTATATCAATTTTGAAACTGGATTTTAAAATAAACTTTTCAGAGTGTATCAGATAGTTTTACCTATACATGATCAATATATAAAACAACATCAAATAAAAATGTAAGCCCTTTCCAGTCAAGACAGAAGGATTTTGAATATTTAATAACTAAGATTTTTCCCAAATAAGGTAAATAAATCTTTTTGAAAGTTCTTACATGCATAAAGCACTTACCTATGCTCACCTGTACAGAAACAAGAAATTTTGAATAAAAATTAAAAAATATCCCTTGTATATGTCTTTACACCCCAACACACATACACACACATCATAGTTTGCTAAAACTTCCACATATTTTTAAAAAACTGAATCAGTAGATAAAAACTGAATGTCAAAATTTATTTTTATTGCTTTTTTCTTTGAGTATCAGTAAAGTTAATTTTCTTCAAATTTTGAAAATTGTGCTTTCACTATGGATTCTGTTCCTTAATTTATATTCGTAAACATACATAATATATTATCTACATGCATGTATATATATATATATATATATATATATACACACACACACACACACACACATATATATATATATATATATATATATATATATATAAGCAGAAAGTGTCATGTGTTGAACATGGAGACTTGGATAATGCAGTCTGTCTTTAAGAAAGGCAAAAGATATAGAGAGAAATCATTCTCTGTAGGGCAAGTATTGAATTTAAATTGGCTGTGGTTCCTTTTACTTTTAACCAACAAAAAAGGTACCTTAAAGTGCTTAGGCATGTAGGATAGATGAAGAGTAAAATATTTTTAAAAATCTAGAACAGAAAAGTAAAAAAGACAACCAAACAAAAGCAGACCTTTCATTCTTTCTCAACCTAGAAGCACTTAACTAACAAAATGAAATTTCAGTTTTGTTTTCTTTTATTCATTTTTTTCTATTACTCTATCTTTTATTTTCTGTACCTCTAGGTTAACAATGCATATAAATGTGTCAATGAAGACAGATGTACATAATATCAGAATATTCTTACAAGTTGTTGGTAGTGAATTTATTTTGCCATGAAATGAGCTGTGTCAAACCAAGCTAAACACAGTAGATATCTGCTGAGTGAAGTAAAAATGTATTTAATTTTAACAACTGCAGATGAAATGTCAGCCAAATGAAGTAATTTCATTTTCATTCTTGATGGAATCTATTAAATACTTTGCTCAAGTGTTATAGAATGCATATGAATCAGGCAAATGAAAAAAAGCAATCATTTTCCTTTTTCAGACAAAAATGGCTTCTCTTAAACAAGATATATTTTAGAGACTAGTTCAGTGTAACTGTGATATGATCTATTTACCCCATTAATGGATTTGTCCAGAATATATATTATCAGGAGAGCTCTGTTTGTATTCAGGTTTCATTAAAGCTTACATTTAAGCCAATATGAATTGTCTCTAACAATGGTAATCTACTATTCCCCAATGCTAAACAAGTTTACTTTGCTGAGTGCCTACCCTCTACCAAGAATAGATGAGATGATAAAAAGAATAGCCAAAAACAGTCTATTTAGTAACCTTACCTCAAAAGTGTCTACCATCAGGTAGCTGTAAAGCACAGTGATAAATGACATATGGCCTTCGAGGCTAGTGGTAAACTCCATCATTTTCAAAGAATGCTGTTTGGCGTAAGTAAAGGGGTAGCTATCTTTCAATGGGTGATAGACCAGATAGTATGGAAAGAGAACCTGCAAAGTATTTATGCTTACATTCATAATGTAACCATTTGCAGGAAAAATGGAGTAGAACATGACAGAAATCATTATTATTATTAATGACAGCTGTTAAAAGGTACAAGCTGACACTTAATTAAGATAAAAAACATAAAACTAGTTGGATATATAGTCAGTAAAAATAATATAAAACCTGATCCAGAATGTCTGAATACATGACTCAACCTACCGTTCCCAAAAGATTTACTCCTTCTATGTTGTGCATTAGAAATCTTCACACACTATACTCATTGAATAGCATCATTTTCTGAAAATAAAATCCACCCTCTAACAACTGTAGCAAAATTGGCACTATCTCCCATAGCAGAGAAAGTGGTTAATGTGTTAAAGAGTGGCATACTGAAAGCAGCCATTAATATGCCCAACCATGCACTACCTCTAATATTAGAAACAGACACTTCAGAATGTTCCATAGCCACATATTTAAGACAGTTGGAAGGCTCATTGCATTTTTCCTTCAGAACCTTGTCTAAATCAGAATGTAAGTATTTTGCACTAGAGAAAGAACTTATGTTATTGTTGAATCGCTGAGAAAATGGAGGCATGATTTGATTGAGTGACACTTTAAATTAATTACTGATAAATAATCAGTCACATTCATGTTTAATGCAAAAACTACCAGCAAAATCAAAAATTGAGAAGATAGCCAAGTAGAGAATGGAACTCTCATATTACTTGTATGTTTGACATAACATACCACCCTGCTATAGAAAATACAGCTGTGGACACCCTCTCTCATGTATATAGCTCGACTTCTAGCAAAGAAGAATTAAAGAGATTAAATAGATAGTTGTGTCACACAGATATTACATGCATGGTCTACATAATGAAAATCAGAAACCTTCCCGACTCAGTAGAGGATGTGAAAAATATAACCAACTCTTGTAATATTTGCACTGAAAATAAACCAAGGTTCAACCACCTTAACACCAGCATGGTTATAAAAGCTGTGCCACCGCACAAAAGAATAACAAGAAATTTTAACAATCTGCTTTCATAAAAAACTTTCAACAAATACATGTTGAAAATAATTAATGAACATTTGTCATTTTTTTTTGCAATACCCTGCCCAGATGTATCCTCTACAATCCCTTTGCTAAGTTTTTGCTGTTTTCAGGCTACCTGCGTATATTCATTCAGACAGAGAGGATTCATTTATATCTGAATATGTATGGCAATTCCTACAAGAGTAAAGAATAACTGTAAATAGGACAACACCATATAACCCTTAAAGCAATATCGAGTGTGAAAGATATAATGGAATAATCTGGAAAATTGTTGAATTAGAAGCTGCTGATAAAAGAGTATCTGTGGAGAATTGGGAACAATTACTCTCACAGGCCCTGTATGTCATTAGATCGCTGCTATGCACAGCCACAATTCCTCCTGCTTCCCAGAAATTTGACTGGAGCATCTCTACCTTCTCAACTCTTGAAACTGGGAATGATATTACTAAAAAGATACATCCAATTGAATAAAAACAAAATACTAGTGCATTAAGTGAATCTGCTAGGTGCTAACTCCCTGTATGCATGTGTTCATTACTCGGATGGACAAGAAGAAACAGTTTTATTAAGAGACTTGGCAGGTAATGAATTGTGTTCGACAGGTATAAGTGAGGGCTGTTTTCAGGACACTTCAACGGATTTTGAAGAGACAGAGACAGAGGCATCATATCTTTCTGAAGATTATAAGGAACTCTTGAACTCAGATCTCTAAAAATGAAAAGACTAAGAAAGGGAAGCAGGATTAAATGCAGTTTGTACAAGAATGAGGAAAAACCTCATCATGCTTCTGTCAATCTGTCACAGCCTTGCAGACAGAAAAGAATGCCTGCTCAGTTCAAGAACTTCTTACCTCAGTATGCATAAGGCAGGAGAGAATGTGCTATGATCTATTTCCCTGATTAATGGGTCTGTCCTGAATATATATATATTCAAGAGAACTCTGATTGTATTCAGAGTTCCTTAAAGCTTACATTTAAGCCAATATGAATTGTCTCTAACAATTCTAATACAGTAACAACTTTACCAAGCAATAAAATAATTTCTGTTTGAAGTTCTGGGATGATTAGTTATCATTATTTATATTATTTATGTGCAGACTATTATCTCCATCTTTGTTGCTGTGATCATAATGACTGAAACATTGTGATAACAATAACAAAGATAGGGACAATAGTCTGTCCATAAATAATATAAATAGCAATAATGTTGTTTATCCTCATGTATACCAACTGGATGAGTATCAAATTTGCTGTACCTGAGAATCAACTGGGAACCAACGATGATGAACGTTAAACTGCAACAACTCAAAAAATCATTTCTTCGACAATTAACATTCAATCTGATTTTCTTGGGGGACAAATTTTACAACCTTATCTTCATTATGTCAACACAAATAATAAACTTCTTCTTCACATAAAGAACTTAACCCATTCAATGGGGGAACTGATTACTTTTTCTTCTTTTTCTTCCTTGTCAGCAACAATAATATGTACCAAATTTTGTTTTCATCACACAATGCACTAGACCCAAAATGTTGGACAATTAAAACTTCAACACTTCAAAATGACTGACATCAACACATCAAAATGTAAATAAAATATACATTTATATTTTCTTCTTCTTCTTAACAAAGCAGTGACTTGCTGTGGGAGTGGAGTAGGTTGTTTGGTCTGAGTTATCAGCACTTCTACATCAGAGAAACCAGTTGGGTTAAGGCTGACTTTATGCCAGCCCCTTCTCTGAGCTGTTCTTAAGTCAATCACTCCCTTCAACTATCAAAATTTGGCTGATCTTCTCAACTGTCGAAATCCCACTGACAGTTACTACTAAAATTTCACTGACTTCCAAATTGTCAGCCTGATATCACTTGATATCACTTCTGCTTTTCTGATATTATCTTCTGGTGCAATTTTGCCTACTGGAGCTGACCCTTGCTAGACATTACAAAAACTCCAAATCCACACATGCATTCCTTCAACCTATTTGACATTTTAAAACAATTCCCATTTTTTCAAATCTTCTAACAACATCTATGTTGCTCAGTACAAATACACTTCATGGCCAAATTCTATGCTGACCAAGTAATGAATCTAAAACAATAAAAGCAGTAAAGCCTATCAACCACATTAGGTGTATATAGGTAGGCACTAAACAAATCTTTGGTACAAGGCCACAATTTTTAGTTGAGACTTTTTGAACTCACTAAAGTAGAAATTATCTCCAAAACTATCTAGTTATCCACCAGGTCAGTCAGTTAAGTGCCATACGTGAAACACGCTTGGGCGATCATGTCTCTTTTCAGACATAACTGACTGGGCAGAAGATTATCCTGCAGTAGGTTGCCATTGCTTTCTGCAGTAGATTGGTTGCCAGCCAAGGCTATAGAACCCAACCTGTCCTGCTATTTAATTCATAACTGGAGGGAAGAGACGCATTAATACCTTTCCCAAGGGTATTTGTGCGTAAGTGAACGCAACGGATTCAACTGGAATTCGAATTCTCATTCCGAGCTGATATCCACTGCACCACAATGCACATCCAGTGCACCAGGTAATTGAACCCAGTATTATAATTTACTCTCAGTGCACCAGGTAATTGAGAGTAAATTATAATACTGGGTTCATAATATTTCAAAAATTAATTTAAATACAATATTTAGATATTTGTACATAGATTTATTCAACCAATTATGTGCCTTTTTCTTCTACTACATTTTGCCATCTTTTAGGCAGCTTCATTATTCCATTCTCCTGGAACTTGGTACATTTCTTAATGATAAACTGGTTTTGGGTGGTTTTTACAGGTTATCAGAGAATTGAAGTTCTTCATATTAAGAGAATGTTGTAGGATTTGAAATAAGTGATAATCTGAAGTTAAAAGGTCAGGTTGGTGTAGTAGAGTTTCCCAGCCCAACTGTACAAATGTCTATCATGTCTACAAAGGGATGTGAATTCTGGTTTTCTTTTCATGGCAGACATTACCCACATGATTGGCCAATTCTGGATGATTTTTAACAACTGCTGTTTTTAATCAGTTCAAATAGAAACTATATTTGTCTGAATTCTACATCTAATTTTATGAAAAGAACTTATAATGTACAATTCCCTTTCAATCTCACCAAATACACAATAATACCTTCTTTGGATGCAGACATGGCGTTTTGGAGTGGTTAAGTTATTGTATTTTATCGAGGACCTATTTCTTTACATGTTGTTCTAAAAAATCTATTTCTGATTGATCATGTTTGTTTTTAACAAAGAATGAGTTGTTTTTATTATAGTTGAACAGTTATCCATGTATCCAAGTGTTTTCAAATGCCTGACAATATTCATATATGCAATACTCTGTACATGTGACCTGGATTATTTTCAATGAGTGTTAAAACTTGCTTATCATCACTGACTGAAGGCCTGTCAAAACATTCTCAGCCTTCCAAATAAAAAATTCTCCTTCTGAATCTAGAGAAACACTTACAAAGTGTTCTCACAGCTATGGCACTGTCTCTATGAATGGCACATATCTTTTTCCTATTTGTAGAATAGTATTTTTCTTTTCTGGAAATAAAAGAGAAACAAAGAATGAAAATGTATATTATTTTCCTCCAGTTTTATTTTTAATATAAAAATATTTAAAATTTCAAAATGAATAGAAAGATGCATTAAAATGTCATCTTTCAGAATAAGTATATTATAAATTTCAGTCATGTATGAAATGGAAATGGAAGCATGTGTTTGAAGTCCCTCATTGAAAAACTCTGTGAATTTTAGTTCCAACCCTATATATATATATATATATATATATATATATAGCTAAACAATTTTTTTTGTCCATCTCAGTCATTATCATGAACTGGGTGTTTTCAGCATAGTAGACAAGATTTTGTTGACTATATATTCTTACATTTTTGGAAACATTAGGATTCAAATTAATTCAAAGCACCATCACTGATAAACTGAACTAGACCACACTGGATGTATGTATATATTAATATGCAACAAGCTTGCAGAAAGCATAAATATAAAACACACTTTTGCCTGTAAAAAAAACATCTAAAAATAATAAAATCTCCAATCATCAAAAACAACAAAAAAAGTTCTTAACATCACCTATAAACACAGCCATAATTTTCTGATTATGTTTAGTAATTAAAGGTATGTCTATGTTTCAGCAACCAATATCATGACCAAAGTTCTTGAAAATGGCTAATATATTAACTGGAAGCCCTTTGAAAAAACAATCATTTGGATGATCTCTGTACACATAGGTGTAAAAAAGAGATCACTTGTACATACATAAAAAAAAACAATAAAAAGCTTAACTAAAGTGCCATGACTATCATTTTTAATGAAATATGTAATGAAAGATTGCTGTCCAAATACACACCTATATATAATGCTTATATCACAAATATTTTATCAAACTTTTGCATTAGATTGAGAGTTTTATCAATTTTTTTAACTATTCAATCATATCTGCTTCTTATTTGTATGATTTAAAGCAGAAACATTGCTCCATAGACCACAAGATTGATTTTGATTGTTTGTTGGCTAGTGAACAAGGCAAAACACTTTGACAACCTTCTTTGATCATTATATTCCCAATAATATAAAATATAAAAGAAAATAGGTGATGCCAAATAATAAAACTTTTTAAGGATAATCATTGTCACATCATTAGAAGTGCCCAGCATTCCATTATATAAAAAAACAAAATCCGAAACCACAATCCAATCTGAATTATCAGCTTGAAACTGATTATATGGAGCAAATTATCTCCCCCCCCCCGAGGCAACTAAGCGTGAAATTATTTCGATCTTTTTGTTTTTTGTCAGAAAATGAATTTAGCCAATGAGTGAAATGAAGTTGGTTCATTTATCAGTGTTCCTGATTTATTGCTTCATTGAACAAAGAAGATCAAAGGACTTCAGTTTTCAGTTAAATTCAGTTAAGATATCCATTTTCAGCAGATCTGCCTTCCAATAAACATCTTTCTCATCAAAACTGTATTTTCTTTTTCTATCAACTTTCAATGGGGAACTTTTGAAAATGCTTGAGTATTTGCCACAGGGAGATAACACATATTTTTTTTATTCATCAATCTAACTTTGATGCTCTGGATACTTGATAATCCTACACTTTCTTAATTTTCTATCTCTTCCACCTAATTAATTAATTAAGTTGCTTTTCTTAAAGAGTTCTAATCTTATTTTAACACCTTTAAATTCCTATGCTCATAGCCGTCTTTTAATTCATACAGGCCTTGTTGAGTTTACACTTATTTGTTTTTAAAGAGTTAATTAAACCTAATTTTTTATTATATAATATACTCATATTTTCTTGATACTTTAAAAATTAACAAATCTGTTAGTTGTGTAATTGTTAGCAGTTTGGAATAAGAAATTTGCAAACCAAGTTTGAATTCCAGTCATTATATTCTGACTTGCAAATGTGGCTGACAACCAGGGAAACTCTTCACTCTCCAAGCGGAAATTATGTTATTCACTTTCACTCCTTCAATGAGCTCCAAAGGCAATTTCAAACACTCAGAAGCAAAATCAGCCCAAACCATGACACCAGTTCGTTTTTGTTGCTTAAATTGTATTATGACCACTTCAGGAATGATTCTTGATGAAGTGGTGTAAACCCTGTTGTTTTGGTTGTTGATCACAGCCACCAAAATGAAAAACATTTTTGATCAACCAAACAAAACTTTTGTCTGGCATGCTGTATCTCTTTGTAACATTTTCTTCCCTCTGACAAAACCGTTTGTACTTGGAAGCAATTAAAAGCACCTTTTGGCATTGAATCTTGTATGATTTTGGTCTTAAATCCTCTTTCACATTACTCCTTATCAAACAATCCGAAATATCAAACACATTACTCCTTATCAAACAATCCAGCATCTTCCTCATGTTTCTTCAAGGATTTCTCTTCACCCTCTTCTTGATGACATCAATGACTCTCTTGATACTAACTGAATGGTCTCATGATACTAGCTGAATAGTTTCTTCTTGGAACTGAATTTTAGGAGGTTGTTTGTTCCTCTTTAAATTTTTCACAGACATTAAAAAGAGTTTTGTTTTTTTTGTAAACATTCAACTGTTTTGTCTCCTCACAGTTCACACCAATAATTTTCAATCCAGCAGTTTGATCACTTTTTGTTTTAGCTGACATATTTAAATAAACTGTAATTATATTAAACAAAAGAATATATATATATATATATATATATATATATATATATATATATATATATAGGTCAGGTTTCAATCCTGGGTTAAAAGCAATCAGATGTCTAGCCGTACTGATTAATACTTCTTAGAGAAATGCAAACAGAAATTTTAGCTATGGATTCAATGTAGTCATTCTACTTGAGGTTTGCTGAGAGAGTTAGGCTGAGGAGGTGCAGTGTTTTGCTTTCAGGGAAACTAGCCTGATCCATACTAATGGAGGATAGAAGCAATTGTCTGTAGTGGTTAACAGATAGCAGCTTCATTTTGGAAGCATTAAAATTCACAAGCCATTTCTTACCCTGGTCCATTCTGGAAAAAACAAGAATCTGTTCCAAAAACAAGTTGTTCCATGTCATTTGCCCTCTATGCCTGAGTGAAAAACTGCATATTTTAAGGTTCCCTAAAAATAAGGTACTATTGAGTCGTAGAGATGAATTGACATTTTTATGTAAACATCAAAAATATTTTTCTCCAGAATTTAATTGATAACAATTGATCATTTATAGCTTATACTCCACTATAACTTACAAATTATTTGACTAAAATTAATGACCCACGCAATCCTTATTTGGTTTTCTTAACTACAATATACCTTAGTATACCATAATTGTTTTATTTTAATTCTAACCTAAACAATCCAGCCTCTTTAACTCATGAGGTTGTACAAAATCAAATTACAAAAAACCCTAAAATCCAACCTTCTGTTTAAATTTTTGTCTACCAATTTAAATAATGTATGGTCCCACTATGTATCTTACCCAGACAAAATTAAAAGGTATCATACCTTGATATCAGGCAACTCTGTTTTTTGTGACCCAAATCTTCAATTTCATAGTTTAACCTAATTCTCATTTTTAATTGAATGTGAGATACCAATGAAGAATGGAAAGAGTTGATTGGGCGGATTGATGCCTGTGAGTGCTACTCCTGGAAAAGGAAAACTCCTGAATTGAAAAAGATAGTTAATAATTTGAAAGCCAGAGAACAAAGAGACCTTTATTAGATTTAAGTAATTCACTGATTTTCCCCAGACTGGTCATACCCCAAACCAGTTTTGAGTGGAAATCCATATAAGCAAGGGCCTGAAGTGGTTGAAAAAGAGTTGTGGAGTAGCTTTAGATAAAGAGACTAGAGATTTGTAGTTGAGACAAGAGACCTCACCTGATATCATGTGACTTCCTGCCTAAGAAGAACTCTGACTCTAACCCTGTGCCAGACTTAACAGAACCAGCCAAAGTGTTATATTTCAACTGTAGATACAGGTTTAGAAGATAGCTGTTTGCATGAAGTAGATAGAGTTTGACTGCTGGAACAAATAAGCCTGTATCAAGAATCAAAAATATAAAGTTTTTTTTTGTGAAAATATTTTTTTCTTTTTGTGACTTCCTCATCCCAAACAACTTCATTTGAGGTGGTTCCTGAAGGTTATTTGGCTTCACCCATCTTAGGATCAAATCAAACACAGCATAGGATGAGATTGGTTGTGGTCTGAAACATGAAAAATTCATAAGAACAAAATGCTTGGGATCTTATTGCTATGAGATGTACTCATGAATTGAAGCTGTGCTTGCTGGTAGGAGTGTGGTAAATTCGGCACATGAATTGAACAAGGTAGTGATCGATAACTAAGGTTAAAGGGAGGCAATCAATAGTGTTAGTAGCTGACATCATCTGTGATGGGTACTTTGAATGATTTTCTCTAATAAAGTAAACAAATACTCAGAACGCCTGGTGTTCATATACATGCTTCACCTAGACTTTGACCATGCTATTTCTTAGAAATCGATGACATCAGCTAGCAATGCTATTGACTGCCTCTCTTTACCTCAATTACCGGTCGCCACTGTGTATGACAGTTGCTCATACTGTGAATTTTTACTTGTCATACGATACAAAAATTCTTACGAATGGCTGCTCATAAAGCAAGTCACTTGCACAATGGTGCACGCATATGACAAAGTTCTACTCTATTGAAAATAGGATAATATCAGAATATCAATGTCTATGTTAGGAAATCAAAATCTGAAAAAAATGATAATCATTTCCTTTTTTTTTCTAGATAAAGCAATTAGGAAATACTACTTTCTGACCAAAGACAAAAACAAACACTAAAATTTTGTTAAAATTATTGAAAAGAGTCCCTGAAAGAATATAAAGCAACATTTAATGTGATTATAATCAAATAATTGATAATGGCAGTTGTTCAAGAAAACTGTGTTGCTTGGTTCCACCAGTTCAGACCTTCACAACTAGGATCCGCTAGGCCATATACATTGAGTTGATTCATCCTTATTCCTTTCATATTCCATTAGTAAGGAAGAAGTTCCATCAAGACCAGTTCCATCCTCAGATATATTACATTGTGGAACAGACTCCTGAGAAGTTGTTTTTGATGTCTACAATTTTAATTTCTTCAAATTCAAATTCTTACATATCCTGAATATTATCATATTATTCACCTCTTTTTCCCTTTTTAAAAACAATCTCATTTAATAACCCTCTACATTGAATGACTTTTGGGCCTTGTATTGGGTTAACAATAGTAAATAAAGATTAATGAAGATATATCAGTCAGTTAAGTGCCATACATGATACAGGCTTGGGCGATCATGTCTTGATAGAGACATGACTGATTGAAAATCTTTCCGCAGATTGCCATTATTTTATGCGGTAGATTGATTGCCAACAAAAGCTATAGACCTCAATCTGTCCTGCTATTTAACCCATTGCTGGAGGGAGAAGTGACAGATTCATACCTTTTTCAAGAGTATTTGCACATATGTGAATGCAACAAATACAAATTTGTTATATTCATTTATGCTCAAATATCCTTGGGAAAAGTACTAATCAAATGTAAATACAGAATGTTATAATTTAACTTTTATTTATTTATTTTTTAGTTTTAAGTAATTGGTTGATATCTTTAAATAGTTTAATGCACAATTTACACACTAACAGATAGTTCAAAGGTACGATAGAGCATTGTATGCAGTCAATTGTTAACAGCAACTGTTTATGTTCACAAGATGATTGTTTGAATCTGCCAATAATTGCTTTTGCATCCAATTCATCTTTTTCAATGGATAGCCACGTGTATGATTCCCAGTTCTTCTCAGACAACAAATTTCTTAACCATGTCTTTATGATCTTTAGCTTTGAAAATGTCTTTTCACATTAAACTTGAGTAATTGACTGTGTGCAGATGACTTTATCAAGTTCTTATTCCTTTTTATTAGTAAAAGAGTTGTTGGTGTCTGTTTCTTTATTGCATGACTAATAGAGTTGGCCCCCTATTGATATAGGGAACCAACTCTATCAGGGGTCAAGTTACCATCAGAGAACCACTTGTCATCAGGGACCCACTTGTCATCAGGCAAGATGACACCCTTGCCAGTCGGGCCCCTGAGACTGAATTATTTTTTTCATGGATGACTGAGAAAAATCGGTCAATGAACTTATTGAACTAATAAAATATATGTTTGGTTAAACATTACAAAAGGGGACATGACAAAGTTGGTTGCATAAATAAGTGTCTATTTATATAATGAGATTATTATAAAATACAGCAGCAGACAAGTACCAGAAAGTCAAAGCTTAATTTAATAAATAATTTAGCTTTATATTGTTAAGTTTAGTGCGTGAATATTACCAAACTTGTAATTTTGATAGTGTAGGGAATTTGTTCCTTCTTCTGGAACAAATATATGTGGAGACCTTGTGCCAGACTAAGCAAAGATTATAAATATCTTTTGCCTTGTGCTTCACAAAGTTAAGCTTACAAAATATCAGTTCATTTATGAGAAGTAATATATCTTATATGTCCTATAGATGTAGTGACAATGACATTTATTCTGTGCAAGGCTCAAGAGCCACCCAGGTTAGAAGAACCATTCCAAGTACGGTGATAATGCCATAAAGATGCAAGAGGCCCCCAGAAGTAAATGAGTAGAATTTTGAGGAAACATAAACATGGATAAACCTCTACTCCCATTCAAAAAAATGAGAGAGGAGTGTGAACTGGACAATAGACAAACCTATCTACTCCTATTGAGGAAAAAAATGTAAATAAGATTTCAGAGTTTTAGACAGAGATGTTAAAAGTACCAATTGGAAGTGACTTTAGATGGAACTGAAAACCTAATTTAAAGAATGAAGTTGAGAAACAAAATGAAAATTATTTATACATCAATTTTATAATTTGTGAATTTACATTTACATTTTATGTTACTGGACAAATATAAAACAAAATCATAGTCCTTAATGATTATTGATTAATTCGCTTACTTCTTGATTCATAAATTATTTCAAAAACAAGAAAAATAGAATCTAAATTTTGAAGTATTTTTAAATTTTTGCGAAAATTGACTTTATTTTAAATGTTTATAAAAGACTTATCACCTTTGGCAGAGATTTCTTTCTCCTTGCAAACAAACTATTTTAATTTCAATCAAACCACATGGACATCTCTATCTCTCTCTCTTTCTCTCTCTCTCTCTTTCGCTCACACACACACACACACACACACACTTTCAGTTTTTCCTGGCAGAACCCATCTTGCTCATTTATAAATCTAACATCTGGTCAAGTGCTTCATCTCAAGGTTCTCAACAAAATTCAAAGAAAGATCTGCAATGTAATCGGTCCTGACTTGGCATCTCGACTACAGTCACTTTTTCACCAATGTGACGTGGCTTCCTTCTGTCTTTTCTACAAATATTTTCATGGCAACTGCTCTGACGAGCTTTTTCCCTGATACCCCGGCTACGTGAATTTAAGTTTGCAACTAGATTGACATCTAGGTACCAGTGTTTTGCCATTGAAATAGTTAAATGTAACCACCCCTTCTACTCTAATAGTTCCTTTTTCACACTCCCTGCTTGTGGAACTCCTTTCCATTTATTTGATAACTACAATCTTGAAAAATTTAAATGCAACATCAACTGCCATCTTCTATCTTCTTGGATCCTGTTCATTTTTTATTCTTTCTTCAATATCCACTGTACCCAATCTTTTCTCTCACTCTAACCCCTTGTGCACTAAGTACATACATGTTTTATTTACTTTTTTGAACTATCTGTGTACACATACATTTTCTCTTTCTCTTCTTTTGCTATTCTTTATAAATATATTGATAAAAATCTTCCATGTTTCAAATCTGACCAGTTCTATCAACATTCTTGGTTGCATAGATGCTTTTGAACTTTATAAAAATAGGCAATAAAAGAGGACTGACCAGATCTAGCGAAGATATAACAACAATACTCTATTTTTAGGCTGATCTGGTACTTAGATAGGAATTGATCATTTTTACAGCATCTTTAGTGATGGATTGCAAAGGTGATTTCCATTGGAAGTTTGTTGCAAGCTTGAGTCCTAATAGATGTTTTAGACAAGGAGTCTCCTTATCAGAACAACCAATGAGAAAGATGAAATAACTTTCGTGCCATTTATGATTGCTGGCACAGATGCTTTGCCTCCATTGAAAATTTCATTCAAGATTTTTCAGAACACACAGTAGCCAAGTCTGGGGTTTCAACCTCAGCTTGGACTGACTGTGCATAGCTGTTCTTTGCATTTTCTAGACTTCTCTTGCAATGATTGTGAGCAGTTTTGAATATGGCAAGAGTCCTCCTATCCATTCTCTGTGGTAGAGATGGCAGTAGTGGCTACAGTAGGCTATAGCTGCAGCACATTCTGGTGTGAACCGAGGCTGGCTATTTGGTTTTTGTTGATATTTTCTCTGTGGAATAAAACTGGAAAGAATCAAGAAAGACAACTGCGATTGGAGAATTGAAAGAAAAACAAATAAAAAAATGACTGCTCATTAAGCTAATATTTAAGAATGATATATTTTTGCAAATATATGATTTTGCTGGTATCATAAAAATTTCTGATGATTGAAGGGGAGATAAGTAGAATGACATTACAATTGTGTAAAGACAACATTGTGTGAGATTGTACAATCATCGCAGAATTGGGTGTGTTTTTTTCTGCTGTGAATGAGAGCAAAAGAGATAGAGAATGGAAGGAATAGAAGAGATTTATTGTTGCCAAAGTGAACTCAAATTATAACAATAAAAAATGCCAGAATATAACAATATTTAACATGGCGTACGGACGAAAAGAGTTAAAGAAGACGATTTTTATTTTTTTACAGATGAAAAGTGTTAAAGAAAATGATTTTATTTTTTTTTTTTATAGATTAAAAGGGTTAAAGAAAATGATTATTTTTTTTTTGTTGGGAAAAGATTCATTTTCTCAGGATTGAGAACTGGTTAAAGAAGTGAAATAAAATCACACAATATGATTGTTACTATTCAGTGAGACACAGTTGGCAGGTTTAGAGGTTAAAGTTGTCTTGTTGAGAGAGATGTAACATTGCATTCTGACAAAAACAATTGAGGAAAATTATTTTATTTATTTTTTTAATTCATTTTTCCCAGGAGTGAGAACAGCAAGGAGCCAGAGGTTAAAGTCGTCTTGTTGAGAGAGATGCAATAATACTTAACATTGCATACAGACAAAAAGGATTGAGAAAAACGATTTTAATTTTTTTAATTCAGACTTATTCGGGTATCGTCCATTTATTTTCAAAATTGTATGTATTCAACTCCTTGGTTTAGTTTGGTTGAGATACCCAGTGATAATTCTCTTAAGATAAAAAATCACAACGTGGGTAAAAGAGATTACAGTTGAAGAGGTCAACTTAAAGGCCAGCTGCTGTGTCAGCGTCATCAACGACCGATGGATGTAGGCTGACAGCTTGTTCTCCAGTCCAGATTAAACCTGACAAGGGACAGCAAGCCATGGCCCTGGCTACGCCACCACAAGAAAGAATCCATTCAGAAATCATGGAGGCAGTTTTTGAAGCTTTATTTTTGAAGGAAGCTGAAAGGGAGTCTTCTACAACAGAAGAACTGAAGCTTTCACAGTCAATATAACATTGATCAGCAAGTGGACAGAAGCGTCCAACAGAGTTAACACTTTAGCAGAGCATTTTTCAGGACAGAATGTGAGAAAGAATTTTAAGAGATTTGTGTGAAGATCTCTTTTGTCAGGAACATGAATGGGCTGATCAATGAACTGGTCAATTTGTAAACAATACAGAAGTCATGATAGTATCTACCTTTTCCATCAGTTTTGTTTGAGTGGACTAACCATCTATTGTAGTGAATATTGAAGTCACCACAAATATGAATCTCAGCTGAAGGATGATAAGAGATGATAACATCAGTCTTTTCAGCTATTTTGTCAAACATTTCAATTCTGTTTGTCCTGTGGAAAAATAGTGAAAATGAAAAAAATACTATGAATAATGGTCATGCCAAAACACATGAGAGGGAAATTAGGGTCCCCATTTTTGGGGTCTCTGTCACATAGAAACCCATCTTTAATATAGGTACTAACTCCATACCAATGTTGAGTGTTTTGACCTACTGTTAAGGATGAGTAGTCGAGGATTGTAAATTCCTGTATTGAGATAGATAGGCTAAGACCAGTTTCTGACATTGGAATAGATAGGTTTAGATCAGTTTCTGACATTGCGATAGATAGGTTAAGCCTAGTTTTTAACATTAGAATAGATAGGTTAAGATCAGTTTCTGTCATTGGGATAGATAAGTTAAGAGCAGTTTCTGACATTTCAATAGATAGTTTAAGACTAGTTTCCTCCATTGGGGTAGATAGGTTAAGACTAGTTTCTGACATTGGGATTGATAGGTTAAGACCAATTTCACTATTCGAAGATGAAGTTTTGGAAAGATGGATTGTAGACCCCTCACTTTGGTGTAGTAGATGCTGAATCTGGGATATATATTTGTTTTTATGGGTTTGGGTTTGTATCTTTTATTTGATTCCATTGTGGAAGTGATAAGATATATTGAGATATTAGAACAAGTGAAGATAAGGTAGTGAAACATCCACACCTACATGTAGTATGTGCACCAACTACCATCCAGAAGTACAATTCTAACCGTACACTTCATCATGATATTTAGAGGCCTCACCAGAAACTACTGCATGGTTCAGATTCCATTCATAAAAAAATGGTAAAACAATAGTTTCATTAATACACACTTTCTGATTTGATAGCTTATTCAGGAGTGACTGAGATTTGAATACCTGCCTATTTTAATACCTCTAAAACAAAACTGCTCTTCTTTAACCACCATAGAGAAACTTTCCTATCAGCCATCAGAATGGACGATGCAAATCTCCTTGAGAACAACACACTGCATCTCCTTTGCCTTATTTTGTCAACTGACTTGATATGGAACAAATATATTGGATCTATAGCTGCATCTTACTGATAGGAATGTTGGGTCTCTGTGTTGGAACAGAAAATCTTTCTCGTCAGAATCCATCTTGCAAATTTATAAATTTACTGTTCATCTATGCATTGAATACTGTTGCCATATCTGGTTAAGTGCTTTTGCTATTCATCTTGAGATTCTTGACAATATCCAAAGGAGGATCTACAATCTAATTGTTCCTGAATTGGCATCTCGACTTTAGTCACTTTCTCACTGACATAACGTGGCTTCCTTCTGTCTTTTCTACAAATATTTTCATGGCAACTCTGATGAGATTTTTTCCCTGATGCCTCATCCACATGAATTTAAGCATGCTACTAGACTAGCATCTAAGTTCCAACCTTTTACCTTTGAAATACTTAAATTCAACCACTACTTCCACTCCAACAGTTTTTTCCCACCTGCTGACCTCCTTTCCAGTGACTCTGTCCCTGACAGTTAGTCTCTTAAAATTTAAATGCAACTTTAGTTACCAACTTCTATCTTCTTGAATTACTTTCATCTTTTATTCTTTCTTCAATCCTCACTCTGCCCAGTCTTTTCTCTTGCTGCAACCCCCTGTGCACTCGTGGCAGTCCTGATTAAAAAAAAAAAAAAATGAATTTAGGTGGATGATGCCAACCAAGAAGATTATTGCTTCTAGCATCCTTAATGAAAGGAGAAACAATTTAGAAAAGAAGAAAATGTATAATGTCAAAAAGAGATGACAGTTCATCATTCTATATTTTTTCCAAATATAATTTCATCAATATCCAATATAATTAATAATATATAATAAATAATAGTAATATTATTCTAACAGTAATGGATAATGATATGCAGGTAATATAATGGATATCAACATGGAAAGGGAAATCAGCAAATAACAACTTCACCCTCTGCATTCACTTTTGCACAAATACCCTTGGGAAATATATGAATCTATTTTTCATCCCATCTATAAGCTAAATAGCAAGATTAATTGGACCCTTTACCTTTGGGCTACAATCAGTCTAATAGAAAAAAAAAAAAGTTCCAAACAGTGGAAAAGGCAACTGGAAACCATTGTATTCTCTTTCACAAGAATGTATAGCAATTTACAGATAATAAAAAAAGGAATGTGTGGAGAGTCATGATCTCTTACAAATAGTATGATATTTAAAAAAGAGATTAATTATGAAAATATTTTTATAAGTATTTAACAGAAAGTATTTTTTTAATAATTTTGGTTGCTTTCAATAATTTAAAAAAATTAAGAATTTCATATTTTTTTAATTCTTTACTTAACAAAAATAATGAGTTCACAAGAAATGGGACCTAAAAGCCTGCAGCAGAAAATCTACATAGTTTTTGAATAATCAATTATTTTTCTTGATTTGGAGCACATTTACTTTAAACTCCAAATATTATTTCTTAAATCAGATCTGTATATATTTGCTCAATTTTCATTTTCAAAAATATCTGTGAATTCAGGTGTACATCTTTATCATTAAATTCCCATGATTATGCAAACTAAGATTGAAATACACCTGCTTTCTTCTATTTAGAGTAAAACCATCCAACATTAAAATATACAAAACGCAAAAAATGTTATTTGGCAGGGAAAATTTCTGGATTGCAAGCATATAATCATTGGAAAATATTATAGCAGAAAAGAAACTGTTTTTGTAGCATGATTCTAAACAATTTTTATCATAGTTCCTACAATTTTCTATGATGGCTCTAACAAGTTTTGTATCATGATTCTAAACAATTTTTGTATCATGGTTCTAAACAATTTTTTGTTTATCATGAATCTAAACAATTTTTGTATCATGGTTTTAATCATTTTTGTATCATAGTTCTAACAATTTTTTTATCATGGTTCTAAAATTTTTATCATGGTTTTAAATAAGTTTTGCATCATGGTTCTAAAAAAATTTTCATCATGGTTCTAAACAATTTTTGTATCATGCTTCTAAAGATTTTTTTTTCATGGTTCTAACAATTTTTGTACCATGGTTTTAAATAAGTTTTCCATTATAGTTTGAAACAATTTTTGTATCATTGTTCTAACAAATTTTGCATCATGGTTTGAAACTTTGATTAGGTGTGCAAAAGTTGTCAGCACCTTTTTTTTTTTAAACTAGAAACTGAATTTTCTATTTTAATGATTTGATTTGATTTGTTTGTTTGATGCCATATCAAATCCTATGAGTCATTTAATACCAAAATTTAATTTTCTTAGGAGTTTTGAAATAATATATGTCATTCTGCTTTCACAAGTGAATACATGGTAGATAAAATATTTGATATAATAAAGTGATATTTATGCTGTAGTTTTGTTGAAATTATATTTTGGAATACAGTTTGATTTCTTTAAGCTTCTTTTTCTTGTACACAATTTTGTAGAGTTCATCTCCAAATCATCATTTGTGCCGCTATTAATGTATAGTATCTGTTCTCCTTGTTTTACAATGAAGAAGGAGGCGAGTTCTGGATATTCTAACTCTGCAACACCAACTTTTTCATTGCCTAAAAAGAGGTAGGTTATTTTATCTATTTTTTTTACTAATGTTCACCCCTATATGAGGCCCCCAAACCACTCAAATTAGAGGGTTACTGTGTGAGGGTGTATGAGCATCAGAAAAGACAAGGTTCGTCTAGATTTCTGAGATGATGTAAATATTTACATTGTTTAGATTTGTCTTCATTTTTATTGTCATATTCCCAATGTTTCAGCCATTATATGCTTCAACGTTCTTAATGTTCAACAAATTGACAAAGGGAAACGGCACATGTAAACAATTGTTCGCAGACTTTCATGCTTCTAAAAAAATAAACTATTGAAAGGACTGTTTTTTTCCTTGACACCATTATTATTTTAATTACTTTCATTCTTTGGCAATGTTTATTGTTTTAAAAAATGATGTTTAGAATTGTAATAAAACCTAAACATATAAAAGTGAATTTATATCATTTCTTTGTTTTTGAGATTTGATAAGAAAAATAATAAACACTATTCATTTATTAAATTGTTTATTAGTTATAATAATAATAGTTATAATAATAATTGTTTATTAGAATGTTTGGCAAACCATTGGCTCCTTACTAATTTATTCAAACTTTATAAAATAGTAAATAATAAGAATTTCCTTAGAGTTGATTCACATATTTTAATAATTTAGTAAATTTTGAAAATTTATGAATAAAAAATTGTTTTCATATTAATTTCTTTATAAATTGGTAAATGATAAATATAGCATTAGTTTTAGTTGTATTAATTTCAGAATGTTGTAACTATAAAATTATTCTTTTAAACAAACAATTTAATAAATAGTGTTTAATATTTTTGTTGTAGATTCTCAAGAACAAAAAATGTATAAATTCATTTTTGTCATATATTTAGGTTTTATTACAATTCTAATCATTGCTTTTTGGGACAATAAACAATGTCGAGCAGTGAAGGTAGTTAAAATAATAGTGGTGTGATGGGAAAAGTGTCCTTTTGATACTCTGTTTTTTGCAGGCATGAAGATCCAAGTTTGCGTAAATGTTTTTCTCTTATTTTGGTTGTAAGTTGAAAGTTGTGTTTAATTACTTATTGAAACTAAATGGCATGCATCATGTGAGCCTCATCAACTGACATGAAAGGATAACATTCCTTAGTGTTCTTTATCTATTCTGACCAGACTATTTGAAAGCCAAAAGCAGAGCTGCACATGAAATATGCATTAAATGTTTCACACTGTTACAATAGCCTAAAGTATCTTTGCTGTTTTGAAATGGTTTTTGCCATTTCTAGCTTAATTGTCACATTAAAGATTTAGTTGCAGGAAAGATTTTTATATTGTAGATATTGATGGACCATTCACAAAAGCATGAAAGACTTTCCATAAACTTCCAAAGTTAAAACTGATCGATTTTGCACCAATTGCCCGATAGTTGCTTATCACTGCTTAATGACAGTCACTGTTTTCATACAAGAGACAGTTTTCTGCTAATAATAGTTTTAATTCACACTTTTCTTAAATAGTAATTCACAATCAAATACTGTAATCAAATACTATAATCAAATACTATAATCAATTACTAATAACCAAATACTAATAATCAAATACTATAATCAAATACTAACAAGCAAATACTAATAAGCAAATACAAATAATCAAATATTATAATGAAATACTAATAATGAAATAATATAAACAAATACTATATTCAAATAGTAATAATTAAATACTATAATCAAATACTAACAATTAAAAACTATAAACAAATACTAATAATCAAATATTATAATCAAATGCTTTATTCGAATACTAATAATCAAACAGTAACAATCAAATACTAACAATTAAATACTATAACCAAATACTAATAATCAAATTTTTCTTCTTCATGTGCCATGTCCCTTCAGGACATAGGTGATCATGGACTTCCACTTGCCCCTGTCCATTTTTGCTCTTAATATTTTTCCTTTTGGTTATCTCTGCCATCCATTTGCTGAAGCCCATCAAATATCTCTCATGCTGCCTTCCCTTGTCTCTCTTTCCCTCTGTCTGTCTTGTGAGTATTAAATTCTCCAAACTCCCTTCCTCATTATGTGTCCCAGAAACCTCAGCTGTCTCTTCCTGATGTTACGTATAATTTTTTTTCTTTTTATTTGCATTCTCTCCAACACCTTGTCATTGCTCATAGGCTCAGTTTATGGTATCCTCATCATTCTTCTGTAGAACCACATTCATGTTGCTTTGAACCTCTTCTTCATCTTTAAAGAGATCATTTAACATTTGCTGCCATATAGAGGGACAGATATCACATAAGCAGTCTAACACTGTTTCCTTTGTTTCTAATGAGATCTTTCTGCCTCTCAGTACTCTGGTTAACTTTTGAAATGCATCCTTAGCCATATCAGTGCATCTTCAGATCTAGATGTTGCACTTTCCATCCTCTGTCAGAACACTTCCCAGGTATTTGAATTTCTTTTCCTGTTTTATTTTGGTTTCTTTTACCTGTAAGTGGTATTTTGGTGTCTTCTTTTTGCTCATGACCATGCATTCAGTTTCCTTGAAGTTTATGCTCAGTCCTTTCTTCTCACTTTTTCTGGCAACCTTCTTTAAGAGGTCCTGCATTTTCCTTCCTGTGTCTGCTATCAGCACTTTGTCACCACCTGTGTATCTTATATTGTTAAGATTTTGGCCACCAGTGATGAATCCTGACAAGGATTTTATTTCTCTCAGAATTGTTTTGCTGTACAGGTTGAATAGGTATTGAAGAAAATGCATCCTTGTCTTACACCCCTGTCTATTTTTGTATATTTACTAAATTCAGTTTCTGTCCATATGCAAGCAATTTGATGCCAATATAGGTTCTTGATTATCCTAATGTCTGCCCTGAATTTTCAAGGTTGCTGAATATCTCTAACAAATTTTTGTGACATACTTTGTCAAACACCTTTGTGTGGTCTATAAAGCACAGAAACAGGTCCTTAGCATTTGTATTGCTATACTAATCCATAATCAAGCAATGAAATTAGAGGATCAGAAAGGACCTGTATTTAGCAGCAATTTTGTAGATTTGGAAAGAGTACTTTACTTTGGGACGTGTGTTGTAGCGCAGTGGATATCGACTCAGAATGAGAAATCGGGGAGCCGAGTTCGAATTCCAGTTGAATTCCTTGTATTCATTTACTCACAAATACCCTTGGGAAAGGTATTAATCCATCTCTTCCCTCCAGCTATGGGTTAAATAACAGGACAGATTGGGTTCTATAGCCTTGGCTGGCAACCAGTATACTGCAGAAAGCAATGCTAACCTACTGCAGGATAATCTTCTGCCCAGTCAGTCATGTCTCTTTCGAGACATGATCGCCCAAGCGTGTGTCACGTATGGCACTCAACTGACTGACTGACTTTACAAAGCTTTTATTTTTCTATTCAATTTGAGCCAAAATCATAGCATTAATAACACCATTCCACAGCTGTGAACCCCATAATCTTTTTAATAGCTGTAAAGTACGTGCCTAACCAGGGCGGCATACTCAGTATCTTAAGGTGGGGCAGTTCTCTGCTAACTAGGGAGTTATCTTTCTACTAAACTTAAAATTAAGATTTAAAAATACACTAGACAGAAGGTAGGAAGTGGATCCAAACAAAAGTTTACTATTGCCCGTCCCACAGTCCATTTCACTATACCTGTGACAAAGTATAGTTTAAGATTTACTCTTGGTTTAATTAACATCCAAACTGGTTTTGAATTCACAGTTGTCTATCTCCTAGACTGATTACCAACCAAGGCAAGATAGTCCAGTCTAGCCTGGGAGAGAAGAGATGGAGTCATAGTTCTGAAAAGTATTTTTGGTTTTTAATTGACCTGTTTTCTATGGTTCAACAAACTTTTGCAGGTTATTTAAAGCCAGAATGTATTTTTAGATTGTAAGAATATATTTTAGAGAATAAGGATTGACTGATACAAGTCCTATTAATTAAACCCATAGCTGGGTGGGGAAGAAGAGGTGAATTTGTACCTCTGTCAAGGGTATTTGCAAAAAAGTGAACATAATGAACCCAAAAGGAATTGGTATTTGGCTCTCTGAGTTTCAATTCCAATTCATTACTTCACATTAAAATCCAAGCTTACAGTACCTTGTCTTTCCAAAGGAGATACCCATCTTGGGACTGACCAAGCTTGATATTGCTTAACTTTGGTGATCATACAAGGTATGAATTCAACATGACGTCGTTTCAAAAATATTTCATCACTTTCAGTAATTTCTTATATGAAAGAACATACGTATTGGTTTCATTAGTTGATATATATCTACCAGAATGCTAACTTGATTCCATGTGTATGTATGCGTGTTCATGTTAAATAAAGCTTTGGACTTCATTATTTTGATATATTCTCTTTTTGAATATCTTACAACTAAATGAATCTTAATTTGTTGAAACACTTCGGTAAAAGATTTATTTTTATTTCACTAGATCAGCTAAAAATAAATTATTGTTCATCTGATACTAAATGTAAAGTATCTTTTTTGTCATTTCCTTTCTTGGTTTCAATGATATACTCAAATTTGCAACGTCAGACAACTTAGAACACATCATTGTACTGTATTCGATATCATCATTGCTATTATATTTGATAACATCATAGGGCTATTATATATTTAGTGCTGACTGAAGAGGTGAATATACTTTGTTACTGTTTTAATATTTCAGTCTACATTGCTAGCAGTTTTTCTGACTCATGTATTTCATCTTTTACACAGCCTCTGAAATATTTATAATGCTCACATCTTTTATGACTTTGAGCTTTCCAATCTCATAAATGTACCGGAATGAAGTCAATAATAGAAAACAAAGAAATTCTTGATTGCTTCTTTGTGTAAGACCAAAAAATGCACTGAATGAATTAATAAAGATGAACCAATTATAATGTGAAACAAAAAACCTTAGACAAAGAAATTTAGAATTAAACACCAATTCATATCTTTTGTGTGTTATTTATGTCTGACACATGGGGGTATTTATCCTGACTTTACCATTAGTTTCATACCAAGATATTGTAGCAAGGAAAAGTTTTGTCTGGAATATGCAGTATATCAGCATTCCTGAGGTTTCCAAGAATTTACTCATTTTCTTTTGGGCTTTTTTGCAAGATGTGTTCTATGATTCATGACAGTAAATTATTTGGAATTAAATACTGTTCTTAATCTTTTAAGCATTTAATCCATTTAAGTGCAAGTTCTTCAGTGTCTGTCTAGACGATATTAAATAAAAATATAATGTTTTTGAACAGTGATCAGATAATTGTGCATTTTGGGGTCTATTTGTTTATCCACTGGAAAACCTGAAACCTGAAAAAATCAAGTTATGTCCTTAAGTAGCCTTGTCAGATTGAGACTTTCATATAAATGTCATGCATGGTGTCAAACTCATTCAGAAATATCTAAACTGTCAGCTGTATACAGCTGCTACTTATGATCAATGACAAAAAAAGGCTTTGAGTGAGTGAAGCCTGAGAGTTTTGGCAAAGATCATCTTTCTTTGAACATTGTGGACGGATGTTGCAGAATGACAAATAAAGAACTGTACCAAATAACAGAAACCCCATTGAGAATTACCAACAGCAGCAACAACTAAAATGGATAACACATGTAACTCAAAGAGAAAACAGTAACATAATCAAGATGTTAGCATTCCACACAACTTCAAATAAAAGGTTAAGAAGAAAACCCCCATCAATACTGAAAAGTGCGCTAACAGGTACTGGACTTGAGAAACCTGTTTTATTAAAAAGTCATTTTAGGAGAAAGATTTTATAAATTTCAACTAAAAGCAGTACAGTCTGCTGGGTCAATGAATTCCAAATGTTTCTGATTATGCCATTACCGTTACCATGGGTTCTACGTAAGTATTATTTGGCAAAAAGCCAATAAGAAAAATTAATGAAACAGGATGATTTTATCATTTCTCTCTATAGATTTGATAATTTGCTGTAAGAAAGAGAGAGAGAGAGAGAGAGAGAGAGAGAGAGAGAGAGAGAGAGAGAGAGAGAAAGTCAAAAGAGTTGGTTTCTTTGTGGTTGCTATTGGTTTTAATTATCATTCAAATAAAAATGTCAACAATATAAAGAGATTAAAAAATGATGAAAAACAAATGTCTCTTTAGCCATTAGACAAATGCCACTGCTCTTTTTGTAGTCAACTAATCATTTCAGTTCTTTGAAGCTCGATAATGATATGAATGACTTTGATAAAATAATCTCATATGTTTTCACTTGATCTAAGAAGTCATTAGGTTGGAACAAAAGTTTGTAACATTTTTCAATAGTTGTCATTTGAGAACATGATGTCGTTTTACTGAAGTTTATGAAATATTTACATATTCTGAAAGGTGACATCTTCCAACACATATTTTTACTTGACAGAGGTACGAATCCATCTCTTCTCCCACCAACTATGGGTTTAATTGGTAGGACTTGTATCAGTCAATCCTTATTCTCTAAAATATATTCTTACAATTTAAAAATACATTCTGGCTTTAAATAACTTGCAAAAATGCATGGACATCAAATTTTAAATGCTTTTATATTAAAAGTGAAAATTAAGGATAATGAGGTGCATTTTCAACATTTCATGCCTTTTTATTTCCAGAGAAAAAAAATGCTGCACAAAAAGCAAAAAAAAAAAGAAGATTTTGTTAGTATCATTTATGGAGATGGTATCATGGATAGTGCCATTTATAGAGATGGTATCATGGTTAGTGCCATTTATGGAGCTGGTATCATTGTTAAGTGCTATTTATGGAGCTGGTATCATGGTTAGTGCCATTTATGGAGTTGGTATCATGGTTAGTGCCATTTATGGAGTTGGTATCATGGTTAGTATCATTTATGGAGATGGTATCATGGATAGTGCCATTTATAGAGATGGTATCATGGTTAGTGCCATTTATGGAGTTGGTATCATGGTTAGTGCCATTTATGGAGCTGGTATCATGGTTAGTGCTATTTATGGAGCTGGTATCATGGTTAGTGCCATTTATGGAGCTGGTATCATTGTTAAGTGCTATTTATGGAGCTGGTATCATGGTTAGTGCATATTTTTATGGAGTTGGTATCATGGTTAGTGCCATTTATGGAGATGGTATCATGGATAGTGCCATTTATAGAGATGGTATCATGGTTAGTGCCATTTATGGAGCTGGTATCATTGTTAAGTGCTATTTATGGAGCTGGTATCATGGTTAGTGCATATTTTTATGGAGTTGGTATCATGGTTAGTGCCATTTATGGAGATGGTATCATGGATAGTGCCATTTATAGAGATGGTATCATGGTTAGTGCCATTTATGGAGCTGGTATCATGGTTAGTGCTATTTATGGAGTTGGTATCATGGTTAGTATCATTTATGGAGATGGTATCATGGTTAGTGCCATTTATGGAGCTGGTATCATGGTTAGTGCTATTTATGGAGCTGGTATCATGGTTAGTGCCATTTATGGAGTTGGTATCATGGTTAGTGCCATTTATGGAGCTGGTATCATTGTTAGTGCTATTTATGGAGCTGGTATCATGGTTAGTGCCATTTATGGAGATGGTATCATGGTTAGTGCCATTTATGGAGTTGGTATCATGGTTAGTGCCATTTATGGAGCTGGTATCATGGTTAGTGCTATTTATGGAGCTGGTATCATGGTTAGTGCTATTTATGGAGCTGGTATCATGGTTAGTGCCATTTATGGAGATGGTATCATGGTTAGTGCCATTTATGGAGCTGGTATCATGGTTAGTGCTATTTATGGAGTTGGTATCATGGTTAGTGCCATTTATGGAGTTGGTATCATGGTTAGTACCATTTATGGAGATGGTATCATGGATAGTGCCATTTATAGAGATGGTATCATGGTTAGTGCCATTTATGGAGCTGGTATCATTGTTAAGTGCTATTTATGGAGCTGGTATCATGGTTAGTGCCATTTATGGAGCTGGTATCATGGTTAGTGCTATTTATGGAGTTGGTATCATGGTTAGTATCATTTATGGAGATGGTATCATGGTTAGTGCCATTTATGGAGCTGGTATCATGGTTAGTGCTATTTATGGAGCTGGTATCATGGTTAGTGCCATTTATGGAGTTGGTATCATGGTTAGTGCCATTTATGGAGCTGGTATCATTGTTAGTGCTATTTATGGAGCTGGTATCATGGTTAGTGCCATTTATGGAGATGGTATCATGGTTAGTGCCTTTATGGAGTTGGTATCATGGTTAGTGCCATTTATGGAGCTGGTATCATGGTTAGTGCTATTTATGGAGCTGGTATCATGGTTAGTGCTATTTATGGAGATGGTATCATGGTTAGTGCCATTTATGGAGATGGTATCATGGTTAGTGCCATTTATGGAGATGGTATCATGGTTGAAAGTAATAAGTTGTAACTGGTTGGCTAGGTTCAGAAGTGAAGAAAAAAATTTTGAAAGACTGAGAATGTTCCAGCAGGTCTGTAATCATTAGTTATGACCAAATTGAAATAACCCAAGTCACATGCTACAGGATATGACAGGAATACTCTCCATATGTCATATGATCATTGTAAGGCATGTGAAAACAGTTGAATATGTGATTTGTTATGATGTTTGGGTGTTTAACAGAAAATAATTGTAATAGTCTGCTTTTCCATCTGTGATCTCTGCTCAAATGCAACAAAAACATCATGTTTTTGGCAATGAAAAATGGATTGTTTATAACAACGTTAAGAGAAAAACCCTTTGGATAAATAAAAAGCCAGTCTGCATCTAAAAAGGTGACACTATGTATATGGTCAACAAAATCAGGCATTGAGGTCATGCAAATACTCCTTTTCCCGATGGAACTTTATTAAATGCAGAAGTTGATGTAAAACATCCCAAACTGGCCAGTTGGAAGCAAGTTCTTTTCCATTAGCACAATGCCAGATCTCAAAGACCCAGCAGAAGTTGGTACAAATTAGCTGGGATTTCCTAAACTCACTACACTCACTAGATTTTGTACCTTTGGATTACTACTTATTTTGATCCTGACACAATTATCTTAATGAAAAGAATTTCAATTTTCTACCTGCTTATAAAATCCACTTAGACTAGATAAAATGACATTGAATAAATCTATATACAAATATCATAATATTGTCTTTGAAATTTGCTTGAAAATGCTATCGTCTTTTGTTCTGATCCAATATTTTCAAGTTGATCATTGAATGTATTTGAATGTTCTCTAAAGATGAACAATTCATTTATTTAGGTTAAAGATATTTTAGAGCAATTGATGTAGCAAAAAATTACATTAAGATTATTGCGTTATTTTTATGGGCAGCCCAATGAAGAAGTGTTGCCTGTTGATATTGAGAGAGCTTTATGTTTGTCTTAGTTATATTATGGTTTCAATGGGCTAATATATCTGGCAGGCAAAGCTAAACTGGAATTGGCTGGAATTCCAAGTAACAAATTTTTATATAGAGAAAATTTTAAACTTGAAAGCAATAAAACATAAAAATTTCATATCATTTCATTGTGAAATGAAACTAAAAATGATAAATCTCAATTTTCAATTTTAATTCATAAAATGTTTCATAATAAAACCAACATTTTTGCAGGTGTAAAAGTTTGCTGGAACCTAATGGTATTGACAATCAGCAAATGATTTTCTTGGATTTTCCTACTACTTTCAATTTTTGTATACCCACTTTGACAAAAATAAAACTAGGACTCAAGATTTTGATTATCTTCTTCACATGCAAAATGACTGTATTGCCTTGCTGATGAAAGGATTTTATAAAAGATATATTTATATTGCTATTCCATTTTTTTTTTGGTGACTTGGTTGTGAAGTAGAGTAGAAGAGTTTGGTCAGAGGATCAGCACACATGCATTTTTGTGTTCTGTCTCTCTCTGTGATCTGAACTGAGTTCAACTGACTTCTTCAACTGACTGACTGCTGTTGTCTGATTTCACTTAAAAAGACTAACCTTGTTTGACATACAGCCTTTTTGGTGCATTTGGTTATATTTCAGGCACCTACATTCTTGACCCCAACCCGCACGTTTCTCCAATAGCCAATGGAAGGGAGTCTCTACTAGACCTCTGCTTCACTTCCATCCCAGACTCTTGCACTACCAGACAGCTCTGTCCTCTCAGAAACTCTAAGCATGCTGTAGTTTCTGTCAACATCTCATCCCACCTCTGCCTCCACCCAAGAAACCCAGACCAGCAGAATATCCTACTGCTATCAAAGAGCAGACTGGGATTCGTTCCGTGACTTCCTGTGTGACGTCCCTTGGAACAACGTTTTTAGTCTTCCCGTTGAAGACTGTGTATCAGAGGTCTCCTCCTGGGTTAAGGCTGACATCAATGCTTTCATTCCTGCCAGGAAATTTCAGCTTAAATCTTATTTGTCTCCCTGGTTCTCGCCCGCTTACTCGCCTGCCATTGCCCACCGGAATAATTTCTTCCAACTCTATCGTAGCCATGCGTCGAACCAAAACAGGCACCTTTTCACCTCAGTTCGTAATAAGTGTAAAAAGATACTTAATGAAGCTAAGATGTTATTTGCTGCCAGAATGAAGCAACGCATAGCATCCAGTAAGTTCGGCGCCAAAGACTACTGGCGACTCTGTAAAAGCGTGCTTAACAAGAGTAAGTCCTCAATACCCCCACTAATCAATGAATTTGAGGTCCTCACCTCCTCAGCGGACAAGGCTGAATGCTTTGCTTGCAGATTCTCGACCAATTCGAGACTGGATTTGTCTGGAGTTTCTACACTCGACTTCCCACCTAAAACTGAGGCTCAACTGAATGACGTCCACATTACACCCTCGCTGGTTTCTAAGATAATCTCAAAACTTGACCCTCACAAAGTGAGCGGTGGGGACGGAATCCCAATTATAGTCTTGAAGAAATGTGCCCCTGAACTCTCCTCTATCCTTTTTAAGCTTTACAACTTCTGCCTATCTGCTTCCTGCTTTCCTGTCTGTTGGAAGTCTTCCTCTGTAGTTCTTATATTTAAGAACACTGGAGAACCCTCGGACCCTGCAAATTACTGCCATATCAGCCTTCTTCCAATCTTTGGCAAAGTGTTCGGAGCCATTATCAACACAGAGGTGGTTCAGCATCTCACAGCCCACAGGCTCCTCTCAGACAAACAGTATGGCTTCCGCTTCACCAGGTCTACTGCTGATATGCTAACAGCCATCACTGAGTATATATACCAGGCTCTTGACAAGAATGGTGAAGCCTGAACCGTTGCCTTGGATATCTCTAAAGTGTTTGACAGAGTCTGGCATGTTGGCCTTCTACGCAAACTGCGGCGCTGTGGTATAACTGGACATTTGTTGGACCTAATCCAGTCATTCCTCTCTAACCACACATTGACGGTGGTATTAAATGTACATGCCTCCCAGAACTACCATACAAATGTGGGTGTCCCTCAAGGCTCTATCCTAAGTCCTACACTCTTTCTGATCTACATCAATGATCTCCCCAATGCCATAACATTCCAAGTAGGCATGTACGCCAATGACACCACAGTTTATTCTTGCCTCAATCAAAAATCTGGTGTGGGCGACAAAGCGAACCTCACTGCCGAGCTTGAAAAGGACCTCCAATTTGTAGTGGACTGGGGAAAGAAATGGCTCATAAATTTCAATTTTTCCAAAATGAAGCTGCTATCAATTAACCATCATAGACAACTGCACCTACCTCCCATTAGCATGGAACAGGCTTGCCTCCCACAGAGTAAAACACTATGCCTGCTTGGCCTCATACTCTCAGCAGACCTCAAGTGGAATGACTATATTGAATCCATTGCTAAATCCGTTGCTATGAAAGTCGGTTCTCTGTGCAGGGCCCGGAAGTTTTTTCCGTCTGAATCTATCCTGCACATATATAATATACCATCTGCCCGTGTATTGAATACTGCTGCCACATCTGGTCGGGTGCCCCTGCTGTTCTCCTTGGGGTTCTTGACAAAATACAATGGAGAATCTGTAATGTGATCGATACCAACTTGACGGACCAGCTGCAGTCACTCTGTCACTGGCGTGATGTGGCTTCTTTGTGCCTCTTCTATAAGTACTTTCACGGCTTCTGCTTCGATGACCTTGGATCACTGGTGCCCCCTAGGTACGAATTTTCATGAGATTGGCAACTTTTACAGTGAAACTGATAAAATGTAACTGCAATTTCTACTCCAACAGCTTCTTTTCTCGCACCTCCCACCTGTGGAATTCCCTTCCACATACTTGCTTCCCTGACAGCTACAATCTCCAGGAGTTTAAATGTAAGGTCAATAGACACCTCCTAACACACTAACTCGCACCCATTCTCTCAAACACTCTTCCTATGTACCTCCTTACTCCTCTATCACCCTCCTTCTGATATTTCCTATATCTAATTGCTCTCTCAGCACCTTCCCATGTGTAACCCCCTGCGCTATAGTGGCAGTGGAATGCCTTGTTTGGGGTGAAATGATTAAAAAAAAAAGTAAAAAAGTATGTTTGTCAAACAAAATCTTGCCTGCACCTGGGTTTCACACTGACTGACATGTCAAAACAACATTTATATTTTTTTTTTAAATCTCACAATGCAAATACACTTCTAGGCAAAATTTTATGCTGTAGTAAATGAATATATAACACAATGTGAGTTAAACGCAACATTTGCTGTGTGTAAATATTTGTTTCTTTTTTAATTTGGTGATTGATTCTCCGGTAAAGAAATAAATTGCTTGTATTATGGACCGGCACAGACATTGGAAAAATTTATTTTCTTCTTGGACAGATGAATTTGGTTAGGGAGCAAAGAAATTAACTTGACCATAATCTTCTTGAGAGTTTTGAAATAATCATGGAGAATTATGCTTAAAATGTCCTCTTGGACTTACCAAAATAAGAGTGGTACACCTGATATTATTTGATACAGTTGTTTGGTGAAGTCTTTGAAGAATTCTGAGATGAAAATAAATGTTCAGAAATCATCTTCACTTTTTGAAAGTAGGTCAGATTTTGAGAAGGATTCTAATGATAAATTAGTTAAAAAAATATTGACAGAAGCTGCTTTGGTAAAAAAAAAAAATAAATTTTATTTTATGCTTGGTCTTTCTTTTAAAAATTTAATTTTATTATTAGCTACTTTTCAGTGCAATCAGAGATGATCTGACAAAATGGCAACTTTGACTGAAGAAGAAACCTTATGCTTTGTTGATATTTTTATTCCCTCTTGAAAACTTACAAACATGATGATTGATGTAGAAGCTATATTTTGACAGTCCTTCCATTAAGATGAAACCCACCAGTCTTGTAAAATGAAGAATTTAATTATATTAGTATTGTGTTAAACAATTTAGATTATAAAAGACAAAAACAATTACCTCATTTATTTTTACAAACCAAGGTTGTTTTTTTTATTATCAGGCAAATAATTTCATTCATTAGTTTTGAAAAATAAAATTTGCCAATCTTTAAAAAAAGATGTGCCAATAGTTTTGTGTCAAGATGCTGCAATTTGTAATCCTTAGATTTTACAATTTTTTAAAATGATTTTGTAGAAATATTTACTATTTACAAATAGAATAATATTCAATGGTAGTGGTAATGATTAACAGTTTCCTTATAAGTATGACAGAGGCATTCATTGACTGAGCAGCCAGTATACAACAGACTCCATTGGGATTAATTTTAACTGAACATAATTAGTAAAATTAATAAATTGATGTCTTTCTTGTACACTAATACAAAAAATTTGACATGTTTAACTAGTCAGATGAGTGATATTATCTATAGTGAGCAATGGAAGACAGATTTTTACCTGAGAAAAAAATTAAGAAATGGGTCAACAGCCCCATCAAACTTGAAGGAATTCCATTTGCCAGAGTTTCAGAGGCTCACAGTCTCACAGACTGCCAGTCAGTATGTAGTGGGTTGTAGATTTTTTTTTTCAAATCATATGAATAAAAATAAAGGCAATAAAGCAACTAAGATGCATGAATTTACTGAGTATTAAAGAATATGAGTAAAAAAATAATATTAATAATAAAACCATAGAAGAGCAAAAATTAATTAAACAGATGATAATAATTGGCATTGCATTTATATTTTGTAGATTAAAATTGACTATAAAGCAAGAAGCTGGCAGAAAGTTCCACAAATTAGAAGTGTGAGAGAAGAAACTATTAGTATAGAATTTACAGTCATATCTAGCAATTTCGACTGTTGAGATGTAGTTACCAATCTAATACTGTATTTAAATTCATAAACCTCAGAACAATTAACAAGAAAAGATTTATAGAAAATGCACAGGTAGTAAAGTGACAATTTATAAGTCATAATACTTTTTTTTATTTTGTACAACATGTTTTGTGGAGGGAATAATTTTTGTATAACATGTTTTGTGGAGGGAATAATTTTTGTACAACATGTTTTGTGGAGGGAATAATTTTTGTACAACATGTTTTGTGGAGGGAATAATTTTTGTACAACATGTTTTGTGGAGGGAATAATTTTTGTACAACATGTTTTGTGGAGGGAATAATTTTTGTACAACATGTTTTGTGGAGGGAATAATTTTTGTACAACATGTTTTGTGGAGGGAATAATTTTTGTACAACATGTTTTGTGGAGGGAATAATTTTTGTACAACATGTTTTGTGGAGGGAATAATTTTTGTTGTGATGTGGCTATAAAGAGTGAGTCGGTTGAACTCGGGAGTGAGTTAGTGTGAGCATTAACAACCGTGATTACTTACTGTTCAACCCCCCCATATTGTTGCAATCTAGTATGGACTATTTATATTGTATCTCTTGAATAAAGTTATTATTTCAACATCTGTGTATTGTTTTACCATTCAACAATACAACAATTTTATATTATTCCTTGTTTTACTAGTAATGCTACAGAGCCATTTTTTATCATTATTTTAATGGGGATGGTATCTACTAGGCATTTCTGATTAATTAGATATCAAAATTCCTTATAAACTTAATAACTATACTTAATTTCATTTAGCAATAATGGTGTGGTTGTATCCTTCTATGCTACAAGGAATAAATTATAATCAGGTTATAGTATATATAATATTATCATCAGGATGGATATATACATACATATGAATTTACAAAAACACATGTACATGCACATCTGGCAGCTTGGCTTCAGTCACTTTTTCCACCGCTTTAAAGTTGCTTCTCTGTGCATTTTTTTTTATAAATGCTTTCATGGTTATTGTTCAGATGAGCTTTTGGTACCTAGACCTTTTTTTAAATTTAAGAGCAGTACTAAAATTTCATTGAGATGAAATTACAGTTGAGCTGGCTAGATATAACCATAAATTCATTACAGTTGAGCTGGCTAGATATAACCATAAATTCTATGCTAACACTTTCTTTTCTCATACTTCTTGCATGTGAAATTCCTTTCCAGCTCAATGCTTTCCAGCCAATGTTAATCTGCAAAAATGTAAATGTCAATCACTTTCTACTGTTCTCCTGATGACACTTTTCTCTTACTGGTCATTATTAATGCTTCTGCTCCTAATTCTTCCACACTCAACAACTCCTTGTATCTTAGTGTTTTTACTACATTGTAGGGGGTATTAGGATGTGCGTTGTGGTCCAGTGGATATCGACTTGGAACGAGAAATCATAGAGCCGAGTTCAAATTCCAGTTGAATTCGTTGCAATCATATACATGCAAATACCCTTGGGAAAGGTATTAATCCGTCTCTTCCCTCCAGCTATGGGTCAAATAACAGGATAGATTGAGTTCTATAGCCTTGGTTGGCAACCAGTCTACCACAGAAAGCAATGGCAACCTACTGCAGGATAATCTTCTGCCCAGTCAGTCATGTCTCTTTCGAGATATGATTGCCCAAAGCGTGTATCACGTATGGCACTTTCTAAATTAACACTGTCAAAAAAATACATTTTTAAAGTTACAACTTTTTAGTAGTTTTTCCTATATATATATCTATATATCTATATATATATACATATATATATAATATTTCTTTTCATTTTGTTCAATTTTAAATATATTTATTTATATCAGAAGTATTATGTAAGTATTGATGCGATCTCAAATTTAATTTCATATATTTTATGTAAATTTTAATATTCCTTATAACTGCTTTTCTTCTCCTTAGCATTATAATTTACTTATATTACAGATTAACTTCTTGTTTTTTACCCACCTCTTTTATTATTCCTGAAGAAAATTTTTTAATGCAAATGATTTTGATCATAACATTATTTAGGCCCCTTTTTTGGATTCAAACAGAAAAAAAAAATTTGTAAAAATTTAAAAAGACCAGGTAAAACTTGACAATTTACTTTTCTAAATACATTTTTATCTTTTTGTTAATGCATTTATCACAATTTCTCCCACCCCTGTTTGCTGGCATTCCCTCCTGTTTGCCAATGCAACACACTTATTCTTTCTCTTTCTCCTTTTCCTCTTTTTCTTTCTTCCTCTCCTTTTTACTTCTTTCTTTTTCATTTTACCACTACTTCCCTTGTCTTTACACACAACACACTCAAAAAAATAATTGTAATTTATCATTAAGATTACGATCACTGACAATGCAGGGTCAGCTTCACCAATTGAAATAGCCATATGATCTCAGGAGTTTAAAATTTTTTTACATGTAATATATATATATATATATACACAGGAGTCTTTACTATAATAGAGATGATTATTATTAGTAGTAGTTATAAAAGAGTACCTTGTCAACAAAGTGATGTTGGTATAGAAATCTACAGTGCCCAATATATTCATGATGACACCTCATCTGCCAAGGCACATGAATCACAGCCAAATGTGTGCAATATAGTTACAAATTTTAACAAAGTAGTGTATACAAAACAAAACAATAACACTAATATTCTCTAGAAAAATCAAATGCATAGTAATTATAAAAAGGTTGAATCTTCACTTTGAAACATCATTCAAAAATATACAACTCCTGTTGACTTGATCAAAAATATTAAATTATCTATTACATAAAATTTAAAACTGCTAACCTCATCATCAAAGTTAACAATTTACCTGCAAGATCTAAACTTTTGGATTTATATCTGTTTAATTATGTGCTGAGTTTTCTTCTCAATATATATATATATATATATATATATATATACAAGATAGGTAAATACCAGGGTAGTATAAGCTTCTTTATCAATCAAAGAGAAGGATAGTGTTGAATTCAAAGCCAGCGATGGAATCCACTTCTACCCTTGTTATAAGAAAAAATCTGATTGCTGATTCTGTTGTGAGAGAGTGCTTAGCTAAGCAAAGGGTCCTTAATAAAAAGCCCTTGCCAACCTACATCTCAAATTTGATATTATTGATGTCATTGATATTTGTCATACAGGATGAAGGAGGGATTCATTCTTTAGTATTAAGAAAAAGCATGAACATGTCATTATCTTGATGAATAACTATTAATTATTGTTAATATTGATATAGTTAATCAGGTAATTTTTTTTAATGATGGCGATGATCGGCAATGGAAAATAAGTTGAAACACAGTGCTGCTCATGGCTAAAACAACCAATGCACACTCAGCATGGTTTTTGACAATGGTCATAGAATAATATGGAGTCATCCACCATGAGGCATTTGTGTCTTTGACTAGCCTAGAGGTTGGCAACCCCAGGTCCTTGGGTCACATCTAGCTCATGACGCATTTTGGGCTATTTCTGGCTCATGAAGCATTTAGATAATATAATATTAAATTCAGCAAATATAATTTAATTTTGACAGTTTTTGTCATCTTTTCTTTCTTCCTACTTGGTAGTAATTTTTTTGTATTCATTTGTTCTCTTGCAATCATATATTGAATATAACAGCAACAAGGATCTTTTAAGGAAAATGGAAACAAAAAGAACTCTTTTATTTAGAATCGACAAAAGCCAATTGAATTTTCTGGGACACATAATGTAAAATGAGGGTTTGGAGAATTTGACACCCACAGGATATATACAGGGAAGAGGAGGAGAGGAAAATAACTGTAGGCCTGCCATGATGCTCTCAGACTTCCAGATTAAAATTTCCATTTCTGAAACTAGCAAACAATTTACAACTTATTCTCTGTCATGACACCATCTCTACAAATGGCACATATGTTTTTTGCAGTTTGTACAGTTTTTTATCCTTTCCAGAAATAAAACCATCCTAGATATGATGATAAATTACATCTGACAGCAAGGCCTCTGATTGGGAGGTTTTGAGAAGCATAGAACCATCACCTAATAATTGTTGTTTGCAGGTTCACCTTGACTCAGGGTGGTAGCACCTGTTAGTGTCCCAGCTATGGGTAAATAGTAAACCTCCAGACTAGGGTCAAAACATTATGAAAGTATAAGAATACAATACAAATATATAAATACATCTTTACCAACAATACATTTTCGTAGTAAAAATAATTACCAGCATTACATAATTGAAAAAGAAAGACAAAATTACCAACAATATATTTTTTGAAAAATAAATTACCAAACCTCTGAAGATGAAAAAGCATTTCATTTTACTCAATTTTCCTAAACATTTAAAATTCACAATTTACACAGGAATCTTATAGAAAAACTAGCAGTATAGCCTGCCGTTGCTCGGGTGTAATGAAAGCTTTAAAACTAATCCATGGTCCTGGAGCTCATACTCTTTGGACGTTGGCACAAAAGACTAAAAAGCAATAGTTGTTTCCAGATAAAGCGAAACCGTAAACTGAAAGAAAAATGAATGGATGTAAGTCAAATTTTGATTTCCTGGTATCGATATCAAATAGATTTTTTCATTGTAAACTGAATTTTGAAGGCTAAATAAGAGTAAATGGTATCATGGCTGAGACTAAGAACTACAATTATATCTACTTAGAGCCAAACCTGAAGCTAAAACTAAAATAAAAGAGCTAAAAATAATACAGGCATACAGGCAGATAAACAGACACACACACAAACATCTTGCCTTTTATATATATATATATATATATATATATAAAATCGATTTTCTGCACTATTGTAAGAACTGCAACCTTGAAACTTCTGATTATCGTTTCTTATGTCTTTGCTTATGAGTGTATCAAATTTGATTAAAATCGAACCACTCCTTCTATAACCTGATTTTTTCGATTATCGATTTTTGATATTTATCAGGGGTACCTTGACACGAAACCTAGCTAAGAACACTTGCAGATGCTTATAGTACAACTGTGTAAATTTTTAAGAAAATCGGTTCAGCCGTTCTGGAGTCTATAGGTAATGGATACACACAGACACAGATGCACACACACACACACACACAGACAAAGTTCCATTTATAAAAACTTTAGATGCTTTAAAATGTCACTGTTCAGAATATGTATCAGTCAGTTAAATACCATACATGACACATGCTTGGGCAATCCTGTCTCGAAGGAGACATGACTGACTGAGCAGAAAATTTTCCTGTAGTAGGTTGTCACTACTTTTTGTGTTAGACTAGTTGGCAACCAAGGCTATAAAACCCAATCTGACCTGCTCCATAGCTGGAGGGAGAATAGACAGATTCATACCTTTCCCAAGGGTATTTGTGTGTAAGTGAATGTAATGAATTCAACTGGAATTTGAACTCGGCTCTCTGATTTCTCATTCCGAGCAGATAGACTAAACTATCGCCAGTTCACACTCCACCCACGTCTATTGAACAGGTAAAGAGGCTCATCCCTTGTTCCCTGTTTAGGATGTGGTTTCCGGCTTTCTCTTTTCTATTCTTTTCACTCTTATGTAGCCCCCTGCGCATCAGTGGAATTACCACCTTGCTTGGGGTGATATGACTAAAAAAAAAATAAATAAATAAAATAACCACTGCACCACAATGCACATCCTTAAATTTTCATCAGATGTAAAACAAAATTATCCCCCACATTGAAAAATGCTATGAAAATCTTCTATGATAGATACATGAATAATTCTCTAATCCTTTTCTGAAAGAGTTTAATAAAAATATCCTGTTTGCTGTCATAGTTTCTTGTCAATGATATTTATCTTAGTTAATCTGCTTTAATTCTGATTTTGTATTCTGCAGTTGATGTGTGTTATCAAATTGTAGCTTTGGTCAGTATAATTACACCTCCATTAAGTTTGACTCCTCAGTTAAAATTGTTCTCGGGGTTGGGGGGCGGTTATGATATTATGCTAGCTACTCTTTGGAGATCATCAATTGAGAGATGGATGCCATTAGTGACCAGACATTATGAAGCCATCTTTTATGAAAACAAATACATAAAAGGCTAACTCCAAATAGTCTAGAATCCAGCTGTTTCATATCTCAAGCTACTTAAACCTTATGAACTACCCTTACAGGTTACCGTTTCATTTAATTTTATTATCAGGAAAGAAACAGTAAATGATCCCAGTATCAAAGTTTTTATTTCCTTTCTCATTAGAATTTTCAAATTAAAACAACAATGAAGTCTGATGTCCATTTCTTAAGGATAATTGCACAAAGATGGTATAAATATTATCTTTTGAGCCTCTGTGTGTGGATTTGTGTGTTGGGTGTGCAGTTCCGGTAACTTGAAGACATTCATAATTATTCAGTCAGCAATCATGTCTCTTTTGATCCATGACTGACTAGGCAAAAGATTTTCCCTGCAGTTGGTTGCCATTTCTTTCTGCAGTAGACTGGTTGCCAACCAAGGCTGGATTGCTATTTAGCTCATAGCTGAAGGGGGAAGAGATGGATCAGTAACTTTCCCAAGGGTATTTGTGCGTAAATGAATGAAATGAATTGGACTAGAATTTGAACTAAGACCTCTGATATTCATTACAATACTTCCTGATAATTATTAATGTTCTTAAATTGTCTAATAAAATAGAAAAATATTCTTGTAGGTAACAAAAATTCCCTAATCAAATAGCAACTCTGATTTGTTTTATTAATATTTAAATGTTTAATTAATAACATACTGATGAGTAAGCATTGATATATTAATAAAATTTGAGATCAGATAAAAAGACTGAGATAGGTAGATAGATGGTATGATCGGTAAATTGTTGCCATTTTATATTTTTAATTTTTCACATGCACAGTGCTCGTTTTTGATTTTGTCAACTGCACAGTATAGTCGGGTCAGTTGGGCACCATCTGCAAGAAAAAGAAAATCATGATGCAATTCACTCTGGCTGAAATTTTGGGACAGTATGCTGTACTGCTTGATATTCATGCCAGAAGCACTAATACAAACATTTCAGAGTGTTTGGAGGTCATTGGATGATATATCCAATCAACATTATCATACTTAGAGGGGATCACTTGCAATGTCAACATTTTGTCGCCGTTCATCTTCCAACGGAGCCTAAGATTAAACACAGTGGCATGTGCTTTGAGGAGGTAGTGCTACCCGGTGTCAAGAGGGTGGCTGCTGGAAGATACTATGTCTAGTAACAGGACTCTGCACCATGCCACACAAACAGGAGAATCCAGTTCTGGCTGTCAAACAACTTCTGCGACCACAACCCCATTTACATCTGGCCACCTAACTCCCTAGACTGCAACTGTCTTAATTATTATGTGTGGGTCACAGTTGAATGAAAGATCAATAAAACTCTTAATAACATGAAATGAACTGAAAGCAAGGATTATAGCAACATTCACCAACTTAATCAAGGAGATGATTTAAAAAAGATGCAGGAGATTCTAAAGTCATCTGGAGGCTGTAGTTAAAGCCAATGGCAATTTTATTGAATAAATTTGCTCTTTAGTATTTCAAGATATTTTTGTGTAATTTTTGTAAATATATCTGTTAAAATGAGATGTCAGTATTATTTTCATTTTTGCATAATTTAGATGACATTCCATCGCATCCTGTAGATAGATAGATAGATAGATAGATAGATAGATAATGAACAAACTGAGATAGATAGATAGATAGATAGATAGATAGATAATGAACAAACTGAGATAGATAGATTGATAGATAGATAGATAGATAGATAGATAGATAGATAGATATGAATAGACTGACATAGCTAGACAGATAAAGAGTACGAGGATTTTCTTATAAAAAAAATTTTTTAAATTAATTTGTTCATGTTCATAAAAAAAAAGGGATTTTTACAGTGAAATTGAATGAGAAGAATTTGTAATTTTATGTGGAAAGAAAATAAGGGCTTTCTCTAAATATTCTTTAGAGCGTCTAATAAAAATTAAACCAGGTATAAAAATGTTCATTGGAAAGTGGAAACATACATTTAAAGCAAAGTGGTTTTTAGTAGTGGAAGGTAAATTCACGTTGTTATTCAGGGGTCAATATGTCAATTGGTATAGCAACAAATCTATTGTTAAATGAGGAGTGTGCAGAATGAAGAATTATGGTAGCAGTGATTTATATTCAATTCTCCAAGGGGGATTTTGTTTGCTTGAGGGTAGTTTTTTCTTGTTGCCAAGAGGTTTTGGTTAGGCATTAAGATCTTCTGAGTCTAGAGTCCTCTTTTTTCAAGGCTGAAAATATTGATTTGCTTGATCCAATCTGTCTTGACTATTCACTCTGATGAGGCATGAATGAAGAGCAATTTTAACCAGCTGATGGTCAGCAGGCTAGAAAAGTTATCTTTTCAAATAATCACAGGTTTCAAATCTTTTTGATTCTTTTCAAAATTGTTGGAGTCACAGCATTTAATGATATTTTTGATAGAGACTGACTAGGAATATGAGAATGCAGTTACAAACAGTGGATATTTGAATTTATACTAAGTTAAAAGAAAATAATTAATTGAAACTATTCTCTTTATTAAATAATCAGTCTGAAATATGCACCTGATGGTTTATTAAAACATCAGTTTGAAATATGCACCTGATGATTGCATAATGCATGAAACTCTGAGTCGTGCCATAGACGTAGGATAATATATATATTTATTTATATATATAATAGAGTTCTGTTCATACATTGAGCACTGTTTTATTAACACTTGAATAATAATACTATACATATGTACACCTTCTTCATATGTATATTTATTAATTTACATCACTATATATATATATATATATATATATATATATATATATATATATATGCCACGTTAGATGATGTGTTCAGTTTTCCTTTATGTATATCATATTGTTCTGGATAATATCCATTGGCCACTCACTCTGAACAGATTCATCTCTAAATATTTTATATTAAATAGATCTATTTATGAACTGGGCATCATAATCTATCTATCTATCTATCTATCTATCTATCTATCTATCTATCTATCTATCTATCTGTATATATGTAAGTAATTATGTATATATATAGGTAATTATGTATGCTACTGTCAGAGTGTCAACAACTAAACTGGCTAGCCTACTCTATGTTCTTGGGAGTGAGGTGGGATTTTAGCAACCCAGTATGATTAGCAAAAAATTAGATCTATCAAAGTATGAAAGAGCTTTTGATGAGTCAATGGCCAGCCAACAAAAAGCAATGTCTCACTGAGTCACTGTGGAGAAAACAACAGGAAACCACTCCACTATTAATCCCAAGAAATACCATGGCAATTATCAAACAAAATATGTAAGCTAACAGTGTGAAACTGATTAAATCTATGGGAATTAATTTTTCACCCAGTAAGAATCGACATGTACAACAGGTGTCATCTGACTGTCATCCAGAGACTGTTAGCATAAATAGCATAAAATTTCTCAGAACTGATCCCTTGCCCAGAAAGGAGTAGCATGAGAGAGAGGTGTCACCTAACTGTCATCAAACAAAAAATAATTCTCAGGACCTGCTGAAAAATGTAAAACAAGAGATGAGTAGGTTAAATGTCAACATTTTAGGAGTATGTGAAACTAGGTGGCCAAACAAGATCTTTTAGAGCTGATCAACAACTTTGACATATTCAGGAAAGACATTAGAGCATCAAGAATCTATACTGGCAGCAAAAATAGAAGTATTATGTTCTTTTTAATTTATGGGAATATTTCTAACCGCTTTTTTTTTTTTATAAACAATAGTATATTGCAACTTTTATTGATACTAAAACTATGTTACTTCCTTTAAACCATACAATTTTTAAATCAGCAGCATATATTTATATGCATATGCTCAAAACTTGTAATAGTTAAGCCATAAAAATTTTCATAACAATCAACCTCCTAAAAATGATCATGGATGAGATTGAAAGTACTTGGGACTCATTAAGTAAATATAAAACTAATGAAAATGAATATAGTTCTGTTTTTACTATCTTTAATCAGCATACCAAGAAAATTATTTGTGGCTACAAGAGGATCAAAATAAACACAATCTGTTTAAATTATTTAATCAAATGTGCTTAAATGAAGATATGCTGTCTAAATAATGTGTGTGTGTGTGTGTGTGTGTGTGTGTGTGTGTGGGTGTGTGTGTGTGTGTGTGTGTGTGTGTGTGTGTGTGTGTGTGTGTGTGTGTGTGTGTGTGTGTGTGTGTGTGTGTGTGTGTGTGTGTGTGTGCATGTGCGTGTGTGTGTGTGCGCGTGTGTGTGTGTGTGTGCGCGTGTGTGTGTGTGTGTGTGTGTGTGTGTGTGTGTGTGTGTGTGTGTGTGTGTGTGTGTGTGTGTGTGTGTGTGTGTGTGTGTGTGTATTTGGGAAGTAATCTATCTTTTATACAAGTTTCATTAAAACTGACAGAACAATACAAGGTATTATGGTTAAGTTTTTTATATATTCCATGTCATTTTACAATTTTTTTCAGAACATAAATTATATAATAATTATCCAAATGTTTTATTTATCCAAGTGCTTTCAGCTATACTTTTAGTCATTATCATGGATGAATTTTATTTTACTTGTAACTGAATATGCATAGTGTTTATATATATTTTATATTTTGAACATGGTAAACACATTTTTGCCATGTTCATAGTTGATAGTATTAAGTGATGGGTTTTTCTTTTTTATTAATAATGCTATATTAGTTTTAGTATTTTTGCACGTGGATGCTGTTATTATATTTGTATTATGAACAAGTATGTTATGGGTAGAGTTTAGTAAGTATCCATGTGTGTTTAAATGAGTTTGAAATTAACTCTGATCAGAGAAGCACAAAGTTAATCTTCTCATCAACTCTATGGTGGTATGGTCAATGTAATTATTTACAAATTTGGATTGATCAAGAACACAGTTCTTCAAAGAACATGTAAATTCATAAATAACATTGGTTCTTCATAGTTTAGATCTTGCAGGTAAATTGTTAACTTTGACGATGAGGTTAGCAGTTTTAAATTTTGTGTAATAGATAATTTAATATTTTGATCAAGTCAACAGGAGTTGTATATTTTTGAATGATGTTTCAAAGTGAAGATTCAACCATTTTATAATTACTATGTATTTTTAAAAAATTTTTTTTATAAGCGTTTCACCCCGAGCAAGGCATGTCACTGCCACTACTGTGCAGGGGGCTATGTAGAGTGGAGAAAGGCTGATTAAATATAGGAAATGTCAGAGGGTGGGTGATAGGCGGGTAAGGATACTGAGAATGAGGGTTGGGTAGATGAGAGTGTTGTGAGAATAGTTGGGAGTTAGTGTGATAGGAGGTGTCTATTGACCCTACATTTAAACACCTGGAGATTGTAACTGTCGGGAAAGCAGAGTTGATTTTTCTAGAGAATATTAGTGTTATTGTTTTGTTTTGTATACACTACTTTGTTAAAATTTGTAACTATATTGCACACATTTGGCTGTGATTCATGTGCCTTGGCAGACAAGGTGTCATCATGAATATATTGGGCACTGTAGATTTCTATACCAACATCACTTTGTTGACAAGGTACTCTTTTATAACTACTACTAATAATAATCATCTCTATTATAGTAAAAACTCCTGTGTATATATATATATATATATATATATATATACCCAAATGAATAAGAATGAAGAAAATAATTGCAACATTCAAAACATTAATTTAAAACAGTGCTCAATATAAAAATAGACCAATAAATATATATTATTAATTATTACATTTGAACATGTGCAAACTAGTAGTGTGCACATGTTCTAATGTAATAACTAATAATAAATATATATATATTGAGAAGAAAACTCAACACATAATTAAACAGTTATAAACCCAGAATTTATTTCAGCAATGTAAAAAAAGGCTTTACAATTGCCTTGTTCTATATTTGCTTTGGATAATATCCATTGAGCTCTCTATTTTTATCTAATGGATAGTTTATATTAATTAAATAAAATCTTTTGGATTATCTTCTCTGTCTTCATGGTTTACCATTCTCTTCTCGCTCTCTCTCTCTCTCTCTCTCTATATATATATATATATATATATAAACAGAATAGATGTCATAGTACATCTTACACCTTAGAATTCTCTTGGTCAACACTTTATCAAAGATGCATGTTGGCAAAATTAAAATAAAATAATCACGGACATCATAATATAACGTTTGAGAAGGGAAGTTGGAACTTGATTAAAAACAAATTTTAATCAAAAACTAATTAAAATGTAAGGTGGGTGTAAACATAAAGTTCCAAAAGAGTAATTTAAAAAAAAAGAAACTCACAAACCCTCCAACAAACGTAAGGAGTGAATAAAGTACTTCTTTTGTCTGCACAGACTGAGCTGGGGAATCTTTAAGTATACTACCTCAAGAACACGAAGATGGTATGATAAACATGCGCCGTGCAGAATCATGAAACATGTGTCCTGATAACAAGTGACACAATCATGTCTGCCGAGCAAATGTTGTCCAGTGGCTGAGTCACAGACTGCTTGAGTGGTTCTTATAAAACAGCTCTGACTATCCGAATGCACATTGGCAGAGACGTGCTGCGCAACCCACGTTTCCAATCTCAGATTGGTATGTTTTATGTATACTGCATTGCATCAGCATTTAAACTTATAAACAACTGAACTCTTACGAAAATAGGACAACTGATCTTTACTAAAAGATGGAAACACAGATCTTTTAGTCTAAAACACAGTGCGCAAATTAACAGCATAATAACAGAACGAAATACATGCTGAAATTCTGTCAGTTAATAACTGACATTTTCTCCCAAGCTAGGGTAACTTCAAATAAATAGGGGAACAGCTAGGTCTGAAAACCACTGGTTCCTTAAAACAATTTATTTTTCTATCAATCACACATTTAATAACATTAATGGAATAACCATTACTTTCAAAAATCCTCTGTAAAGTATCAAGTTCTCCATCTAACAATCCAGGGGAACAAAACATGAGAGCTCGATGAACCAGGGTCTCAATCAAACTAATTTTACGGGACTTGGGAACAAATGAGCTCCAACTTGTATACAAGCCAGTAAATGTGGGTTTACGAAAAACACTTGTAACAAGGACATCCAAAAAAGAGGAGAGCCCTATCTTTCTTAACCTCTATCATAAACTTCAAAGAAGGATGGAGAGAATTAAGTTGCATCAGGAAATTATATATATATATATATATATATATATATTTAAGTAATTCATCGCATTTTTATTCGACCTCAACAGAATGCAGAAAGCACTGGATGGCCGTTTTGTCCTATATTTGGGACTTATCAGCAGTGCGCATCCACTACCAGGAATTGAAACCCAGACAGTTAGGTTATTAAGCAAATGTCATACCAACTGTACCAGGGGCCCCGGTGACAAAGAGATAACAAATTAAACTTGATGTTGCGCTGCTCGTTCACATATTCCATGGTGAAACTCATCCAAGTTCCTTTACCCATAGGACGGTGCCTCCCAGAGCCATGACTAATCTCACCAAGCCGCTCACTCCAGAGCATTATAAGCTGGTTCAAGCAACGATATAACAGAAATAGTAGGAGGATTTGAAATAATTAAGTAATTCATTGAATTTTTATTCGACCTCAACAGAAAGCAGAAAGCATTGGATGGCTACTACTATTTCTGATATATATATATATATATATATATATATATGGATGTGCGCGTCATGTATTTTGACAAACTGACTTGTTGTAAATGTATAAAGTATTTTATTTTTATTTTTGTGTGTTTTATAATATATTTTTCTTACATGAGATTTCTTATTTTGAGGAATTGTTTTCAAAGTTATCTAAGCAAAATCATCTTCAAAAATAAAAGATTTGAACCTTATGAATTGTTCAGAAAAACAACAAGTGAACTTTTACTACAGTACTTGCATGATTTCATACATAATATAAATAAAGTAGAAGAGAACTTTAATTTTACCATTGTTTATATGCCTGGAATAATGCTCTTGACACAATATGTGTTTTAAAATCATAAAATGTTACTTTAAAAAGGATAAGTTGAAAAACTTGTTTAACTCTAAGGTTTTGTCCGTAGCTTTTGGCTGGTATTATTTGATATTAATTTTAAACACAATGTTGTGTCTGGCTTTCTCAAACTGGGAAATATTTTGGATGTGACGGTGTGTAAATTATGGTCTTAAATAAATCCAAAGAGATTTTTATTTTACATCTTTATTGATTTATTGATGAGTGGAAGGCATTTATAAAGAAACAATTGCAGAATTGAGAATGATATTGAAATACCAAAGTCAGGAAAAAACAAAAGACAAATAACTGGAACAGAATAAAATCTAAAAAGAAAATCTTTCTATTTCTGTCTGCCTGCCTCTGCCTCTATCTATCTATCTATCTATCTATCTATCCACACACACACACACACACACACACACACACACACACACACACACACACATATATATATATGAGGAATGAGATCATTTTTAAATGGTGTCATAAAAATAAATCTAAATTACTTTTTAAATAGGATTTTAGATGACTATTTTTTGAAAAACTTAGGGTTAAATTTATTTTCATGTTTATTACTTGTTGAGAGAACTGGGATTTTGTTTTTGTTTTTTATAAATAAGCCTGTATATCTGTGTATAATTTCTTTACATGTGTGTATAAGCATGTAGAATTATTTGTGTATATATTAAATTTATTTGTTAGTCTGTGTGCATGTAAGTATATGTGTTTTTACGTGTGTATGTGTATGTGCATGTGTGTGTATATATATATATATAAGTATAAAGATTTTGTCTCTTTAACTGAGCAGATTCATGCTGACTTCAAAGTTTCGTAAAGATTCCATTATGATGTCTCACTCATCAAACCTATTTGCCATTAGGTCCTGGTTTTTGCTTGTTTATATAGTGCATGGTGTGATCTTTGTGGGAGTGGTCTTGTTTGTGATTAGTTGATTTTTTTTTTTGTTTATGATTGGTTGATTTTTCTTTTCTTTTTTGTTTATTTTTCTTTTCCATTTTATTTTGTAGTTGTTTGATTTATTTTTATTTTTATTGTTTGTTTTTTAGTGTATGCATCAATGGGTGCTTGTTTAATTGTTTTATATTGGGTTGGGCTCTTTTGTTGCATTGACCTCTTTTATTAGTTTGACCTTTTTCTTAATGTGTTGGTATGTTTTGCTCTATGATGGTTTATTTTTCTTGGTCATGGTTGAATGTTTTTGTGTATATTTGTGTTTGTGAGCTTAATGTGTGTTTTTTGTTTAGGTTGTTGTGTTATTTTCTGTTTTTGTCATGATTGAATGTTTGTATATATATTTTTTGTACATATTTTTTATGTATATATCATATTTCTTGATTTTGTTGTTATTTGTTATTTGTGTAGCAGAGTAGGTATTTATTCACATGACTACATTTTCCTATTATCATGTTTCTTTTGTTCAGTATTTTACTTTGACTATTCAAGCTGATTATTGGTTCCAGGCCTAATTTACAACTTTTACTATTACTGCTGTGTATTGATGCCCTTTTTACTGTTCTATTTCCCATTTAAATTGGGTGGTGGTGTTGTTTTACTATTCATATATATATATATATATATATATATATATGATTTTGTGGGCATGTATTTTGCCATTTAACATATTTCTTCTATCACTACATTTGAAAGATACAATGTTAACATTTCTTCCCCTGAAACTCATGACAGTATCTTTAAAACACCCAAAAGAAATAATTTTTTTCCGGGTCATACAACTTAATGATAAAATTAAACTATTTGAAAGTTGCAGTTTGAAAAGATGGGTTCCAAAAACTTATCCGTCAAAATAAATTATAGATGTGTTCAGTTTTTCCTTTTCGTATATATATATATATATATATATATACGAAAAAAAATCGCAAGATCGCCAAGACCTACCGCGTAACTGCCTTTTTGTTAGCGCTTTTTGGTTAGTTTTGTATCGAGCACTTTTCTTTCCCTGGTGGTTCGTTCCGTTCGAGGGTTTTTTTTCTTTACTGTGAAGAACCGTATGTATTGTCGGTCCTACGCAGTTTTCTTTTTTTCCCCTCTTTGTCCAAAGCTCTATAGCCGAGGACAATAACGGAGTTAGATTCTGCTGGTTATTCGTGGTCTTTAAAAATTACTTGTGTAACATTTTAAGATTAGAATACATACAGAGTCGGTTTTATTATTATTATTATTAATATATATATATATATATATATATATATATTGTGTTCAGTTTTTCCTTTTTGTATATATATATTGCCATGTATTAGACAAGTTTTAAATCCCCAAAATTACACATAAAAATTGACTTTCATCTTATACTACAATTCAGAAAAAGAAACCTTAAATTCTGAGTGATGTTTGTCAGTAGGCTAACCTCAGCCTTGGTGTAATGACCAATAATGTGCATGAAAAGATTCCCATTATCAAATAAACTGATGATAAAATTACATAAAACTATTTCTACCTTATATATTATTGGCATAACTTCATAATAAATTGCCTATTCAAAGAATAATACCATATCAATGAAATCAATTTGCATCCATGCAAGCTCAGCTGAGAAAATGTAAACATCGAGTTATGATTGCATTTACAGAAATGAAATGTACTATTATCATATGTTATTTTACTTTTATTAGCAATATTTTGTGCTTGTCAATAAAGTATAAGTAAATGGCTATTAGTACACCAGGCTGTTTGTAACTGTTTAGATATAAAAAAAGAAAAGAAAAAGAATCAGTATTCACAAGAGATCACATGATGAAATATACACAAAACAATAGTTACTCTTTTAGGGGATGTGTGTAGGAAAAACATATTATAAAATTGATTTTGTTATTTTATTTATTTTGAATTTTTAAGGATACAATAAGTAACAACATTTCTAATAGCATCATCTTATATAATCAATAAGCAATTGTCTTAAACTACAGGTATAAGATAAATTCATGAAAATTTGCTATACGCTTTAATCTCAGCTTATTTAAAGGTTGCCTTATACACAAATATATATATATATATATATAGGAAAGAATATTAATAAAAAGTTTTGAATTTAAAGACGTACTTTTTTAAACAGTATTTGTTTATTTTTATAGTGTTTTATATTTCAGACCGCCCTCGGTCCTTCATCAGAAACAAGTGATTTTTAAATTAGAATTGGAAACGTATTTTTACGATGGCGTCCTAATACTTTTTTGTTTACATCACGTGGTGTCGATAAACGGACGTGCCGCATGCTGATTGGTTTATCGACACCACGCGATATAAACAAAAAAATAGATATTCCAAGAGATTTTTTGTCTAAAACAAACAGACTCTCTCCACGGACGTGCCGCGTGTTGATTGGTTTACCGAAAATAAACAAACGGACGTGCCGCATGCTGATTGGTTTATCGACACCACGTGATGTAAACAAAAAAGTATTAGGACGCCATCGTAAAAATACGTTTCCAATTCTAATTTAAAAATCACTTGTTTCTGATGAAGGACCGAGGGCGGTCTGAAATATAAAACACTATAAAAATAAACAAATACTGTTTAAAAAAGTACGTCTTTAAATTCAAAACTTTTTATTAATATTCTTTCCTATACATATTAAGACAGTATACGTGGATGATCATCACTATATATATATATATATATATATATATATATATATATATATATCATTTCTAAATAATTCAAAATAATTTGATATATTCTCTATATACATAATATTCTATACATTATATAGATAACATTGTTATTAAAATTGTAATTTAATGTAATACAGACACATAAATTAAAAAAATTTAATATATCCATTACATAAAAATTAAATGTTTTAATATTTTCGAATATTATTTTTATTATTTCTTTATATTACTTAAATATAGTTTAATATATAAAAATTGCATACAAAGTAATTCAGTGAAAGTATTCCAGCCGCAAAAACTTATTACATTGCAAATTTATTTTTTATTTCTAAAAAAAGATTTCTACAAACTTGACACGTGTATACATTATTTCATTACAAATTTCAACAGAAATGTATTTTGTCTTATCTTACATACATACACTAATTTCACTGTCCAACAAACACATACATTTATGTATTTCCTCATTCAAGATTTTCTCACACACATATTTAGAAATTGTCCATCATTTTAATACATTTAACACATGTATTATCATGCATACATACATATAAACACGTATTCCTATACATACACTTACATTTAAAGTAATTGTCTATTGCTTTATTACACATGGCATGTATCTGACCAATATAAATCAAACTTCAAACAACATTTCAGTATACTGTCTCTTTGTTTTTAAAAGAATTTCATCTCTTGTCTTTAAACAGATCTCTGAAGGAGATTTAATAAAAATGAAACATTTTAGATTAAGACATTTCCTATCTTGTTCCTTATTTATTCTATCATATAAAAGTTATAGGGATGTTTTATTTTCCAAACACACTCAGCACATTGTAACTAAGCAAGATAAATCTTCTGTAAGAAACATTATAAAGAAAAACACAACACCACTCAACGAAAACAAGAAAATTAAATTAATTATATATTATAAAAAATTTAAAACTACGAACCTCATAATAACTCACTTGCAAGATCCAAATTACAGAGAACCAATATTATTTATGAATTCACATGTCCCTTAAAGAACTGTGTTTTTGATCAAACAAAATTCATAAATAATTATACTGGATATACTGCAACATGCTTAACAAGAAGACTCACGTAACATCTCTCTGATCACAGCTGAATTAGGCCTTATATAAATACACTAGTAGACCTACCAAACTTTATCTTCAGCATAGTTGTTGACAATACAAGTATAATGGTCTCAACCACATGTAAAAAAGAGTAAAAATAATGGAAGCATTCATAATAAAAAAAAGAAAAAAACCAACACAAAATTATCAACTCTGAATATGGCCACAATGAACTGGAAGTTCAATCCCTGAATCAGGTAATGCGGAAAAAAGAATTAGCAATTACATAAAAGCAATTAAAGATGAAAAGTATTCACTGATCTGAGATATCCTCTAAGCATAGAACATGGAAAGAGAAGAATCCACCCACATGGATTGAATAAAGGTTACAAATTCTGAGAAGGCCACCAAGTATGATGACAGGCATCTGAAATAGGATGGAGTCATTCAAATCGAGAGGGGGGGGCAGAAAGGCCCAAGACCCTCTGAATTTTGGCTGGCTCCTCGGTTGCCCCCTCTTTTATAAGCTTCAAAAATTTATGAAACTAATCAATCTCTGATTTTGATAAGATTTGATCTTCAGCATTTGTCCCTCTATGTTTTCTTTTTCATTTAGCTTTTTAAGGACACATACAGAAATCAGAGAAGACAAATCACACTGTTCTGCTAATATTGACATTAGTATTAACCTTTTGATTTTGTTTTGAAATTAACCTCTTTTGTGTTTCAACAGTTTGAGAGTAGAAAAGAGAGCAAGAATAGATTAGAACTCTACTACTATGAATGAGAACTTATTCCATTTAATTTAGTGAAGTAACATGTTATACCTAAATTCATTCCTAAGTTATGCATAATGGTGTAGTATGAAAATGAAGAAGTTGTTTGAGTTTTCCCCCAACTCCTTCTCAGAAAAATCTTGGTCCCTAAGTGCCCTCCCTCGACTTTCAGTGTTCCACAATCGCTACTGTACTGACTGGAGTGTACCATGATGTGAGTATAACAGCCAAGAGGAGTATACCATGTTGAAAGTATAACAGCAAAGATGAGTATTTCACGTTGTGAGTATAACAGCCAAGATGAGTATACCATGTTATAAGAATAAAAACCAAGATGAATATACCATGTTGTGAGTATAACAGCCAATATGAGTATCCCATACTTGGTGTATAACAGCCAAGATGAGTATACCATATTGTGAATATAACAGCCAAGATGAATATATTAGTCCAAATTGAACAGCAATTAATAAGGATACTATTCTACTTTAAAGATTCTTTACAATTACATGACATCTTGGCTGTTTTTCTGTTAGCAAAAATACCTGTTTATTAAGGATATACAAGGTTTTTTATTTTACCATTTGTGCATTTATGAATGAATCTCTCATTCAGTCTAGCCAACAATTGATGTTCATCTTCATTGATTAGTGTTTTCAGCAAGATAATTATCACAGTAATAAATACATGAAAATGTTAAACAAGAATTTTTTATGAAATTATTGCCTTTGTGTTTTGCTTAATTGAATTCAGGAAAAGAAGCAGGGAAGGTTTAATTTATTAACTGGTTCTACAAAATAGTAGTAACTGTTGATAGCATAAAAGGTTGTGTATATTTTAATTAACAATTAAACAATAACTAAAAATGAAAACAAAAAGTTACACATTTTATTCAAATAAAAGTTAAAAGATTTTATTTATTGATGAATATTTCTCCAGTGAAGTTTTAAAAAGAAAATACAAATAATGGAAATCAATGTTTGAAACAAATAGTTTTATTTTTATGTAAGTTTAAAGACTGTTCAACTAGCTTATTTCCTGCTGTTTATATTTTTGAGATGAGGTATTGTAATTATTTACATTGTTTGAACTATTGTCCTCATCTTTATTGCTATATTCATAATGTTTTGGCCATTGTATTCTCCAACACATGTTACCTGAAGAAGAGTATACAATGGCTGAAGCATCATGAATATAGCAATAAAAATGAGCACAACAATCTGAATGATGTAAACAGTGTAAATAGCTTGTTTCCTGTTTAGGATTGTGTTTCTGGTTTCTTCAAAAGTCTACTTTAAATCTATAATTTTATTTACTATTTATTTTCTATTTTTTATTTATTTTTGTCTCAATAGGAGTAGATCACACTCAACCCACGTCTATTGAACAGGTGTAGAGACTCATCCCTTGTTCCCTGTTTAGGATGTGGTTTCCAGCTTTCTCTTTCTCTCCTCAGACCTCAGTATTGGTGCTTCCGTGATTTTCCTGCAATGTATTTAGGTGGTGGCAATGTCTCGTCATTGTGAGGGTACTGGGTTGGCAGTTTCCTGTTTGATGCTCCCAACTGGTAGTTAGGAGCCCTAACTCTTGCATAGCGTCAAGAGCGGCTGCTCTAATCAACAGTTACATAATATCAGGGTCCTTGTAGTGCCATGTCACACATGGATAGGTGTCCCTGCAAGCGCTTTTGGTGGGCAACCTCTAGGTCATACTTTGATGCAGCCCAAGCCAGTTTCCCTCCCAGCACATATCATGGATAATGAGCACCTGCATCCTCTACTCAAGGTCTCTCCCTACAAACAAACCACAATATAGAAAATAAAATCAGAAAAATCCTAAACCAGTCAAACTCAAATCACCAAAATCTCTTAACATTTCTTTTACTAACATCCGGGGCATTCGTACTAACTTTTGTAGTGTAGAAGCTTTCCTCCACGAAAAGTCCCCTGACATCCTAGCTCTCCGTGAGACTAACCTCAACTCATCAATTCCCTCCTCTGACTTCTCAATCCCTGGTTATCTTCCCTTCTTAAGGAATGATTCCACTGTCCATATGCATGGGCTGGGGGTCTACGTTAGTGAACACCTCCCTGTAGCTAGGGTGACATTTCCTGACCACCAATATGTATGTCTCTGTCTGTCACTTCTCAGTTTGGTTAGTTACCTTTTCTTCCTTTACCATTCCCCTCCTCCTCTAACTGCTCTCTTCTATTTTAACAATATAGAAAAGGCTACTTCTTTCCACTCATTTGCTCACATATTTGTATTCAGAGATCATAACACCCATCATGCTGAGTGGCTTAAAGACTGTTACTGATTCAGCTGGCATCCACGCCATGAACTTTACCATTTCCCAATCCCTTACGCAAATAGTGGACTTCCCCACAAGCTTTTCCAGCACTTCTCTGGACATGCCTCTCTACTATATATATGCTTTACCTCTGCACCTGACTTCTGCCAAGTCTTGCAGCTTTGCCGTCTCAGCAACTCCAATCATGCTGTTGTCTCTCTTAATATTTCTCTCCACTATCACTCCCTCCAGGAGCCTCTTACATATAGGACCTCCTACTGCTACCAAAGAGCTGATTGGGATGCCTTTTGTGATTTCCTATGCGATGTTCCTTGGGGAAAAGTGTTCGATCTCCCACTTGATTACTGTGCTTCTGAGATTTCTTCCTGGGTGAAAGCTGGCATTGATGCTTTCATACCTACCAGGAAGTTTCATCTCAAACCTCATTCCTCCCCTTGGTTCTCTCCTGCCTGTTTGGCCACCATTTCCCGCAGGAACCACTACTTCCGACTATTTCAGAGACATTCATCTGACCACAATAGGTGCCTATTCAAATCTGCTCATAATGAGTGCAAGAGAATCCTGAATGACACTAAATGGTTGTTTGCTGAGAGAATGAGACAGCGCATAGCTGACTGCAGGTTCGGCTCCAAGGACTATTTGCAGTTATGCAAACAGGTGCTGAACAGTAGCAAATCCTCTATCCTCCCTTAATCAATGAATTTGAGGTCCTCACAGCATCAGTGGACAAGGCCGAGTGCTTTGCTCGCAGATTCTCATCCAACTCCACATTTGACTCATCTACATGCTGGAAGTCCTCTTCTGTCGTTCCTGTATTTAAGAACTCTGGTGAACCCTCAGACCCATCCAACTATTGCCCTATCAGCCTTCTACCAATTTTCGGGAAAGTATTCGAGGCCATTATTAACGCTGAAATAGTTCAACATCTTACTGCCCATAAACTACTTGCTGACAGGCAGTATGGCTCCCGCTTTGCCAGGTCCATGGTTGACATGCTAATGACCATTACGGAGTACATGTTCCAGGCCCTTGAGGAGTCTGGCAAGGCTCATGCTGTTGCTCTGGACATCTCCAAGGCTTTTGACAGAGTTTGGCATGTTGGCCTTCTATACAAGCTATGGAGTTACGGTATTACCAGACGCTTGCTTAATCTGATCCAATCTTTTCTAAATAATTGCATAATGAAGGTCGTCTTGAATGGACATGCCTCCACATCCTACTGTACAAACACTGGTGTCCTTCAGGGCTCTATCCTAGGCCCAACACTCTTCCTTATTTTCATAAATGATCTCCCAGATGAGATCAAGTGCCAAGTAGGCATCTATGCAGATGACACCACAATTTATTCCTGCAGCAGTAAGAAATCCAGCATCATCACAGGCAACCTCTCCTGCCTCTCCTAAGCATGGACCAAACCAGTCTCCCTGAGAGCAATACACTGCACCTCCTTGGCCTTACCCTCTCTTCCGATCTCAAGTGGAACCATTACATTGAGTCAATAGCTAAATCCACTGCTAGGAAGGTTGGGTCACTGTGTCAGGCCAGAATGTTTTTCTCGCCTGAATCCATCCTGCATATATACAAATCAACCATTCATCGGTGCATGGAGTACTGCTGCCATATATGATCAGGCACCCCTGCTGTTCATCTCAGTGTTTTTGACAGGCTTCAAAGGAGAATCAGTAATGTGATAGGTACTGACTTATCGGCTTGACTCCAGCCACTTCCCCACCGACGGGATGTGGCTTCCCTTTGTCTGTTCTATAAATACTTTCATGGCTTCTGCTCCAACAAACTTAAGTCACTGATGCCTCTGCAACAGGTGTTTACTCGTGCAATCAGACTGGCAACTGGGTCTCACCCGTTCACGGTTAGATCAGCCAAATGCAGACAACAATTCTACTCCTGCAGCTTCTTTTCTCGCACTTCCTGCCTGTGGACACCGCTTCCATATTCTTACTTTCCTGATGGCTACAACCTCCAGGAATTTAAATGCAATGTCCACACTCATTTCTTAACCACTTGACTCTAGTTCTTTCTACACCACCCTGTATATCCTTTCCTTTCTCTCCACCTTTGCAACTGTCATCACACCTGTATTCCTATCCTTCTCTTGCTCCTTTCTAACTAGTTCGCCTTTCTCTTCACTTTCTTCAATCTAATCTTTTACTCTTATGTAGCCCCCTGTACATCAGTGGCATTATCGCCTTGCTTGGAGTGATATGATTTAAAAAAAAAAAAGAAAAAAAAAGATAGGTATGCCTATCATCTAGTTCACATTTCTCCCTTGTCTTCTGAACAGGAATAGAGGTTTATCTCTTGTTTCCTGTTTAGGATTAAGTTTCCAGTTTTTTCAAAAGTCTACTTCAGCTCTATAATTTTTAATAGCTCTTCTTAAACTCTAAATTTTATTTACTATTTTTTATTTTTTCTCAATAGGTGTAGATAGGTTCATCTAATGTCTGGTTCATACTTCTCCCAGGTCTTTTAAACAGAAGTAGAGGTTTATCCTTGACTTCAGTCACTTTCACACTGTTGTGGAATGGCTTCCCTTTGTCTTTTTTACAAATATTTTCATAGCATTATTTACACTTTTCAGACTGTTGTCCTCATCTTTATTGCCATGTTTATAATGTTTCAGCAGTCATTTGCTCCAGCCTTTTTCAGGTGCTAAAAATTTTGAACCAAACCCTTTATTTCAATCACTGGGATATATCATTCTCATTCCATGTGCAATGCCATCCTTTAACTTAACTCTCTATGTTATTTGTTCACCACTGCTGTAGCCAGGTATTGAACTCACATTTCTTTGGGTCAAATCATTGGAACTAGCCAATAAATAGTTCAGTTCAAAATTCCTGGCACCTGAAGAAGGCTAGAGTGTACTATGACCGAAACATCCTAAACATGGCAATAAAGATGAGGACAACAGTCTGAACAGTGTAAATAATGTAAATACTACCCCATCTCAGGAGTATAGACAAATTTTCATAGTCATTGTTCTAATGAGATCTCCTTCTTAGTATCTCAACCATATGAATTTAAGTGTAGTACTAGATTGTGCATTGTAGAGCATTGAATATCAGCTCAGAATGATAATTCGGAGAGCTGAGTTCAAATTCCAGTTGAATTCCTTGCATTCACTTATACACAAATACCCTTGGGAAAGGTATTAATCCATCTCTTCCCTCCAGTTATGGGTTAAATAACAGGACAGACTTGGTTTTATAGATTTGGTCAGCAACCAGTCTACTGCAGAAAGTAATGGTAACCTACTGCGGGATAATCTTCTGCCCAGTCAGTCATGTCTCTTTTGAGACATGATTGCCCAAAGTGTGTATCATGTATGGCACTTAACTGACTAGATTGGCAACAGGGTCTCCTCATTTTATTGTGGAATTAACTAAATGCAACCATAAGTTCTATTGTAATTTTTTTTTATTGCGTTTCTCACCTGTGGAACTCTCTTCCAGTTTCTTGCTTCCCTGCCACCTTCAAATTTTAAAAATCTAAATGAAATCTGTCCTGCTGTTCAACCCATAGCTGGATGGAGAAGTGGTAGATTAATACCTTTTCCAAGGGTATTTGTGTATAAGTGAATGAAACATATTCAACTAAAATTTGAACTCGGCTCTCCAATTGCTCATTCCGAGCTGATAACCATTAAACCGCAGTGTGCATTGGTTGATTCAGTCAGTTAAGTGCCATACGTGAAACACGCTTGGGGGATCATGTCTCGAAAGAGACATGACTGACTGGGCAGAAGACTATCCCGTAGTAGGTTGCCATTGCTTTCTGCGGTAGACTGGTTGCCTTGGCTGGCAACCAGTCTACCGTAGAAAGAACCCAATCTGTCCTGTTATTTAACCCATAACTGGAGGGAAGAGACGGATTAATACCTTTCCCAAGGGTATTTGCGTGTAAGTGAATTGGTTGATTACAAAGCAGAAAAAGTTTCCTTGCTTTGACAGTAAGTAACAATTTAGAACAAAGATTTTTTTGTCTTCATTTGTATGTCCAGTTACCATAGATATGTACAACGTTGGTTGCTTTTCTATCATATGCCTAATTTTGCATTAGTTTTTACTTAAAAAGGTTACTGATTAACTTAGATACTATTTTAATATAGTTTGCACTTAGTAACCTGCTAACAATCTAATATTGATTGACCAACTGAATAGGAGAAATCTTTTCTGCTTTTCACAGCCTCGCAGTTTATTCAAATTTATTTTCGTCACATTTTAGATTACAAACTATTTTAATATCAAGACAGTGAAGTCTTCAAATTTTATTATCACAGAGTTGCAGTTTTTCATTGTTGAATTCTTAGAAGAATAATTGTTTAATATGAACTTAATCTTTAATTATCGACCAATTTTTTTTATGTGATGAGCACATGATTCATAGTAAATGTAGAAAAATACCGAAATAACCTTAGTTCTCTTTCCATTGCTTGTCTAAAGCGAATCTTTTGTACGGAGAGATTAAGTTACTTGATCGAGATTCTTAAGTACTAATTTTACTTGTACTAAGCAAGATTGTATGCAAAGTAATTGTGGACGTTTTCATTTTTATGTGACCTTGTTTCAACTTCAACAATTTTACAAAAAGTAAAACATGAAGAATGAACAAAGTTTTGTAAAATAAAATAAGATGTTTAACCTTCATGCTCACATATAAAATGGTGAGTCAGAAGGATGGTTATTCCCTTGACACTGCTATTATTGCATACACTTTTAGCAATGTTTATTTTCAAGATTATAATTATCTGTGAACCAAGGACACTGAAATTTTTATTATTTACCTTTTCTGAAGATTAATTATAAAGAAATAAATTTGAAAAAAGAATTTTATTCAAAGATTTATAACAAGTTACAAATTATCAAAATAAGTAAGAGGAAGAGAATTTGTTATAGTGAATTTATGTGGCAGTAGCAATTGAAAGAAATGCCTGGAAAATGTATTTTTTCATAATTTATAATTAGTTACTCGTCATTATGTGTTTATATTAATTTTCTTGCTCACAAACATTTTATAAATTTATGAACAGAAAATTACATGTAATATTTATTTCTATATAAAATGAAAAATAATAAATATTTCATTACAGTTTTTGACATGTTTTTATAATCTTTAAAATATAAAACTATTCTTGTAAATAAGCAATCTAATAAGTAGTGTTTAATATTTTTTTTTTTAATCATTTCACCCCAAGCAAGGCGGAAATGCCACTGATGTGCAGGGGGATACATAAATGTAAAAAGATTAATTAGAAAAGAGTGAGGACTACAATCTAGTTAGAAAGGAGCAATAGAAAGCTGAGAAAGCAGGTGCGATGACAGATACATAGGTGGAGAGAAAGGGAAGGTTATATGGGGATGGGGAGAGAGCTAGAGTCCATTGTTTAGTAGATGAGTATTGACCTTGAATTTAAATTTCTGGAGGTTGTAGCCATCAGGAAAGCAAGAATACGGGAGCAAGTTTCACAGGCGGGAAGTGCAAGAGAAGAAGCTGCAGGAGTAGAATTGTCGTCTGCATTTGGCTAACCTGACTGTGAATGGGTGGGACCCAGTTGCCAGTCTGGTTGCAAGAGTAAACACCTGTTGAGGAAGCACCAGTGACTTAAGTTCGTTGGAGCAGAAGCCATGAAAGTATTTATAGAACAGACAAAGGGAGGCCACATTTCGACAGTGGGGAAGTGGCTGCAGTCGAGCCGCCAGATCAGTACCTATCACATTACAGACTCTCCTTTGGAGCCTGTCAAGAACACTGAGGAGAACGGCAGGGGCGCCTCTTTATTGTAAATTCTCAAAAATAAATAAAGCATATGAATTTTATTTGGTTTTATTAAAATTCTAATGTACTTCTTTTTTATGTGGTGTATCTCTTCAGAACATAGGCAATCATGGACCTCCACTTGTCCTTATCTCGTGTTGCTCTTAACATTTTTCCTCTTGGTATCTCTCCAAAGCTTTTTTCTACCATCCACTTGTTCAAGCTCACCAAGTATGTCACTGCTTTCCCCTGTCTCTTTTTCCCTCTATTCATCCAGTGAGTATTAGTTTTTCCAAGCCCTACTTCCTCATGTCCCAGAAATTTCATCTGTCTTTTCCTAATGCTAAGTATAAGATATTTTATTTGCATCCTCTCCAAAACATTGTTGCTCACATGTTTGGTCTATGGTATCCTCAGTATCCTTCTGAAGAACATTGCTTTTTAAAACAATAAATATTACCGAGAGAGGCAAAAGGGAAGACAGTAATATCAGTGTCAAAAGAATAATCATCCTTTTGATACAACATTTTTTGGCATACACGAAGTTTAACATTTTCAAAAATTTTTATACCAAAATTTTACAAATTTAGTTACAATAGTTTTAAATTTTACTTTTATTTACACTATTTACATTGAATTTATTAAAAACTAAGTAACTAATAATAACAAAACAAAATGTCCTTAGTAACTAAAAGAATTTAAAGAACACTATTCTTATACTGTTAACTGAAAATTACGTCAAATACTGTCACGTGTGGAGATATTGTTTTTATGGCTGTATTGACGGATTCAACCATTTTCTTTTGATTTCTTGATACTGTTGTGTATGTTTGTTTGGGAGAGTAGTAATTCTATTAAAAAGGTGAAATAGGAAAAAACCTGGGTGTAGATTATTATTTTGGTAATATTCAATGGTGGCACTCTCGGGGATTTTCCTTCTAAGTGAGTTATTCTCTTTTTTTATGAGTGTAGCATTTTTAAAATCAAAATTGTGGTTGAATTTATTTCTATGTATGACCAGTGCATTAGCTAAGTTGCTATTTCTGAGGTCTCTTTTGTGCTCATAAACACATTTTTTAAAATTTCTACTTGTTTCCCCTATATATATATATATATATATGACAGGAAGTTACCTACAAAAATATGAACAGAATGAAGTAAAAAGATCAATCAACTATAATAATAAGAAGAAAGCCCATTTTTTGCAAAACAAAATCAGTAAACTCATTAATAATAGCAAATGGTCCAATGTCGGCAGAAAAGATCTAATAACAAACTTATCCAAATTCCAAGTATCAGATACACAACTTGAAGCACTCACCTTTGGTCAGAAATTTACCACTGGAATACCAAAATATGACACCACAGATTACATAATTAAAAACCATCACCACAATGACTCTGATTTTACCAAAGGTTATATCCAAAACATAATCACAACTATCTACATTGTTCCCAGTGGATAAAAGTATTGGTTGAATCCAGTGATTTGACCCAGAAGATTTGTGAATTCAATATCTTGCTATAGCAGAGGTGAACAAAAAACTTAAGGCATTAAATTAAATGGAGACAACTGAAATATCTGGAAGCAGCATGACTCATAAAACAAGAACAATCTACTCCAGTTCAAAATTTCAATCACCTGAAGAAGATAGAAGAAACATTGAAAATATGGCAAAAAGAAATGATGTCTACAGACTAAAAAAAGTAAATTGTGTAAATAATTACAATACCTCATCTGAAAAATATAGACAAATTTTGCTCTTGATAATAAAGTCTTTTTGCTTTGTGTACTTGAAAGATTACCTTGATACACATGACCCATATCTGACTAATAAGAATCAACCTCACATCACAACATTCCACTATACTGTCTTTTTGTAAAGATTTTTCATTTCTCATCTTTAATCCAATCTCTGAAGAAGCTTTAATAAAAGTGAAACAAGTTAGATTGAGACATTTCCTAACCTTATTCTTTATTTATTCTATCATCTTGTAGGATTCCAATCCTTATACTCAACTCATATATATATGATCTGTATGGGAGAATATGATATATAAACATAGCATGTAGAAGTGGGGGCAGAGGGTGTGATGTCACCTCCACCTCTTTTCAGGCATCCATATTGGGAGGGCATCCAATCCTATGAAATAAAAAATTAGTTTCTGAATTTTGAAATCAAATGTTTATTTCATGTTTCATCTATTTTCACACATTTAAAATGTCTTCCTGTCTCACATTTTGCAGTACTAGGCCCTATAAGCCATTTGAGTCTTTGGTGCATACAATCAACATATGTGTGTTTTCGGGTGTTTGTCTTTTAAAATAGAACCAAACATTTTTTTCTGTGAAGGGGAAAGAATAGAATGTGATTAAAAGTTACTTATCTTTTTGTTGAATGACTAAAAATTCAACATGTTGATATATATGTCTATGCAGTCATGAACATCATGAAAAGCAGAAAATGAATCTCACTCTTTTTTTACTTCTTTTCATGTGTATCTTTTATATATCTTTCATCTGGATATAATTGTAAATACAACTTGACCCATAAAAGTAATTTGAATTTCTCAGTGTGTTAGTCTCAACAGTTACAATCTCCAAGAATTTAAATGTAAAGTCAATAGTCATCTCCTGTCTCACTAACTTACATACTCTCTCTCATGCTTTTTCTTCATCCACTCCACTCTCATCAGTACTCTCTCCCCTCTCCTACTCTCTTACCCCCTGCAACCTCTCACTCCTCATAACATTCCCCCCTATGTAATCCTCTGCACAGCAGTGGCAGTAAAATGCCTTGCTTGATGCTACTCGATTATAAAAATAAGAAAGCGATGAAAATGTAAATAATTTAATCATTATAGATGCTAGAAAGATCAAATTTGACAGAAGTTTTAAATGATGTTTAAATGTTATCATTTTATATAAATTATAAGCCGACTAAATGCCACTTTATGTTGTATTTTACAATCTCCAAAAATTTAAATGCAACAACTTTTGCAATCTTCTATCTTTTTGAAACCCATTAATCTTTTATGCTTTCTTCAATACCCACTGTACCCAGTCTTTTCTTTCACTGTAACCCCCTGCACACTAGTGTTGGTCCCATTTAACTGTAGCTATTAGGGAAGCAAGTAAATGGAAGGGTGTGCTACAGGTGGGAAGTGTAAGAAAAGAAACTGTTGGAGTAAAAGTGTTGGTTATATTTAACTATTTCATTGGTAAAACAGTGAGATCTATATGCCAATCTTGTAGCACACTTAAAATTCACATGGACGAAGCACCAGGAAAAAAAGCTCAGAGCAATTTCCATGAAAATATTTGTAGAAAAGACAGAGGGAAGCCACATCATGTTGGTGAGAAAGTGATTGGAGTCAAGATGCTAAAACAGGATTGATTAAATTTCAAATCCTTCTTCAGATTTTTGTCAAAAACTTTGAGATGTAGGCCGAGGCGCATATGACTTTCTGGCTTATCACCTTAACCTTCCTTGCAGTAAATGCAGTTATAGATTTGATGTAATTGTTCCATATCAGATTGGTTGAAAAAGTGAGGTCAATGAGTTGCAGTGTGTTGCTCTCAAGGAGACTTGCATTGTGCTGATGGCTGGCAGGAAAGTTTCTTTATGGCAGTTAATGGTGTTTTGTTTTAGAGGCATCCAAATTTACAAGCCATTTCCTTCCCTAGTTAACCAATGATTGAAGATCCATTTCAAGAGCAGCAACCAGGTTTACTTTGTCAACCCTGGCAGGTTTCCTAGTTGGTACTCATATCTGAATAGACATTCTGTTTTTTTTTGTTTTTTTTTAAGTAATATAGTTATTTTTATCTACTAGCCTGAATATTCAAGAAATCTAAATATATGCAATCTCTGGCAGGATTCAAACCTGCATTCCCCTTGCAAAAACCATCGTTAGATCTGACATGCTTTAACTTCTCGGCTATGGAGAGCATCAGTGACCAAACTGAGTTGAATAGCGTCTTTAAGCAGATTTTTCCTCAACTCTTGAAATGAACATATCTGCTCAATTTTGTATCTTAATTTGAACAAAGCAATTTCTAAAAATGGAGATGATATTTTTTATTTATTAATCCAATAGATTTTTATTACTTAAACAATATTTTTAGTGGAAAGAAGTGGTAGGAAGGTTATGTCTCTTTGTTGGGCCTGAAAGTTTTTCTCATCAGAATCTATCTTGCACATTTATAAATCTACCATTCATCCATGCATTGAATACTGTTGCTATATCTGGTCAGGTGATTCTGCTATTTGAGTAGAGGCTTTATTTATTTATTAAACAGTATATTTACTTATTTTCAAGCCTGAACATTCAAGAAATCTTATAAGAGAAAAATATGTGCTGACAAGATTTGAATCTGTGTTCACCTACGGAAACCATCATTAGATTTTATGTGCTTTGGAATGCAGGTTTGGATCTTACCTGAGAGAGCAGGGTTAGTGATTAAGTGCAACATTGTTGTTAGTAGAGCAAGGAGTCAACTGATTTCTTGGGTTGTTTGGCTGAGGTGTCAGATGTGGTCAGAGGATATGTCTGGAGTGGATTAGTTATGGGTGGGGTTTGACACACACTCTTCTTTAAAGTTGAAATCAACTCCTGTGAGGCATTTGATGAGCTGGCGAGATGTTGAAGCCAAAATGCCTGGCGGGTCGGTCAATTGAGATCATGATGGTCAGTTGATTCATGGTAAGGTGTGTTGTTTGCCAAGATTATGGCAGTGGTGATGGGATATTAGGTATAGCTATTGAATGTTGATTGAGTGGAAGGTATCTGTTGGATTCTGGCTGAATCAGAGATAATTGAATAAGGTTGTGGTGGTGACCACAGAGGAAGCCTGGAGTAAGTCGAGTGGAATGTTTCTGTTAGATTCTGGTAAAATTTGAGATTGATGAATGGGGTTACAATGATGATGATAAGGGAGGTGAGATTATTAAAGCTTGGGCTAGAGCACGGTTGTGACAAGAGAAGAAAAATGGCAGTGACAGCAACATTTGCCCGCATGTCAGCAGGTGGCCTTTCTGTCTGCAACTGTGTCAGTTTTTATGAGGGGATTTCTTTTAAGCAAATTTCATGGATAACTTTTTTCTTTTCCTTTTTTTTTTTGTGGGAACATTCATGATTGGCTATTGTATTTTATAGCAGAGATTCACTTTGTGAACTGGATGTGATTCTCGGAGCCCCTCCAAATAAAATGACATTTTTTATTTTGTGCCTTGCTTTCTTAGCTCTCACATCCAATGTTTGAATCAGACTGAAATCTAATCACGGCAGAGTATAACATGTATGGGTTTTTGCAATTCATATATTTCAGGGTTGCCTGAAATTTGTTCCACACATTTGTTTGCTTCTTTTGATATCATTCCCAACCCCCCAATAGCAACAGGTAATTTTGTCATCTTGGGATGCCACATTCTACTGATTTCCATCTTGTGGTTCTTGTATTAGTTTCAAATGTTTTTAAAGATGTATTTTTGCAAGTTGGGGTTGCAATATCTATAAGAAGACATATGTTCATGGTAATTATCCTAATAAACTTTTCTCTGTGGAACCTAGACTTTATAAATTTAAATGCAATACTAGATTGATAGTAAGGTCTCATCATTTACAGTTGAAATGACTAGATGTAACTGTAAGTTCTATGCTAACAGTTTCTTCTCTCATACTTCTTGCTTCTCTCTTTCAACTTGTTGCTTTCCAGTCAACTTTGATTTTCAAAAATTTAAATGTAATCTCAATCATTATCTTCTTAATTCCTGTTCTTTTATTGTCCTCTCTCCTTAATTTTTCTTTTCTCATATTTTCTCGCACACAGTAACCCCTTGTATTTGAGTGACTTTATTGCCTTGCATGGAGTAAAATGATTAAAAAAATTAAATATGTTCTCCACAGGGGTTTTCACAATTACATCTGGTGTATTTGCTTGGGTTTCCCTATCAGAAATATCTAAAAAAAATCTAAAATGATGGTGAGCTCTGAGCCAATAAAACATATTTTCTGTCAGCTCAATCTTTAATTCTATTCACCTCAAAGAATCCATTTCCTCAAGATCAACAGTAATTTATACAATTGCTCATTCAATTAATATATAGTGGCAATAGAAGGCTGACAAGGAGAATTCACTACTTAAATTGTGGGTGCATTGGCTGGGAGGAAATGTCTTTGAAGTATCCGCTCCTTAGGTCAGTAAATAGTTTTGAGACAGCGAAAGATAAGATGAGAGGGAAGGGAGGCTAGCATAGTAAGCCGCTTGACGTAGGTCAAGGGGGATACTGATTAAACTCCTCTCTCTCAAATCAGTCTGTGTGGGTCTGTCTGTCTGGCGATGCTTTCTGTATCGGCTTTTTATATCTTCTTTTTGGATCGCAGCAGATCATTTGGGAATTCATATCCGTATTTGATTCTGGGCTTCCCATTGGGTGATAAATAAAATTCGCGTAGGCTCACGAACTGGAAATTTAATTTTAGTTTTCAACCGGAACATCTGTGCAAAGCCAGTTGTGCACCGACAACTTTTGGTCATTTGCTTTTTGGTTGTGAGAGTGCAAACATCTGGTCCATCGCTTTTGCTCGGTCGGTATCACCACAAATATATTCATAAATACTGGAGTCGAATTGTATTTCTGTGGGTTGATATATTTGCACATCAGTTATCAAATATAAAATTCATATTTATTTCTTTTAAAAGATTTGTCTTTGCTAAAACATTATACTCAGTCTTTTGTTAGACTCAAAGTTTTTAGTTCTGTTCATAGTTAATCAACAGATGTTCTATTCACAGTTAATGAATAAAGCAGTTAACAAGTTTGGTTATATGATCTTCAAAAATTTAAATTCAATGTCAATATTATCTTTTGCCTTTTTAATTATTATTCTTTTATTGTTTAGCAGTTTTTCTCATATTCTCTAATACTTGGTAATCTTTTGCATCCTAGTGGCTTTATTGCCTTGCTTGGGGCAAACTGATTAAAAAGAGAATTCTTAGCAGTTCACAGATGATAAAAATAATAATAAAGAAAAATAATTTAGAAGTGTTTTTTTTTTTTTTTTATAAGCATTTCACCCCGAGCAAGGCATGTCACTGCCACTACTGTGCAGGGGGCTAAGTAGAGTGGAGAAAGGCTGATTAAATATAGGAAATGACAGAGGGTGGGTGATAGGTGGGTAAAGATACCGAGAATGAGGGTTGGGTAGATGAGAGTGTTGTGAGAATAGTTGGGAGTTAGTGTGATAGGAGGTGTCTATTGACCCTACATTTAAACACCTGGAGATTGTAACTGTCGGGAAAGCAGACTTGTGGAAGGGAGTTCCACAGGCGGGAAGCGCGAGAAAAGAAGCTGTTGGAGTAGAATTTACATTTACATCTTATTTGTTTAACTGCAAAAGGGTGGGACCTAGTTGCTAATCTAGTATCTCGTGTAAATTCGTGCTTGGGCGGCACCAGTGATCTAAGCTCATCGGAGCAGAAGCCATGAAAGTACTTGTAGAAGAGGCACAGGGAAGCCACATCACGCCGGTGTGAGAGCGGCTGCAGCCGGTCTGCCAAGTCAGTATCAACCACGTTACAGATCCTCCTTTGTATTTTGTCAAGAAGCCCAAGGAGAGCAGCAGGGGCACCAGATCAGATATGGCAGCAATATTCAATACACGGGCGGATGGTAGATTTGTATTTGTGCAGAATAGATTCAGGTGGGAAAAATTTCCGGGCCCTGCACAGGGAGCCCACTTTCATAGCAGCAGATTTGGCAATGGATTCAATATAGTGTTGAATTATTTTATAAATATTATTATAGCTACAATTTTTGTTTATGTTTTTTGTGGTATTGTGATTATTTACATAGTTTGGACTATTGTCCTTATCCTCTTTTGCCATATTCATGACATTTGGGTTGTTATACCTTTTGACTTTCTTCAGGTCATCGAAATGAAGGGTTCAGTTTGAAATTCTAATCACCTGATCAAGATTAGAGCATATAACAGCTGAAATGCCATGAATATGGCAACAAAGATTGAGAAAACAATCTGAAAAATGTAAATAGTGTAAATAGTTACAATATTTCATCTCAGAAATACAGACAGATTCTGAAGAAGGCCAGAGTGTACAAAAGCTGAAATATTGTGAATATGGCAACAAAGATGAGGAGAACAATCTGAAAAATGTAAATAGGGTAAATAATTACAATTTTGTTGTAGAAATAAGTTCTATGCTAGTAGTTTCTTCTTAGGGAATTCTCTTCTTTCCTGCCAATTTTGATTTTTTTAAATACTGTAGTTGTATTACCAACATGAAAAATGCAAAGAAGCATTTTAATTGTCCAGACAAAACCTGGAACATTAATATTCTTCTAAATGTTATAGACTTTCTTCTTCTTCATCTCCTTTTTTGTTTACTTAACATGTCCCATGTGGACGACCATAACTCTCCACAACTTCCTATCCTTTGTATATCTTAGCAATATTTGTCTTTTTAATATCCAACACAGTCCATGTTCTCTCATTCATTTATACAATCTTGCTATGTCGGTTACTAAGTTTCCCTCTTACCTTCAGTATGTTCTTATATTCACAAATTCTCTTTCCTCATTATTTGTCTCCCCCCCAACATTTCAAGTGTCCCTTTCTGATTGTATGTATGTGTATTGTTTGTTTCAATTTTGGTTAAAACTGGTTCTTTGCTCCATGATAATCTTAGTATTGGGGTGATGAAAAGGTTGTCTCCCCCTATATAGAATTAGAAAACCATATGACAGTTATTGAGGTTTTGGGGACACACACAGGGGTTGATGTAGGGATAAAATGCCAGCACAAAGATCTGAGACTTGCTCCTAGGTCAGCTAATCTGGTAAATTAATCTTAATTAGTCTGGTAAGTCACGTTACAAATTCTGTATAGTGGTAGACATGTTTCTGTATTAGTTTTCTAATAATAATAAATGTTGTTAATGTTATAACTTGTATCTAAACCTTTTCCTTAATCTATATGCGCTAATATCAGCGTCCTTTCATAAAAGCACAAATGCCTTCTTCATTTGTGAAAAAATTACAATATACATTGTTACAGCAATTTATCACTATTTTCTTGTTTTAATGACATTTTCTTGTTTTCTTTCTTTAGCTTTGGGAACATAACTTTTGCAGTTTCAATGCACCTTGAGACTTTGGTATTGGTTATTTTCTGTATATTTAAATTATTTACGTTGTCCAGACTGTTTTTCTCATCTTCATTGCTATATTCATGATGTTTCAGCTGTTGTACAGTCTGATTTTCTTCAGCTGATTGAAATTTTGAACCGAACCCTTTATTTTGGTCACTTCTGGATGCCTCCATTTAACACAACAGTCTCTCTCTTTTTTTTTTTTTTTTGCCACTGCTGTCGCAGATATTGAACTCAAACCTCTTTGGGTCAAGCCACTCTTTGGGTCAAGTCACTGGATCTAACCAATGCTTTTATCCCCTGGGCTATGTCTTTAACAATGTAAATAATGCAAATAATTAGAATACCTCATCTCAGAAATTTAGACAAATATTATTTTTTGTCTTTTATTAAAATACATCTGAGATAGTGAAATTTACTTGATTTTGACATCTTCAGTTTCTAGTTCGCATGTCGGATTGCTCGTCTTGCTAACAACCATACATTATATCTTTTTACAATTGTAAAAAGTGGTGTAAGACAAGGAATTGTCTTCTCACCAGATCTATTCAACCTGCACAGTGAAACAATTCTGAGAGAGCTAGATGTACTGCCAGAATCCGTCATTGGCAACCACAATCTTAATAATATAAAATGCAGATGACACAGTGCTGATGGAAAAGATAAGGCAGAACCTCCTACAGAAAGTAGCAAAGGAAAGCAAAAAGAAAGGACTAAACATAAACCACAAGAAAACTGAATGGATGGTCATCAGAAAAAAGAGAAGCCCAAAATGTCAACTACAAGTTGTAGATACTATAATCAAAAAGGTGCAGAAATTTAAGTATTAGGAAGTGTTCTGACAGGAGATGAAAAGTGTAACACTGATATCTGAAGGTGCATTAGCATGGCCAAGGGCGTTCTTTCAAAAGCTAAGCAGAGTATTGAGAGACAGGAAGATTTTGTTGGAAACAAAGAAATGAGTACTGGAGTGTTATGTGATATTTGTCTGCCTATATGGCAGTGATTGCTGGGCAATCTCCTCAAAGATGAAGGTGAGACTTGATGCATCAGAAATGTGGTTCTACAGAAGTATACACTGTGAAGGCCATGAACTGAATAGGTGAGCAATGACAAGGTTTTGGAGAGGATGGATATGAAAAGGAAACTTATGTTTAACATCAGGAAGAGACAACTGAAGTTTCTGGGACACATAATGAGGAAGGAGAACTTAGAGAATCTGATACTCATGGGACAGATAGAGGGAAAGAGAAACAGGGGAAAGTGGCACATGACATACTTGATAGGTTTGAGCAAGCAGGGCTTGGAAGAGATACTAAGAGGAAAAGTGTTATGAGCAACAAGCAATAGAGGTAAGTGAAGGTCCATGATCATCTACGTCCAATGGGGATACGATCACTTTGAAACAGTAGCTGTTATTTGTAATAATAAATTTGAAAAAATCTTGGGATAACAGAAAGCTAATTTTCTTCAATAAAAATGAAATAGAAAATTAAAAGTTTTTATATAAAAACTAATATTTATGATAAAAATGATAAAAATGATGAAAGAATATTATTCTCAAAATTAGGTGTTGCATTGACAGAGACTGTTGTATGGTGAGAATATAAATGACTTCAACGATAGTAGATAAAAGCAACTGACAGAAAGAAAAAAAGAGAAGAAAAAGAAACAGGAAAAAACGAAGGAGAAACAAGGAGGAAGTTTATTATTGTGTGTAGAAGATAAATATGCAGAGTTATCTCTCTTGTCAGTGTGTTAATGAAATAGAGACCTAAGCTAGACTTTAATTTAGGATCTATCAAAAACAGATAATACAATATCATTTTTTTCCTAAATCCAGTTTGATTTACACAAAGATGTTAATATGTATGAAGATAATTAACTGTCTCAATCTTTTAGACAATTTTTAATCTTTTTCTCATCTCCATTCATATATATATATATATATATATACTGGCTGTTTATGTAAGTTAATTGATAGGTTTTGTTAAAGAAATGTTAAAACTTTCATTTGCTCTGAGAAATATATATATATATATATATAAGACATGTTATTCCATGGTTAAGTGGAAATATAAGCTTATTTCAGGCAGACCATCTTCAGCTTCTGTCTTTATTGTACTGAAGATTTTGCACAAATCTGACATGAATATTCATGTAAAATCTTTTGTACAATAAAGACAGAAGCTGAAGATGGTCCGCCTAAAATAGACCCATACTTCCACTTAACCATGGAATAACATGTCTGTCTTATTTTTAGGTATATTTGCTCTATATGTATTTATATGCATATATATTTAGAGCTCTCCTAGTAAGTAATCCTACCACTTTATATACAGCATACTCCTTTGGATTCTGCTATATCTACACTGCATATATATATATATATATATATATATATATATATATATATATACATTACTGGCCATAATTATTAGGCCACACCAGTTTTTTAAAAGAAATGATGTATTTCTTCCTGTTTTTAGTATTTATTGCCAAGTGGCTAATTCTAAACGAAAATAGAATAGTTCTGTCGTTATTATTACTTTGCAAAATATTACAAGACAAGGAAGCAAAAATGAACTCAGTTGAATCACCCTAAATTTTCTTCATTCTTTCATTGATGAAACTGCAATATAGGTAATTATTAAATATTTATAAATTCATTTGATGCACATGTTATTGTGCAGTATTAACAAAAGAACCATTCTATTTTAATTCACAATTATTCACTTGGCAATAAATACTAAAAAATAGTATGAAATACATAATTTTTTTAAACACTGGGTTGGCCTAATAATTATGGCTCGTAATATATATATATATATATATATATAGGAAAAACTATCAAAAATTTGTAAGTTTAAAAATGTATTTTTTTGACAGTATTTATTTATTTCTATTATTATATATATATAATATATTTGATATTTCAGACTGGCCTTTGAAAATTTAAACTAGAAGCGTTCGCCGTGAGAGCGTTTGTCGAGAGATGTTTACAACACGTGACGTAGAAAGCTATAGAGTTTTTTAATATTTGTAAATGTAAACCTATCTCTAATAATACTTTTAAATGTTGTTTTAAAGAAAATATATATATATAATAAATATATATAATATATATATATAATAATAGAAAAAAATAAATACTGTCAAAAAATACATTTTTGAAACTTACAACTTTTTCCTGTACATATTAAGACAGTATACGTGGATCATTATTATGCTATATATATATATATATATATATATATAGTATAAAGTTTTGATGATGCTTAGTGCCAAGATTGCTGTTTTTTAGTGGTTTATGGGCAGAAAGGTATTTTGGCAAGTAAAGGCAGCAGAAGCCCTGAGTAGTGAAGACATCATAATAATAAGCATCATAAAACTTTGAAGTTGGCCTGACTTTGCTCAGTTAAGTGACAAACTTCTCCATATATATATATATATATATATATATATATATATATATATTACTTAAAATGTTATTATAGTAGATATATAAAAGAAAACACATTTCACCACACAAAAACACCCTACTCAAAACAAATTTTATATCAAATGCAAACATACCAGAATGCAGGTCATTATCAACATGACTCTTGATGTCACAGGTGTCTGCAATTATGCCCATGCATTTCTTTTATATAAACTATAAGAGATGCTGGACATAGAGAGAGACACTTAGAGGTTACGAGAGAGCATGGCTGACTGCCTGTTTTACTATTAGGCTGTGCAAATGACCTCCAGTAAGCACAGAAAGAGAACGGACTCCACTATCAATGCAACAAGCCCAAACAGATAGCCAATAAGCAGTCAGCCATATTAAGTAAATTCTCTTTCACACTCTTTTTTTACCTATTGTATACAGTTCACTCAAATGCTATACTATACGATTTACCAGAGACATTTTTCATATTTTGTAAATGAAAATAAATCTTTGGTTATTTCTCCAAACCAGTATCTAAAATGTTTTTCTACTCAAACTTCCACCCCAGATCATATTAAAAAAATAGATGCCACATTTTTATTTTTGTTTTAAACAGTGGGAATCAAATCTGTCAGCTTGCAGATTTCAGAAATCTTAAAGAAAATGGGCTTTCTGGCAAAAATTGAACCAGCACTTCTCACCTTTGTTAAAAATAAAGCACTCTTTGGTACACCATGCTTTACCACTTGAAAAACTGAGCAGATCTGGGCTTTCAAGAAAAATATCTGAATGAGGAAATGTGCTTTCTTTAAAAAACAGAAAACAGAGTCTTGCTGAACTGTTTTGCTCTTTGTAGCATAATGTTAAAGTATGCTGTGTCAAACACAGTTTTCTCCTACAAGGGTGGCTACAGGTTTGATCCCTACAAGAGAGCACTTTTTCTTTATTAGGATTTCTTAAATACACAAGCTGATAGATGTAATACACATTGTTTAAAATAAAAATTTAAATGAGGCATCTATTTCAAATATGTGTATCCACTATAATAAGCTTAAAATTCTTTATAAATATAAATAAATTATTATATAATTATATATAGAGAACTAGTAGTAAGAAACTACCAATTATACACCAAAATAGAAAAAGTGCTTCATAACACACAAGGTTGTAGACTGCTAATACACCTATGATTTTTACCATTTTTACACTCTTTTGGGTTTGAAATGTTCCTGAATTATTTAACCTGGCATTTCGGCAACCTGATGATTGCACAAACATGCATGAAACTTGCCTCATGGCTGGTTTCAGGTTTTGGTAATGACCAAAATGTTGATTAAATTAATATATATATATATATATATATATATATATATATATATATATATATATATATATATATATATATATATATAACGGTCATGTCACGTTGGATACACCGGTTCCCGCTTGATCACCAAAGTTAAGCAACGTTGAGCCTGGTCAGTACTTAGGTGGGTGACCACTTGGGAATACCAGGTGCTGTTAGCATTCACGGATGTGCGTTGGGGTGCGGTGGATGTCGGCTTGGAGGGGGAAATCGGTGAGCCGAGTTCCAATTTCAGTCGAGCACGCTACATTCACTTGCGCACTGGTACCCTTGGGAAAGGTATTAATCCGTTCGTTCCCTCCAATTATGGGTTAAATAATTGAGGTCTGCTGTTCGTGCGATCTGTGGCAGTCATCTGCACCAATTGTTTGTTATCAGCAGTTCCAAGAAGTGTGGATGGTACTACACAATGCCTTCACCACTATAAACAAATCTCTGTGTGGTTGTCTTGCTGGAAAAAGGTTGGACCCTCATACGTTGAACGCGACGGGAGAATCCATTATATATATATATATATATATATATATATATATATATATATATAATTCTTTACTAGGGCAACAAACTTTGTTTTAAATATTTTTCACTGAATACAATAGACAAGGATAATTTAATCAATTTTTATTAAGCTTTTCCAGCATCCTAACAATTTTCCTTTTTGTTAGAGATAAGGATATATATATATATATTTTAATTCAGATACTTTAATCCAAGGGAAAAAAGCAGGAAGGTAAATTCCAAAAGCCCGATCCTAATTAATATTAAACATTTAATAAAATATTACATGTAATAAAATATTACAGAGCAAATATAAAGTTTCTGAAAGGATAATGTTTCTGAAAGGATTTTTCTGTTGCTGAGGTGATGTGTTATCCCCCGTGGGGATCTTCATATCGACATGGTCATTCAACATCATTGAATTAATCCTTTTTTAATTTACATATATATATAAATTTTTGTAGGTACAAAATTTAATTGTTGAAATAAAAGTGTGGAAGCTTTACTTAGTCTGAAAGTGATTAACTAACAGAATATGTTCTAATTATGCATCTGCTATAATTTGTTTGTTAAATTATACAGATTTCTAATTTTTTTTCTTCACAAAAAGAATCATGTTTCTTGTTAGATGACAAAAATTTTCTCAGTCTGTTTCTCTTTTTCTCATGATAATGAGTCAAAGTGAAAATTTCAGTAAATTAACCTCAATAGAAGAAATCTTTCTTAAATTCATACCAGTATAAGGAGTATTAAGACTATATCCAACTATTTTGAATATCACAACAATCATTTGTGTATCCTTAATTTAACTTGACATCCACTCAGAGAGGACCTTACTGGACATATGTAAGCTAATACTCTACTGTGATGTTATTCATTTTGGAATAAGATGACATTGACTGTGCATGTATATTATGTTAGCATTGCATTCACAATGACCAAGTAAGTAGATCCTTAAGGTTTTGTGTAGGGCTTTTTTGAAAAACAGCACATCACTCAAATCTCTCAGTCTCCCTGCAGTCTAGATTTTCTGTGTTATGACTCTGGGCTTTTCCTAAAACTTAAATTTATGTTCAATATAGATGAGACAGAAAAGAACATGACACGGTATCAAAAGTTTATGTTTTTAGTACTGTAAAATAAAGTTAGTCTTTAGTTAAAGGTGTAATAAGTTTATGTTTTAATTGTCTCAGTTCATTTTTAAATGTACTTTTGAGTGTATTTTGCCAGATGATTAGCAAAAGAAAGAAGTGTTGCAGTTGCATAAAAATTTGTTTTTAGAATTAGCATTTAGATATTCCACCAAATTATTTTTTTGTGAATTGTTATTCAGAAGGAATACAATTGAATTTGTGAAAAGGATATATTTTATTGTATTTACTGATCAATCAGAGACTTGGTCTCATGCCCTTGTCTGTCAGTTATATACATGATCACCTAAACATGATACTTGTTTAGGTGATCATGTCTCAAAAGAGACATGACTTACTGGGCAGAAGATTTTCCTGCAGTAGGTTGCCATTACTTTCTGTGGTAGACTGGTTGCCAGCCAAAGCTGTCCTGCTAATCAGTCCTTTTATCCAGATCTGTTCTGCTATTTAACCCATAGCTGGAGGAAGAAGTGATGGATTCATACCATTCCCAAGGGTTTTTGCACATATGTGAATGCAAAGAATTAAACTGGAATTCAAACTTGGCTCGTCTACTTCTCATTCCTAGCTGATATCCACTGCATCACAACATGTATACTTTATTGTATTTACTGACCAATCTGAGACTTTTCCTTATGCCTTTGTAAAACTTGGAATTGGAGTCTCTGGTTACTTTTTCTTATAAAATGAGGCAGGTCAGCAGTTAAAACCAAAATGCATGCAGACATCAAGGCAGAGAGCTTAGCACATATCAAGGCAGAGGGAAATGTCAAGGCAGAAGGGTTCATAAATCACCACAAAGAAAGAAAGACAATCTGACGACAGCTAAATCTCAACTGGAAGGCAAATTTAAGTCACAAAAGAGAAAATTCATTTGGGCTACTTCCAGAGAAGAATCTTCAAAGAAACTAAAACTTCAAATTGAACTTTTCTGTAAAGGAAAAGCATAATAAATTTCCTTGACACCAACCAGTTCAAACACACAAAACTCCTTTGTGTTGAGACACCCTTATTCCACCCTATAAATTAGGTGGGTTTGCTTTAGTACTTTCTGTCTTGTTTAATTTTTTGCTTCCTCAATTTTTTTTCATTTTCAGTAATCTGTTTTTGTCTTGTGCATTTGAATATTATCCAGCCTTAATTTTTGTATCAGTCAGTCAGTTAGTTGCCATACATGATATATGCTAGGGCGATCATGTCTCTTTCAGCCCATGATTGACAAGGCAGAAGACTTTCCCACATTTCTTTCTCTGTTTTAGACTTGTTACCAACCCAATCTCTCCTGCTAATTAATCCTTTTATCCAGATCAGTCAGTTAAGTACTATACCTGATACCTGCTTGGGCGATCATGTCTCTTTCAGCCCATGACTGACAAGGCAGAAGATTTTCCTACAGTAGATTGCCATTTCTTTCTGCTTTTTGCACATAAGTGAATGCAACAGATTTAACTGGAATTCAAACTCGGTTATTTAATTTCTCATTCAAAGGTGATATCCATTGCACCACAATGCACAGGTTTTGTAAAAGGCACACAAAAAGAATTGTACTGTGCTCTTTCATGTAAATTTTGCATTTGTTTTATTTTGTGTACTGTAAAAAATTTTTATTCTTTTAACATAGTGGTCGAGTCTTGTCTGTTTTTTGCATCTTATTCAACTTTGGGGATAACTTTCCCTGTTCTGTCTCTACAAAGTAAATTCTTATATTTTACACAAAAATCTTTGTCTTTTTCATAGAGAATTAATTTTTTATAAAGTCAACTGGTTTTCTTCTTTGATATAACATATTTTTTCCAGAACACAAATCTCTACAACTCATTTCTTTTGTTACTGCTGAATCACTAAGATGGCAGTATGATACCAGATGATGTGTGATGAAGTATCTACAGCACAATATTCGTGCTAATGGATATTAAGTACAAATAAGATAAACACTGATGAGACAGAACAACAATAATTAGAAGAGAGGAGAAGTTAAGTTGTTGGAGTTGCAGAGAGCACAGTCACTTTCTCACTGACGTAATGTAGCTTCCCTCTGTCTCTTCTACAAATGCTTTTATGGCTTCTGTTCTGATAAGCTTAGCTCCCTTGTGACCCCTCTGCATGAATTTAGTTGAGCTACTAGACTAGTGGCTAGGTCCCACCATTTTATGGTGAAACCAATCAAATGTAACCACAACTTCTACTCTATCAGTTTCTTTGCTCGCACATCCCACCTGTGGAATTCCCTTCCATATACTAGCTTCCCTGAAAGCTACAATCTCTGAGAATTTCAGTGCAAATCCGATTGCCATCTCTTATCTCTTTGACTCACATTCTTTCCCTGGTAACCCTTGTATCATGTTCTTCTTCCTTTCCCCTCTACTCTCATGCAGTCCTCTTCCCACCTGTATTCTCATCCTTCTCTTACTCATTCTATGATACTCCCGTAACTTGTTCCTCTTTCTCATCACTCACTTCTTAAGTAACCCTCTGAATGCCATTGACAGTTCTGCCTTGCTTGGGGTGAAATGATTATTAAAAAATATATTGTAAATGACACTCCAAATTCCTGACTGCTGTTAATCTTTATTTATATAGCTATTTTTTGCCCACAGACCATTTCATATTTGAGAGCACTGAAAGGGTGTCAGCTGCTCTACAACAGTTACTTTAAGCAATTTTTGATCCTTTATCATTCCTCTTTGTTTTTCTCTTGTAGGTTAATCTCTGTCATTCTTTTTTCTACTTTTCTTTCCTTCCGTATCAATAGGAGTAGATAGGTTTGCCTATTCTCTGGTTTGCACTCCTTCTCCATCTTTTGAACAGGAGTAGAAGTAATTATCCCTTGTTTACTGTTTAGGATTAAATTTTTAGTTCCTTCTAAATTCTTCTAATTTCTTTCCCTCCCTTGCATCTCAGTAGCATTTTTGCCTTTCTTAGGGTGAAATGATAAAAAGTTTTGTGAATGTTAAATTCTTTAAGTTTTCTTTCCTCATTATATATCCCATTTTTGGCCTTCTGATTGCTAGTAGCCATTTCTTTGTAGTTCCTCTTTTAGAAATTTCAAGGTTGCTGATAGCAGTTCTGTAAGAAGATTTTTTAAACTGTCTTGAAATATAAAAGAGACTCTGAGATAAGCGTTTAAGATCTCAAGAAGAGTCCTTTTAAGCAAATTCAGAGACCATTGCCATATTTTGGCTATTTTTAAATTAATATTTCGTGGCTGGATAATTTATGGACAAGCCTCATTATTACTACAACCAATTTTGCAAACAGGTATAGGGATTATGGGTCAAAAGATTTTATCATTTTCTTGATAATTCTTTGTAAGGTAACATTTGATTCATTTCATTTAAGAAACTATTTTTGAAATATGAAGAAAAAAGAGGCAAAGAGTAACAGTGACTAATATACCTAATGAGGTTGGAGGAAAGAACAGGGACTGGGATGGATATTAAAGAGATAAATATTGCTTCTATTGCAAGGCCCAAGAGCCTCTCAAGATAGAGAGTTACTGAATATTGTTGTTTTATGTTAGATTATGATAGATAACAGTTGACTTTAAACTTGAACATGTTAAGATTATTTTGGTCAGGGAAGCCTCCTCTTGGGAGTCTTTTCCACAAATCAGTAGCTCTTGGAAAGAAACTAATAGGAAAGAAACAGAATGAGGACATTTCTGTGTACACAACATGGCAAGTCTTAGCTGTGTAGGTTTGAACAAGTTGACTCAAGGAATGTAGGTTTTCAGAACATTTTCCATAAAAATATCAATAGAGTAGTGATAAGCTTGTGACGTTGCATTGGTGGGAAATGGGTTGTCGAGTGAAAAATAGTTCATCAACTACAAGCTATAAAGTATAGAAAGTTGTGGAGAGTCATGATCCTGAATGAACAATAGCACATAAAAGATTTGAAACATTAGAGATACAGCATCTTTGAAAAACTGTATGCTTTAAGAATTGATACAAATGTCTAGTCAAAATAAAGCTATACTATAAGAATGTTACATCATGCAATCTCGAGAAAAGCTTATTAGAATTCTTCTTTGTATTGAGGGGATAAAGAAGATGACAGATGGTGGCATGTCTCAGTCTTATTGCTTTTCAGTGATCATCCAATTCCTGCTTTAATCTTTTTCTGGTCAACCAGTTTGGCTGATTCTTTGCTCCTAAAGTAAAGTTTAATCTTGGAATAAGTCTACTTGTTACCAAGGCAATGATTCTTTGCAGAACCAAGTGACACAGCAACCATTCAAGGTTTATATCATGATCTGAAAATCAGATTATTTATTAAATGACCGTCGATAATCTGTACTAGATTCGTTCTTTGTGGTTTTCTAGTCCAGAGCCTCTGACTGGAAAGAACAAATGAATTCAATAAAGAATAAAAGACCATAATCAGATTAAATGTTGTCCAAAATGTCACTGAATTATATCCACACTGCTGACTTGAATATATCCATGTCACTTATCAAAATATGAACAAGAATAACGATAAACAAAGAAAAGATTTAACAGATATTTGAGAAGGAAAACTGAAAATAAGTAAAAAAAAAAAAATTAAAAGAAAAAATTCAAATAGATAAAAATGAAATAGTGAAGTTGGAAGATGACAGTTATACCCATCTTCATCGGCATGCTTGGAACAGTTTAAAAATATAAAACAGAAGAAACCAAAGACAGACCAGAAATAGGGTATCAAGTTCACCCAAGACCAAAAGTAGTACTCATATATATGATCCATAAATAAAGTTGGTAGAAAAATGGGTTGCTTTCACTCCAGAAAGTAGCTGACTCCACCTGCCATGCTTAATCTCTACAAGAATCAGGTCTGACCAAAGAATCAGGTCTGACCAAAGAATCAGGTCTGACCAAAGATTGCTGCCACATTTGGAATAGGGATGCACAGTCCTCTTTGCAGCAGCCTTTTGTTTTTCTATTTTGCAGTTCAAAAGCATTTACACAGCCTTGTGGGCAATGAATCATTTTCCACACTACAACCTCTTTTCTCATAGATACAATATTGCAGGTATCTTGTTACTCTCACTATTTCCATGGAAAATGTTCTGATGAGCTATATTCCTGAGTTCTATTAATTCATACATTTACTGCAAAGATCCAGGTTGGCTCATCTTTAATTCTTCTGTATTCCATTAGTAAGAAGGAAGTACCAATTGCTTCCAAAGAGACCTTGCTTTATGGAAAAAACACCTAAGAGGACATTTCCCCATACACTACAATCTTCACATCTTCAAGTCTATGGTCAACCATTACCTAGTGTACATATCCCTATAATATTCACTTACTCATCCTTCCTCCCTCTACATCCTTACAACAAGCTCATTTAATAACCCTCTACCTTGGTGTGCGTTGTGGCGCAGTGGATATTGACTCGGAACGAGAAATCGGAGAGCCGAGTTCTAATTCCAGTTGAATTCCTTGCATTCACTTACACACAAATACTCTTGGGAAAGGTATTAATCCATCTATTCCTTCCAGTTATGGGTTAAATAACAGGATAGATTGGGTTCTATAGCCTTGGTTGGCAACCAGTCTACCGTAGAAAGTAATGGCAAACTACTATAGGATAATCTTCTGCCCAGTCAGTCATGTCTCTTTCGAGACACGTATGGCACTTAACTGACTGACTGACCTTGAATATGTGTATTGAGGTGCAGCGGATATGAGAAATCTGAGAGCTGAATTCAAATTCTAGTTGGATTTTTTGCATTCCGTTACGTGCAAATACCCCTGTGAAAGGTCACTCCTCTCTTCAGCTCTTTTTTATGAACTAGGCTCTGCTACCAGATGCTAAAATAGGATCTTGCTCAACAAACTGAGCAACAGCCATTCACTAAACAACAAAAAAATGGTCAGGATATTTTTCAAGCTCTTCTTTGAGCAAATAGAAGAGTCACTTCTAACATTTCCTGAGTCTTCATCTTGGAATTCTTTTGCAACTAGTCTGGCTTTTATTTTAATTTCATCGTTTCTCTCTTTTTTTATGCAAATCCATCTTGTAATTGTTTTTTGACCTGAGTTTGATGCAACAGAATATGCTTTGTTTTTAGCCTAGTGACATAATTTCTTCTTTTTAGCCTCAGCATATTCTACAATGGATGTGCATTGTGGTGCAGTGGATATCAACTAAGAATGAGATATTGGAGAGCTGAGTTTAAATTTCAGTTGAATTCGTTGCATTCACTTATGTGCAAAATCTGTCCCTTCTCCCTCCAGTTATGAGTTAAATAGCAGGACAGATTGAGTTCTATAGCCTTGGTTGGCAACTAGTCTACCAGAGAAACTAATGGCAACCGACCTTTGGAAAATCTGCACAGTCATTCATGTCTCTTTTAAGCAATGATCACCCAAGCATGTATTTCGTATTGTACTTAACTGACTGACTGATATTCTACAATATTAACTGTTGCAAGTAAGCTAATTTCCTTATTGTCTGAAAATCTACTTTGTAGAGGATCACTTTTACAAGAAACTGGAAACTCTACCATTTACTTTAAATAGCAAACATTTTCCAGAAGTTCATTACTCTTCTCTATATAACTGCTGACAACTGCAAATTCCAAGAAAAATCTTATGAATATAAATTTACAGTATGGCTGTTAAAGTATCATAAAATGCTTTGTGTGGAAGAATTGTATTGATATCGCTTGTTTAAGAAATTTCTAATGAAAGTAAGATTATTTTTATACAACTTATTCCCAACTAGAGGAGAATGAAAATAGGATTTAATACCATAACTGCCAAGTGGCTTTGAGCTCCAATGCTAATTACTTTTTAATTATATATTGTTTTAATTCTATAAATGTACAGATCCATGCCTTTGAAATAATTAAATTGCAGCAAAAATATATCCATTCTGATGTTTATCAACATCACTTGATCAAAAATTATGCACAATCATAATCATTTTAAAAATGCTAACTCAAGTCAGTCAGTTAGTCAGTTAAGTGCCATACGTGATACACGTTTGGGCGATCATGTCTCGAAAGAGACATGACTGACTGGGCAGAAGATTATCCCGCAGTAGGTTGCCATTGCTTTCTGCAGTAGACTGGTTGCCGACCAAGGCTATAGAACCCAATCTGTCCTGTTATTTGATTCGTAGCTAGAGGAAGAAGGGACGTATTATATTATTACGTAGTAGTTAATGTGCACTCAGTTTATTACTTCATAACAATTGAAAATTGATCCCTCACTTTATGTCCAGTAGAAACCTTGATCATGATTCCAACTATTATATTGTCAGTCAGTTTAGTGCCATACGTGATACACGCTTGGGCAATCATGTCTCGAAAGAAACATGACTGACTGGGCAGAAGATTATCCCACAGTAGGTTGCCATTGCTTTCTGCGGTAGACTGGTTGCCGACCAAGGCTATAGAACCCAATCTATCCTGTTATTTAATCCATAACTGGAAGGAAGAGATGGATTAATACCTTTCCCAAGGGTATTTGTGCGTAAGTGAATACAATGGAATCAACTGGAATTCGAACTTGGCTCTCTGATTTCTCGTTCCAAGCCGATATCCACAACGTACATCAAGTAACAGGCTTAAATATGATGTTTTTTGCTTTGTTTTTAAATGATTTTCCTTGTTTCTCTCCAATTTCTTCTCATGGGGAAATTTCTTGGCACATCTATATTTGTTATTTTCTACATAATTGCTTCATTATCCCCAATGCTAGAATAAAACGTCAAAATCATTTTCTTCTGGTGATTAACATCTATTGAATAAGATTGGCATTTCTATCTTTAACATCTTTATGCTTATCTGACATCATAAAGAATTATCACCTCGATGAAAATCAAGATGAAAATCATCTGAAATTCTTATGCGCTGATTGATATGAAAATTGAAAAGTTAGCTTATTGCAGCCTATGGATTTTAATGACAAAAGTTTCTTTTAACTGTCAGCACAAAAATACATTTATGACAATATAGCCAATAAATGACAATATAGCCAATAAATTATACTTGCATTTACACTTGAGTTTCAAATAATTAAATTTTATACTTATTTTATTTTAATCATTAAAATTTATAATTCATCTTGGGCTGTCTCTCTTGCTAATGACTATACCTTTATTATTTTTTAAATTAATGTCAAATGTATTTTATCCATGGCAGATATTCATCACATTATACCTACACTTGAGTATAATGTGGGTTTTTATGATCAGTTTTTTCTTCAAAAAGTAGAGTTGCACAATACACAGGTATTTTTTTTTGAAGAGATTTAAAATCAGGCATTTTCAGTGATCAGTAGCACTATACACAGGTGAATGTTTTCTGGAGGGGTTAAAATGCAGCAATTTACTCCCACCTCGATAAGAAATCTACTTATGCTGACAAAAGAAATTTAGCTGCTGAGCTTGAAAAGGACCTTCAATCTGTGGTGGATTTGGGGTAAGAAATGGCTCGTAAATTTTAATGCTTCCAAAACAAAGCTGCTATCATTTAACCACCATAGACAATCGCTTCTACCCGCCATCAGAATATATCAGGCTAGTCTCCCTGAAAGCAAAACACTAGGTCTAAATCTATCAGCTGACCTCAACTGAAATGACTACTTGGAAGGTTGGTTTCCTTTGTAGGGCCAAGAAGTTTTTCTCGTCTAAATTTATCTTTTCTATATATAAATCTACCATCTGACTGTGCATTGAATACTGCTGTCACATCTAGTTGGGTGTCCCTGCTATTCATCTCAGGCTTCTTGACAAAATCCAACAAAGAATCTGTAATATAATTGATCCTGACCTGGTAGCTCAACTCCAGTCACTTTCTCACTGACGTAATGTGGCTTCCCTCTGTCTCTTCTACAAATACTTTCACTGCTTCTACTCTAACAAGCTTAGCTCCCTGGTGCCTCCTCTGCATGAATTTACTTGAGCTACTACACTAGCAACTAGGTCCCACCCTTTTACAGTGAAACCAATCAAATGTAACCACAATTTTTACTCTATCAGCTTCTTTGCTCACACTTCCTGCCTGTAGAATTCCCTTCCATATACTTACTTCTCCAAGAATTTCAATGCAAAGTCAATTACCATCTCTTATCTTCTTGACTCACATCATTTCCATGACAACCCTTCTATCATGTTCTTCTTCCTTTACACTCTACTTTCATGCAGCACTCTTCATACCTGTATTCTCATCCTTACTCATTCTTTGACTTCCCTGTAACTTGTTCCTCATTCTCATCTCACTTCTTCTGTAACCCCCTGCACACCAGTGGCAGTTCTGCTTTGCTTGGGGTGAAATGATTAAAAAAAATGTTATTTTTTTTTAATGTCTTTTCTCATTCCATTTATTTTTTGACGTACTTTCAATCGCATCCAATATCATCTTCAAGGGTGAATTGCTAAGACAAAAGTTCATGTAAATGATAATGCTGAATTTTTTTTATGGAGTGGGGTTTCACATAAAATGTTCTCTGTTAATTCAAAAATTAATATTATCTAAAGGAGGTAAATTAATTTATATTAGAAAATGTTTTAAAAATAATTTCAATTTATGTTTTAAAAAATTCTGTTATAATTGTAACTTAAAAAAAATTCAATTTATGTATTTTAAAACTTTGCTGTTATAGGTATTTCAAAATGTTGTTGCTATACTCATAATTAATCTTATTTAGCATTGGTTGCATTTTTCTTATTTAGAGAGCTTCAAGAATTTTAAGATTTTGTTTTTTGTTTTTGTGTTGAAGTATACTTGTATTGTCAATTAATATTTCTTTAAATCATGTATGTGAGCAGAAATGTTTCTTTAAATATTGCACAATAGAGCTTGAATCCAATGTAATGTAAGTCTCCTCAATAATGTTGTAGTGAAACCAACCAACATATGTATTTACTTTTTTGTCAGAGATACAATTTCCCAAAGAATATTTAAATTGATATACAATGTTGGTCTTTTGCAAAACATTACTTGATGAAGAAGTATTATTATGGATGATTAAGATTTTTTTAATGGGATCAGTGGGAGAAATATTAGTACTTATGAGTTATTTTAGGATATTTTTGTCTTGTTTGTAGTCAGAGTGTATTTGATTACAGTATAGTATGGTAACTACTTTTGCCTTGTATCACAGAGGTTCCTTTCTATGACCACCAAAATAACATTTATGTACAACTTGATGTTTCTGGAAGTAACATTTAGTAACTACTACATGGCTAATATTGAAAATAAAATATTTAATACCTTAAAAAACTCTCCATCTACCTAAGATATGTGGATGATATTCTCATCTTAGTTAAAAACATAAATAAAATACATGAACTATAAAAACTTCCCCAAAACTCTGTTCTTAAGTTCACATATAAACTTAACTGTAATAATAAATTTACTACCTCCTTGATATATTGATAGACACCAATAATAATACATCTACAACCTTCCCATATGAAAAAAAAAATAACTAGAATAAACACATGTACTCTCAATTAAAAAAGTAAATATTCTAACTATTATAAAACAGGGATCATACAAAACCAGGCTGAAAAGGTTGAAAAGAAGCAAATTGGATCTCACAATTTCTGGAAGATCACCAACAGAGGAAAAGTGGCTGTACCCACTATTATAAATGGTCCTGAGGTTGTATTCTCCTCAACAAACAAGGCCAAGCTCTTTGCCTCAATCTGTGACTCAAAATCAATGTTAAATGACAAAGTCCATACCCTCCTCAGCTTTCCACATTTCACTTAGCTCAATCTCAGTAATATACTCATTTCAGTAAAAGAAGTCTCTAGATTTATGCAATGCCTTGATTACAAAAAAAAAAGCAACTGTCCCAGACAAAATTTCAGTGTTTCTTTTGTTTCCTAATGCTTTGTTTATTTTTTATTGCTGTTTTTGTTTTTAAATATTCCACATTGTGACAACAAATTTGTTAAGAGAAGTAAAATGTGCAAAAATCTGATTGTTTTGATTAATTAATTCATTTTTTTACAGCTTATCCATTTTTTGGAGGTTATATAAAGCCAGAAAATAGTTTTAGACTGTAAGCTTTTTTTGTAGAAAATAATGGTTTTGTGATACAAGTCTTAAAAATTAACCTATAGCTGGGGTAGAAGATATACATATTTTTCCCAAAGGTCAGTCAGTGAATTGCCATATATGATACACGCTTGGTGGATCATATTACTACTTTCCAGACATGACTGAATAGGCAGAAGGTTTTCTCATGGTAGGTTGCCATTACTTTCTGTGATAGACTGATTGCCAACCAAGGCTAAAGAACCCAATCTGTCCTGCTATTCAGCCCATAGCTGGAGGAAGAAGAGGTGGATTAATACCTTTCCTAAGGATATTTGTGCGTAAGTGAATGAAATAAATTTGACTGGAATTCGAACTCAGCTCTCCAATTTCTCATTTGGAGCCCATATTAATTCCACCACAATGCACATCCCAGGGGTACTTGCATGTAACTGGAATTCTGATTAACAATTCTGAGTCATTATCTGTTACACCACCTGCACATCCAACATTACAGAACCTAGTATTCACAAGTGGTCACCCATCTAGCTACTGACCAGAATCAATATAGCTTAACTTTGGTGTTTATACGGGAACTGATGTTTCAATGTGATGTGGCCATAAGCCTGGAAGAATCTGAATTCAAATCTATCACAGAAGACTCAGAAATCAGTGCCCTTTCTATACATTCTTATCTTAGCAAATTACTTTTTCCATATCTCTACATCTTCAGTGTTTTTCCTTGCTACATACATCAGAATGAATATTGAAACAGTTTAGTCTGTGTTCTTGTTCTAAAGATCTGTACATTGAAGTATCAATTTGTTAGAGTTTATACAGAATCCATGGTTTTGAATTCTGATTTAGTGAGGTCACTCATAAGCCAAAGTTGAAATATAGCTAATATGATTGATGGTTCTATCATGGATAAAGAAGTGGTCTTTTCAGATATTTAAAAATGTCAAACACTAAAAAGAAATAACTTTCTTCTTAAATGTGATTTTGTAGCAATCTTTTTTCTTGTTTGATTTTCTTTATTTCAATGTCAATAACTATTTCCTTAATGTCACTTGTGTCTGTTTTGAAACAGCAAACATTTTGGCTTTTACCAATCATAAGTGTTTCTTTAGATTATTGAAATGATCTCATCTCTCTTCTGATCTTCATAACATTTACATTAATATGTCAGAGTTGCCAACTGTTTATCTACAAAATTATCATGCTACCTATCTATCAAATGTTATGTCTTTTTATCTTTCAATCACTACTAATCTTCTAAATTCCTTTTCTACCTTTCTTATTTTATTAATTCTTTATTGTTCAGTATTAGGAAATTGACCCTCTAGGGTCATTCGTATCATATTTGATACAGTATGAAAACAAGCCTTGAAAGAAATATTTTCCTGAAAAATTTTTTAAGAGAAATATTTTATAAATTTCAAATGAAAGCAGTACTGACTACTCAGTCAACGAATACCAAATGTTTCCTTATAGGGAAATACCAAATGTTTCCTTATAGGGAAATACTGTATCAAATATGATACGAATGGCCCTAGAGGGTTAAGTCTGTAGTGGACTCTCATGTCAATTTCAATATATAAGAGCCTGACAATCCAGTATTTTTCGAACAGAACCTAAGTATCTTAAAGTGTGACAAAAGAAAGCTTTAGCATAGAACTTATGATTACATCTAGTAGTTTAACCTGCAAAATGATAAGAACCAATCTAGTACTGTGCTTGAATTCATAAAGTGTAAGTACCATAGAGGAAATAATATTTATTTTGAAAATACAAAAATGTAGCACAAGGCCAAAAGTGGGGATAGGAGAAGGCTAGTCTTGAATCTTTCTTATCTTAATCTTAGCTAGCCACAATTACTGACCCAAATATACCACAGTATTTCTTACACCAAAAAAAAACAAGTTGCCAGAGTTGTTAACTGTTTATCTGAAAAATTATTACTCTGCCTATCTATGGAATGGCACATGCTTTGAATAATCAATCACTGCTAATCTGCATTCTTTTCCTCGGTCAGCCAGTTAATTGTCCTACATAATACACACTTGGGTAATCATGTCTCTTTCAAGACATGACTGATTTTTTGCACAGTAGGTTGCCATTACTTTATGCAATAGACTTGTTGCCAGCCAAAGCTATAGGACTTAATCTGTTCTGCTATTTAACCTATAACTGGAGGAAGAAGAGATGGATTAGTACAAATCCTAAGGGTATTTGTGTGTAAGTGAATGAAACTAATTTGACTGGAATTTGAACACGGCTCTTTGATTTCCTATTCATGGCTGATATTTATTACATCGCAACACATACTTTCCTACCTTTCTTACTTTACCAATTCTCTGTTATTCAGTATTGTAAAATGAAGTCTGTAGTGGACTCTGATCATATTCAATGAGCAAATTAACTGACAGTTTAATTTGTCATGGCAAACTCTTCTAGAATTATGTCAATGGTGAAATTAAGAATTTCTAGAGAGGAAACATTCATCATTCTTTGACTGAACAGTTGGCATTACTATTAGTTGAAATCTAAAAATCTTTCTTTCAAAACAGCTTTTCAAGAAAATAGGCTCAAAGATAAATCAATTCAATAATTAAGTACCACTGAGGTAGTTTATGGAATATCTTTATATAGATAAAATTTTATTAAATATCAACATTTATTTTTAAGTAATACAATATATTTTATCCATCTATCAGATTTTACTCAGGCAGGCAGCACCAGTAGCAATTGTGGAACTCTCAAAGTGTGGTGGGGGGCACTTAGGGGTTGAGCGTTTTCGGGGGGGGGGGCAAACTCAAGCAGCGTCTTTGTTTTCATACTACACCACTATCGTATACACAACTTAAGAATGACTTTAAGTTTAAGTATTTTACTTCACTAAATTAAATGAATAACTTTTCATTCATAGTCGTGGAGTTCTAATCTATTCTTGCCCTCTTTTCCACTCTCAAGCTGTTGGAACACAAGAGAGGTTAATTTCAAATGAAAATCAAATTAATGTCAATCCTAACAGATTTATCTGCTCTGAATTTTTTCTCTACAAAATTCTGTACGTGTCCTTAAAAAGCTAAATAAAAAAGAAAATGTAGAGGGAAAAGTGCTGAAGATCAAATCTTATCAAAATCAGAGACTGATCAGTTTCATAAATTTTTTAAGCTTATAAAAGTGAGGGAGCTAACTGATGGGCCAGCCAAAATTTGGTGGGAGGGCTTTGGTCCTTTCTGACACTTCTGTAAAATCATCATTGGGCAGCAACAGTCCAGATATGGAAACAATATTTCACTTTTGATCTTAATGATGTACTAAGAATATTGTCTCATAGACTCATAGTTCAAAATTAATAAAGTTTAACTGATATGTTGAGTAAATCACTAGATAATGGGTGAGCTGTGGAAGAAAGGAATTTTCATCTGCTTCCATTTTCCCCATTTTGGGTATTACCATATCCATGATATAATAACAACTTATTTCACTGATTGAATGGAATGGCTGAAAGGAAAGAAATGACAAACATACTTTGTTCTCAGTGAGGGATTTATGCTACTAAATTATACACAAAATAATATCTACATATTTACACTATCCACGCACAAAGAAATTATAACATATGTCTACACAACAAGCAGTGTGTAAAGAAAACAAAAAGATAAGGTTTTACTTGTAATATTTCCCAAGAAAAATTTTCTCGAGAAGCTATATTCAGAGTTCCAAATTTAAACAGGCAGGATTTATCTGCTATGTCACCAGCAAAGACTTATCATCCTCAAACAAAGAAATAGCAAGTCATGAGTTTTCTCAAATTGACAACTGCAAGCCAGAGATAGTTTCTATACCTAGTAAAGGTATATTTCTATAAGAAAATGGTACCATGATCTTGTAAGCTGCTGCAGGAGGGTAGATTTAGTGTCGCAAATAACAAAAACAACTGGTTGTTCTAAAACCTGGAAAATGATTGACTGAGTAGCCACTTTCATCCTGTTATGAAAAACATCATTAAGTAGCTATCACATGACCCACATGAAGTTATCACAACCTAAAGTCTAATAAGAGAGAACATGGCAGGAATGGTAAAATTGTAATAATAGAATATGGCAAGAATTATAAAATTGTACTGATAGAACATGGCAGTAATGGTAGAATATGTTAAGAATGATAGCATTAGAATGATAGAACATGCCACAAATGATAGAATGGTACTGATAGAACATAGCAGTAATGATAGACTTGTAATGATAGAATATGGCAAGAATGATAGCATTGTAATAATAGAAAATGCTACAAATAATAGAATTGTACTGATAGGACATGGCCATAATGATAGAATTGCAATGATAGAATATAGCAGGAATGATATAATTGTAATGATAGGATATAGCAGTAATAATAGAATAGTAATGATAAAATATGACAGGAATGATAGAATTGTAATGATAGAACATGGCATGAATGATAGAATTGTAATGATAGAATATTGCAGGAGTGACAGAATTTTAATTATAAAACATGATAGGAAAAGTCACATGCTTTCTGAAGCAGCACGAAGACAAAATTTGTTATAGAATCTTTGCAAACCTAAATGAGAGATTTTTTATGAAAATATATTTTTTCAACGAGTTTAATTTACTTTGATTGGATATGACTGGCATTTTTTTGTAATTTTTCCTTTTTGCCAAAATTAGCTTCTAAAGTGAAAGCAATTGAATTGTGTATAAAGTGGGACTTTACAGTGTATGAATAAAAAAATGAAATCCCATTATATGTTCACAAATTTATGAAATTTCTTCTTTTTCTGTTCTGATTTTCACAGTTATATTACACACACATGAAAGTATTTGTCAAATTTGACTCTGGGATTTAAGCATGAATAAACCTGTAACAGATGTTGAAATTGTGCCTGAATATATATCTAGAATGACATGTAAGTATTATTCATTACACCAAAAAGAGGATCATGAGTGTGCCACAAAAATGATGAAAATTCGTTAATGAAATTATTTTTGAAAGAAGTCCAAATAGCAGTAAGTGTACATATCAAAATTAAATCCTCTTTAAATTGATTAAATGACAAAGAATTTCAATTGAAATATTCAAAAACAGATATTACATCATTTTGGTTATCACTTAATGATGAATTTCCAAATATGACAAAAAAAGCAATAGAAAAAATTCTTCCATTCTCAATGTCATATTTGTACGAATCAAGCTTTTCTGCACTAAAACAAATTAAAACAATTCAGAGCAAAAGTCGATCACAACTAGAATCTTTGAAAGTAGATTTCAGTGCATGCCTTTCCAAAACTTAACCACTTAAAAAAAAACAAGCTCAGATATCTCATTAACTGTTAAATTATGATGAATAGAAAAATGAATAAATTTATTTTAAGAATTTTAATTATTGTATATTCATTACAAATTATAATAAAATGCACATAAGAAGCCCATTGACCAAACATATAAGATTCCGAACATAGATTTAAAAGTAAAAATACAATCATATATCCCAAATAAACGGCAAGTCCGCTGTAACAACTGCAATCTAAATAAATTACTAACAATAAAACCCACTCTAGGTGAATGGATACAGGGAATCATGAAGGAAGGAAGTTATCCTTTCTTGACTCCATATTGGACATTTTCACTGAATTGAACAGCGTTGTTTCAGTAATGCCAATTCCAAAATTTTGTGAAAGCATTATTGCGATGTCTTTACTCTTCAGGGTATATATATATATATATCCTCTAAAAAAAATTTAGATATTCTACAATTTCATGGTTAATATATATGTCCCATACCGAGAATAAATCTATTCTCAATATGGGCACATGAGTGACTGTATATGATTCTTTTCTAGATTATTTTGAATATTAACTGTTGTATCAGTTGGGTCTGACAAGTAGAAGATTTGCTACAACATATGTGTTACCCATGAAATTGTAGAATACCTAATTTTTTTTCTAGATTATATTACAATGTTAAATTAAATAAATAAAGTTAACATTGAGTTCTTTTGATTTCATCTCTATAGTCAGTTAAGTGCCATACATGAAACACGCTTGGGCAATCATGTCTTGAAAGAGACATGACTGACTGGGCAGAAGATTATTCTGCAGTAGGTTGCCATTGCATTCTGCAGTAGACTGGTTGCCAGCCAAGGCTATAGAACCCAATCTGTCCTGTTATTTAACCCATAACTGGAAGGAAGAGACAGATTAATACCTTTCCCAAGGGTATTTGCGCGTAAGTGAATGCAATGAATTCAACTGGAATTTGAACTCGGCTCTCCGATTTCTCGTTCCGAGCCGATATCCACTGCCCCACAACGCACATCCGCCAGAATTTATCTGACTTAAATACCAAATATTCTATGTTATATATATATATATATATATATATATATATATATATATTAGGGTGGATGAAAAATTCTTGGCCTGACCCAAATTTTTGGAAGTGAAAACTTACAAGAATATAATTTATTCTTTCTCACTTTTTTTTTTTTTTTTTAGTTGAAGCATGAAATTAGTGATGGCCTCAGATATACATTTTAACTTCAAATACCAAATTTATTTCAAGTAACATTTATTGTTAATCTAAAAATGGCAGAAGAAAACTGTTCTTTTAAAGTTTAATGTCTATTTTTCTACTTTCTAAGGGAGAAAATCTGCTCAGAATTGAATAGCTATTAATAATTGATCTTCACATGTGTTGTAAGTAGATGACTAACTCCCTTTAGATGAACTATAAATTTATATCAGGGCAATTATTGTTGCTCTGCCTAAATTAGATTCCAGGGCCTTTGACATTCAGGGAATTATTCTCCCAAACCATCCCAAATCAAATAAAATTATTCTTAGATATATTTTTAGCATAGTCTCAATTATATTTTTTGTGCTAGTATGCTGGAAACATTGAAAGTGAATATGATAAGCAAGAATATGAGAAATGACAAGAGAGAAATATAAATGAAAAAATAATCATTGCAAAATATCAATATTCAAAGAAGGAAAAATCCAAAAATACATTAGAAAATGTACATTGTTGGCACTGTTGACCAATCTTTTTTGCTATGTTTATGACATTTCAGCCATTGTATGCTTCAACCTTCTTCAGGTACTAGAAATTTCAAACTGAACCCTTTATTTTGATCATTCTCATTTGATGTACAATGCCACTTCCATGTGCAATTCGCATTCCATGTGCAATACCATGTAGTTATCTCTTTTTAACTCAACTCTCTAACTTATTTAGCCAGGTATTGAACTCACAACTCTTTGGATCAAGTCACTGGAACTAACCAACACTTATATCCACTGGGCCATGTGTCCTTGAGGATATGAATTTTTGGGAATTATAAACCTAATGTCTTAGTAACAATTTTTTTACTAAAGCTCATACTGCAATCTTTGAAGCTAATGATTTTTCTAGCATTCCATATTACTGGTTCCCATATTGTATTCATTTTTATGCTTGGACAGCTTAGGAGATTTTGGGGGCATAGCATATGCACTGATTACTTAAATTTACATAGTTTCCAATGGTGTTCTCTCTCAATTATTTCAACTTCATCTCATAAAGGTGGTGATCCCTTTTCTTTTCTCCCTTTATATGTGATCAGCTATACCTGATTTTTCTTTTTCCTCTCATGTTATGGCCTTGCAATGATCTTGCAGCCTTATCTTAGGCATCTATCACCTGAAGAAGGCCAAAGCATAAAATGACCAAAACATCATAAGCATGGCAATAAAGATGAAGACTACAGTCCGAACAATGTAAATAATGTAAATACAACCTCATCTCAGAAATATAGACAAATAATATTAGGACATTGTTTGCTTCTTTGACAAATTTTGACATTTTATTGAATTTATAGAGACTGTCTTTTCATCTATCACTTTTCATTTACACATCTGTTTATCAAAGTTAACATCAATCTCTCTACATGTTTGTTCCTATCTTTCACAATTTATCATATCTATCTATCTATCTATCTATCTCAGTCTCTTCATATCTATCTATCTATCTATCTATCTATCTATCTATCTACATTGTTTGGCTGTTGTCCACATCTTTGTTGCTATATTCATGATATTTTGGCAAATTTATGCTCCAGCCTGAACTATTTATTTCTTCCACTGGGATAGATTGTTCTATTTCCATATGCCATGCTCCTTCCAGATATCTAAGTATCAGTTATCTCCCTTTTAACTCAACTCTCCAAGTTTTTGTTCGCCTTTGCTGTAGTCAGTTATTAAATTCAAATTGTGTCAAGTCATTAGATTCAACCAATGCTTTTATCTACTGGCCCATTATGTATAAATTTTTAAGACTTATAAAATGAATATCTTAGTATTCATTTTTTTACCAGACCTCATATTACAATTTGGTGCAATTTTAGTTTTTCTCAAGCACTCCATATTACTGGTTCCTATATTGTATTAATGTCTATGCTTGTCTGGCTTAGGAGATTTAGTGGCCTAGTATATGTGCTGATTCCTCATGTTTTTGTATTTTTTGATAATGTTCTCTATTATTTCAGCCTCACCCCACAAGGGACAGTAATCTCTTTTTTCCCACTTTATGCATGCAGTCAGCCACTCCTGATTTTTCTATTTTCCCTTCATGTACAGTGTTCCTGTACAGTGTTCCTGCAGTCTTATCTTAAGGAGGTAGCCTGTTTCTCCTTTATATTTCTTACCACAGTTGCATGGTATGATGTACACCCAGTCTTTAATCAGGTTCTCCTCCATGTGAGGTTTTATTTGGAAGTGGTGTCTGTAAAGTGTGGGACTACTTTTGAAGTTTGTCTTGATGTTATATGAGCCACAGATCTTTTGTATTTTTCTGATAATCCCTTCACATAGGGTAGGCAGGGCAGTTGTTATATAACAAATACCCTGGGTACTTGTTATGTAACAGCAACTCTGGCAAACTAGGCTAGAAGGGTGCAAGATAATAACAACACTCAGAAAACAGCCTCAGTCTGCTTACCCTATCATAAATATATTTGATACTCTATATCACTTTTATAATCCAAGATTAGATTTAAATGTGTCCCGTCATTATGGACACCCTATATAAGTCGATATCACTTGCTAAATTATTGGAACTTGGAGCTGAGAAAATTGGTTATCAGAGAAATAAACTGCTTTCTTAGTCAGAAGTTGCCATCATGGAGTCTTGTGTCATTGGGTTTGTTATCTTGTCAAAACACTTGTAATTTTCTTCTGATGTCTAACGCAATATAAAGATAGCAGAGAACATTTACACATAGCAATAAGATGAATAGTTAATATCTGCATTGCTTTATTCAATATCCAAAGTTCAATCATAAAGAGAAAGATAATGAAAAGAAAAGGAAAAAAAGAACAATAAAAAATAAAGTATCAAATTTATGATTGTTTACACACACACACACACACACACACACACACACACACACACACACACACAAGTACACACACACACACAAATGCACACATAAACACACACACAAACACAAACACTCACAAACACACACACACAAATACATAAACACACACAAATACACACATGTATATAGTGTTGCGTTGTGATGATGTTTAGGGCCAAGATTGTTGTTTATTCAGTGATTTATTGATAAAAAATATTTTTGCAAGCAGATATTTTGTTGTAAAGTGCTTGGTATTGAGATAGAGATGGAGTGTAAATAGCTCCATACAAAAAGAATAAAACCAGGACACAACAGCATATTGAAAAAAAGCCATGAGGAGTGGGGAACAGCATAATGGTGTCTTCACGAAACTTTGAAGTCTGCATGACACTGTTCAGTTAAGTGGCAAACTTCTCCACATTAATCCTATATATATATATATATATATATATATATATATATATATAAATGTATGTGGCTATGATAAGTTTTCGTTTTGTCTTTTTCCATGTTGTACTTTTACAGATATCAGTCAATCAATTAAGTACCATATATGATACGCACTTGGGCACCATGACTGACTCAATATTTTCTGCAGTAGACTGGTTGCTAACCAAGGCTACAAAACCCAATCTATTCTGTTATTTAACCCATAGTTGGGAGGAAGTGACAGATTAATACCTTAACCAAGGGTATTTGCATGTAAGTGAATGCAATTAATTCAACTGGAATTTGAACTCAGCTCTCTAATTTCTTGTTCTGAGACAATATCCACTGCACCACAATGCACATAAATTTTAGATAGAATATATCTATAAAAGAATATATATATGTCTGTTAAAAACAGAATGAAAAAGTCAAAAGGAAAACTTATCTTAGTCACATGTGTTACATCCTCTGGGGAACTTAGCAAATGTGAGGATTTTATTTTTGTACTCAGTTTAAATACTACTTTACATATGTATACATACATAAACCATCTTTTTGTTACAAGAATCCTGATTGGGATTCACTAACAGAGGTTTTCTGTGATGCCTCTTGGATTGACATCTTTAAACTCCTGATTGTAAATTGTGTCATTAACTTTTCTTCTGAGGTCAAACTTGGCACAAACGGTTTTTTCTCTTTTTGTAAATATCAGGTGAAACCTCAATCCTCTCCATGGTTCACACCAACATGCTCGGCAACTATAGCAGACAGAATCCACTATTTTCAGCTATATAAGCATGGTAGTTCTCATCACAACAGATGTCTATTTGTTTCTGCCCGTAATAAATGTAAGTGATTCTTTGAAGGAGCTAAGTGCCTGTTTGCCAAGATAATGAGACACTGCATAGCCTCAAACAACTTTGGCTCTCGTGATTACTGGCGACTTTGTAATAGGCTATTAAATAAGTGTAAGGTCTCTATCCCTTGCCTCTTCAATCAATTTAAAGTGTTAACATCTTCTGCTGATAAAGTTGAAAGCTTTGCTCGTAAATTCTCAGTCTCAACTCTTGATTCATCCAGAATATACCTGCCTAACTTCCTATTTAGAACTGATACTCTGTTGAGTGATATTTATATAACATCTTCCATGGTTTCTGCTATTATCTCTAACTTAAATCCCTATAAATCATGTGGACCTGATGGTATCCCTGTAATAGTTATTAAGAAGTGTGATCCCAAACTGGCTCCTGTTCTCTCTAAACTGTTACAAATGCCTTGCTGCCTCCTGCTTTCTTTCCTGCTGGAAGTCATCATCTGTTGTTCCAGTTTTCAAGAACTCTGATGAGCCATCTGACTCTTTCAGCTATCGGCCTATTAGTATTCTTCCTCTTTTTGTGGAATGTCTACAGACACTACAAATGCTAAATTGGTTCATCATCTTTCATTGCAGGGCTTTTTTTTCAGACAAGCATTATGGATTAAATTTCTCTAGGTCAACTGCTGATATACTGACAATAAATGCAGAAAGAGTCTATCATGCTCTAAATGAACGGTAAAGCATCAACATGGCATCATCAGAATATCTTATATTGTTAAAGTTGTACCCACAGATTGTAAAACCTGGTAGAGACTCCTGGCTAAAAACATAAATGTTAAATTTCAGGTTAAAAAACTTGATTAAAACCAGGTTTATTTATTTACTTATTTTAGTAACATACCTATGGATGTGCGTTGCGGTACAGTGGATATTGGCTCAGAATGAGAAACCGGGGAGCCGAGTTTGAATTCCAGCTGAATCCATTACATTCACTTATGCACAAATACCCTTGGGAAAGGTATTAATCCGTCTCTTCCCTCCAGTTATGGGTTAAATAGCAGGGCAGATTGGGTTCTATAGCCTTGATCGGCAACCAGTCTACCGCAGAAAGCAATGGCAACCTACTGCGGGATAATCTTCTGCCCAGTCAGTCATGTCTCTTTCAAGACATGATCGCCCAAGCATGTTTCATATATGGCACTTAACTGACTGACCTATGAAACAAAATAATCCATAAAAAAATAGAAAACAGTATTGTTGTTGTTGGTTTTATATTGGCTGTGAGCAAATGTGAAACCCCAATCTTTCTCATTGACAAATATTTCTGCAAAATAGTGAATACACTGCCTTCTGATATGTTCAACTCTTCTGCTATCTCATGCAACTTCAATTTACTATCAGCCAAAACAAATTTGTGGATTTTTTCGGTGTTTTCCGAGACAACTGCCAATTTTTGGTGACCTGAGCATTCAGCAGTATTTGTGTTTGTACGACCATGCTTAAAGTCAGCATAATACCTCTTAACCACTGTTTCTAATGAAGCAGAGTCCAAATAACACTTATCAAGCCATTGCTTTGCTTCAACAGTATTTTTCTCATCAGAAAGCAATGCTTTATGAACATATGAAATTCAGAATTTTCCATTGTTTTGAAAATGTGCAACATTAGCTTTACTTAAATAACTGTAATTTGTAAACTAATATTTCAATTGGGCCCAAATTTTGTCATGTGCTATTTGAAGGTTAGTACTTCATAAAAATTATATGGATTTTTTTATTAGTGGCACCATCTATATGTCAGGCCAAGGACTTATTGAGTGATAAGACTTTAGAACATGTACAAACTACAAGCTAGTATAAAATTGTACATTTTCTTTCAACATTGAAAGAACAATGTTTCATAAGGTAGTTAATAATGATGGTAATAAACATTTTTTTAAAAGAAAATTAAAAAAAAAGCACTTCCTTTTATTTTTGAAAATCTTTTTGTACTGTTTGTGTATGTGATTCAATTCATTTAATAATGTAAATAAGGATAAAATGAAATTGAATGTCTGTTCTTTTGTCCTCAGCTTTCATGCGTATAACTTCTTTAATGCCTCAAGAACATGTGTTGCGTCAAACCCTCCAGATCACAATCCCATTGAACACTTAACAGATAAGTTGGATCAGCAAGTTGGCTCTGCAGAATTTCTACCATTTAACTTGCAGCAGTTAAAGAATCTTCAATACTCTTAAACATAATCTTGATTGCATTCTTCCAAGACTAACTGAAAATGTGTGGGTGATGTGTGTCAAAATTTGTAAATGCCTTCCAGGTCTGAAAAAACACATGAAAGTCTATGATGACAAAATTATTCAATTTGATTCAAATCCTGTGCTGGGCTAAAGTCTCCCTTTAGAAAACGTGCTTGTTTTCGACTAACTCAGTAACTTAATGAGATAGCAGTCATAATAATAAAAAGAGTAATATTACATGCAATTGCAATACTGTAAGCTGGAGTCTTCTTTTTCCATTTTAACTGTTTCTCTTGTTGATGGAAAGAACAATGTTTCATAAGGTAGTTAATAATGATGGTAATAAATGTTTTTTTTTAAAGAAAATTTATAAAAAAACTCTTCCTTTTATTTTTGGAAATCTTTTTGTACTGTTTGTGTTTGTGATTTCAGCATTTTTAAAAAAAATACCAAAGAATTTAGTTTGAAACAATTTAGCAAACATCTGTATCTATCAATTCACTTTCGGTCAAAGTTTGAAATTTCAATTTCTTTACCATTTCTATTGTTTCCTCTACTTTCTTTTCTATGTGCTTTTTCTCACCTTTTCCTCTTTGTTAAGCCTAGACACCATGTAGCTGATATCTATATCTGTCTATACTGTAAGCTGGAGTCTTCTTTTTCCATTTTAACTGTTTCTCTTGTTCATGGTTAGCGGTCAGCTTACTAAACTAGTAGTTATAAGCTTCAGGCACCTAGTGAAGCATGGTGGGTCAATATCCTACTGGCCAGTGATGTGGGGTGTTAAGGTAAGTGATAGCTGAACAATGGTATCTGACTATGCACCACTGGAGCGTGGATTTATTGTCTATACTTAAGTGACGTAAATGCAACCTTGATCAAAGGTATATGGAGGCTATGTGCTGCCCAGACACATTCTCAACTAGAATTTATATATATATATAGATATAAATTGAATATATGGATTGAAATCTGAGATGATCATAGAATAAATAAAGAACATAGTAGGAAATGTTTCTCAATCTAGCATGTTTCATTTTTATTAAAGATTCTTGAAGACAAGAGATGAAAAGAGATGAAAGTTTTTTTTAAATTTAAAAAAACAATTTAATTTCTCATCTTAACCAGATCTCTGAAGAAGCTTTAATAAAAGTGAAACATGTTAGATTGAGACACACTTCCTATCTTGTTCTTTATTTATTCTATCATCTTGTCAGATTTCGATCCATATGCTGAGATCATATATATATATATATATATAGTCATCTACAGACAGTCCTGTTTCACTGCATCACAGGTCATCAGTACAGCTAGATTCCGATTGATTCCAGCCAGGATCGAAACCTGACCAGTTTGACATCAGTTGGTGATTCTAACTCTAAGCTATGTGTACTCAGTGGAAGAAGTCAGATTTTAGCATTATATATATATATATATATATATATATATACTTATGTATCGAAGAATATGATATATAAACAGTAGCATACAGAAGTGGAGGCAGAGGGTGCAATATTGGGAGGGCATTCTATCAAATAGTGAAATAAAAATTTAGTTTTTGAAATTTGAAATCAAGTGTTTATTTCACGATTCATCTGTTTTCACACATTTAAAATGTCTTCCTGTCTCACATTTTGCAGTCCAGGGTCCTATAGGCACCCTCACCATTTGAGTCTTTGGTGCATACAATCAAGGAGTTGGCCCAGGCACACCAAATCTCTACATGACAATGTATATAAATATTTACATGTCAATTTTTTGTATATCCAGACATGTATATAACAAAAAAATTCATCTTTCCAATATTTTTTTTTTTTTTCAATTGGAGTAGATAGATCTATCTATCGCCCGGTTCACACTCCACCCACGTCTATTGAACAGGTTAAGAGGATCATCCCTTGTTCTCTGTTTAGGATGTGGTTTCCAGCTTTCTCTTTTCCAATCTTTTCACTATTACGTAGCCCCCTGCACATCAGTGGCGTTACCGCCTTGCTTGGGGTGATACGATTTAAAAAAAAAAAAAAAAATTTCAACAGGGTTTTCTACCTGTACTGAACCAATGTTTGATTTTTTATATTCTCTCACCCCTTTCTATGAATATTTACAAAAATCACTTTAGCCCAATGAAGTCCTTTAGCATGAAATATGTCACACAAAAAGAATTAAAATTTGTTATTAATTTCTATACTCATGATCCTTTTGTTTTTTCTTTTTCTTCTTCTTTTTTTTATTTCTTTTGTCCATAGTAAATAAATAAGCACAAGTGGTCTCTATTAAAATTAACGTCAAAAATATGACCCTGAAACATTTTGTAATTTTTTTTTATAACTTCTACAATTTTGCTTTCCAATTTCATGTTTAGGTTTCAGTCTAAACCAAATTAAAAAATAGCCCACCAGATTTATAATTTATAACAACTTTAAACGACACAAGAACCAGAAATAAAAATTCAAATCTAGAAAGGGTCAGTTCATAATATAAATCTGATGATTACATGAAACTCTGAGCTGTGCTCTAGACATAGGATAATATATATATATATTTATTAAGATAGCATTGTTATAATTTTATTTATTAACATAAGATAACTCTGTTACATTGAGTAATGTTCTATTAACACAAGAAAAATATCTTTTTATATATGAGTGCATACACGTGTGCTCACATGTATATATATTAATATCCATATAAATTTATACTGACAAGCTTCTTTTTTCCTGTTGCTCTGACCACATGAATTGATGTGCGTACTAGTGTTATATATCGCCGTACGACGACAAACAACGAGAACACACATATATAAAAATATAAGGTTATATCTTTATTCCTGACGACGAACCCGTGTGGAACAGAGAATGGAAGAGTGAGAGCGCACATAGAATGGGTCGACGGCAGTGTAGTCTTGCCTGTGGTGTCTCTCTGCTTCCACTGGCCGTTCTCTGCTGGCGAATCCGTGTGTCGAGGTCTTTTTATAGTCTTCTAGAACCGGGACTTTTCCTTCCGGTTTTGCCTCGCCCACACAACGCCCACGTAATTCCAAGAGACACCTGTTCTGTTTGCCTCCGTAGTCATTTCCGCCGCTGTCGGAAATAAGGTCAAACGAGCCCGACTCATAACCCTACGACATCCGCTCCCGGCCCCGACAGGATGTATTTCTCAAACACCTGTCTTGTCGTTCGCCGACCCCTTCACCGACGGGAAACACCATCGATTGCATCAACCTTCCTCGGGTGGGGCCAGATTGCTATATTACACTAGGTTGGCATCTAGGTCTCGTCTTTTACCATTAAAACAGTTTAATGTAACCGTCACTTCTACTCAAATAGTTTTTTTACTTGCATTTTCTGCTTGTGCGCCTCCCTTCCATTTACTTGATTCCCTGATAGCAACAATCTCCATCTTCTTGAATCCTATTCATCTTTTATCCTTTTTTCATTATCCCCTGTACCCAGTCTTTTCTCTCACTGTAACCCCCTGTGCACTAATGGCAGTTCTGCCTTGCTTGGGATGAAATGAGTGAAAAATAAATAAATAAAACTAAAAAAAATACTTCCCTTATAATGGCAAGACATTAGTTGCAATGGTGTCTTGATATAGCTAATATCTTATTATTTGAGAGGTATTTCTGGTTGGTATATGTGGGAGATATTTCTGCTGCACTCTCTCTCTCTCTCTGTCTCTCATATATATATTTATTATAAATTATACTTTAGAACATGTACAAACTACAAGCTAGTATAAAATTGTACATTTTCTTTCAACATTGAAAGAACAATGTTTCATAAGGTAGTTAATAATGATGGTAATAAACATTTTTTTAAAAGAAAATTAAAAAAAAACACTTCCTTTTATTTTTGAAAATCTTTTTGTACTGTTTGTGTATGTGATTCAATTCATTTAATAATGTAAATAAGGATAAAATGAAATTGAATGTCTGTTCTTATGTCCTCAGCTTTCATGCGTATAACTTCTTTAATGCCTCAAGAACATGTGTTGCGTCAAACCCTCCAGATCACAATCCCATTGAACACTTAACAGATACGTTGGATCAGCAAGTTGGCTCTGCAGAATTTCTACCATTTAACTTGCAGCAGTTAAAGAATCTTCAATACTCTTAAACATAATCTTGATTGCATTCTTCCAAGACTAACTGAAAATGTGTGGGTGATGTGTGTCAAAATTTGTAAATGCCTTCCAGGTCTGAAAAAACACATGAAAGTCTATGATGACAAAATTATTCAATTTGATTCAAATCCTGTGCTGGGCTAAAGTCCTCCCCTTAGAACACGTGCTTGTTTTCGACTAACTCAGTAACTTAATGAGATAGCAGTCATAATAATAAAAAGAGTAATATTACATGCAATTGCAATACTGTAAGCTGGAGTCTTCTTTTTCTATTTTAACTGTTTCTCTTGTTCATGGAAAGAACAATGTTTCATAAGGTAGTTAATAATGATGGTAATAAATGTTTTTTTTTAAAGAAAATTTATAAAAAAACACTTCCTTTTATTTTTGGAAATGTTTTTGTACTGTTTGTGTTTGTGATTTCAAGATTTAAAAAAAAAATACCAAAGAATTTAGTTTGAAACAATTTAGCAAACATCTGTATCTATCAATTCACTTTTGGTCAAAGTTTGAAATTTCAATTTCTTTACCATTTCTATTGTTTCCTCTACTTTCTTTTCTATGTGCTTTTTCTCACCTTTTCCTCTTTGTTAAGCCTAGACACCATGTAACTGATATCTATATCTGTCTACAATTGACTTCCTACCTAAGTTTAAAATTTCTCTCTTGCAGCTGTTTCCATTGGCTCTTTCCTCTCAGTTCTTTCTCTCTTGTTTTCCACTTTTCTTTTTTGTTTCCTCTGTGTCTGTCTCTTTTGTCTTTCTTTTCCAATTCTTGATTTCTCTTTCTGTTTTCTCATCTTTTCTGCCCTCTTTCTTTTCTCATCTCTTTTTTAATATCCTCTTATCTTGTACAAAAAGATTTTCAAAAATAAAAGGAAGTAGTTTTTTTTTAAAAAATTTCTTTAAAAAAAGTTTATTACTATCATTATGAACTACCTGATGAGACATTGTTCTTTCAATGATGAAACAAACTGTACAATTTTGTAGTTGTTTCTAGTTTGCACATGTTCTAACATAATTTTTATATTGAGCACTGCTTTAAATTAATGTTTTGAATGTTGCAATTATTTTCTGCATTCCTTATTCATTTGGATATGTATATATGTGTATGTGTGTGTGTGTGTGTTTGTGTAAAAGTGTTTAGTTAAAATGGTCAAGCGCATGTCAGCCCTGCACTGAATTGGAATGACCAAATTACTTCATGAATGGAGCTGCAAAACACTTCTGAACACTCTGCATTCGAAAGTGGTAAGTGTATAGTGGGTTGCTTATCTATTCTTTTTCTAGTTGTAGTGGAGAGTCCGTTCTAGTGAAGGGTAGTTGTAAATTGTTGCAGGTTAACGGAATTTGGCCTTGTGGTAGATAGCCCACTATAAGTCATAAAATGATTATAAAATCAAGAAAGGCAAATTGAGTTGAAAATAACATTTATATATACACATATCAACTAATGTTTTTACAATTAAAATAATACTTGAATATAAGTCCAACGGAGGTTAAAATGTTCATGGAAAATATAATGCTGAAAAAGATAATTAGTGTTTAGGAATGTGAGGAGTGGAAGTATGTGAGGAATGTCTTTGAAGTAGTCGCTCCTTAGGTCAGTAAGTACTTTTGAGACAGGGAAGAAGTGATGAGGGGTGAAGGGAGGCGAATGTAGTAGCCGCTCGACTTAAGGGGATATTAATTACATTCTTCTCCTTGGTCTCTGCCTGGTCTCTCTGCTGGGGTCTTGTCTGTATCCACTTTTTATATCTGCTTTTTGGATCAAAAACAGCTCGTTTTGGGATTTCATACTTGTATTTGATTCTGGGCTTCCCATTGGCTGGTAAATAAAATTCACATAGGCTTGCGAAATGGAAATTTGATATTTGATTAATTTTTATTTTTCAACCAGAACATCTGCGCGAATACACCTGCGCAGAGACAACTTTTGTTCATTTGCTTTCTGGTCGTTATAGAACAAACATCCAGTCCCTCACTTTTGCTCGGTATCACCACAACAGAACTCAGTCATCAGTGAACTAAGTAACTGAAAGTGCCTCAGCAGAGACATCCATTTTCCACATACTACTATATCTTGGAGCAAGAAGGAGAGAGATCAAGAGGAAGGAAATGTTTGTCTTTTTATGGAAGTTAAACTGCGCCACCTAATGGGAATTTAACAAAGCCCAGTGAGTTAACAAAATTCAAAGTTCCTTTATTATTAGCTTCATAGGAAAATGTATTTCTTTTTCTCTCTTTTTTATTCATTATTCTTACTTTATTTCTTGATTTTATTTAATTTTCTTGCCATTACATGGAAATATTTTACAGAAAATGTCTCTATCTTAAAGTATGTCACTTGAAGAATATAAAATTTTTATAACTATGCATGCTTAAAAGCTGGAATTTTGCAGATTATTAAATTGATGTTTTAAATTTTGTGTAATTTTTAAAACTTTTTCCTAAATTAAAAGCTAATTAAATCTTATTTTAATTTGGTATCTGCTCAATAAGGATATTTTATCCTATTGATAATTTTGTAATATAAAGAGGTTTTTATCTTTTCTGAAACTGATTAACAGAATATATTTGTTCGCTATAATTTGAATCTGTCTAATTTGTTCATTTTACCAAACCTTAATTTATAGGGATTTCTAAAGTTTTTTTTCACCAACTTGCAATTATTTTTTATACAGTTTTAGCGTCATCGATATTGTTTACTAGAACATTATTATTACAATTACTATTCTTATAATTGTATAAAAAGTAGTTGAAGTAGAAGTGCCAATATTATAACTCCTCGTTTTTGCCAATCCATATTATTGATTTATCAGGTCAACTTTTTCCATTTTAGGCAAAATCAATGTGATTTGCTGTATTCAGTATGAATTGATATTGTGAATATTCCAGCAAGCAATTCACAATACCATACTTTTAAAAAATATAAGATACACCAAAGTAAAAGATGCCCCCTTATACTGAAAACAAAGTTTTGGTAAAAAAGCTGCAGTGTAATTTGAAAGATTTTTATTGAATAAAAATTCAATCTGATACTTTTAAAAATTAATATATATTGTTCTATACACAAAAGAACTCAAACCTTCACAATAAGAAAATAAAAGTGAATAAAAAACAAAGGTTTACTTTTATTTAGTTTGGTTAAAAGGCTACAAATCCTCATTGCTTTTACTATAACTTGGGACTGACTGGTCAAGGATAGTATGCATTTGAAATCTATTATATTGTTATAAATAACACATTCAAATAAACTTGACTATGTATGATTATCTAAATGTGTTTACTCATGTTGCAAAATCAGTTGGATGCTTAAAATTTTCATTCTGCATTCAGTATTGTTCAATAAGAACATCAACAGAACAATTTAAAAATCTAATGAAAAATCATGACCATGGCAACATAGTTAATAAAATAGTGAATAAAATAAATATTTGAGATTTGTTGATAGGAAGATGTAAAATATAGATATATTATAGCATAACAGAAAAAATAAAGGAAGTATTAAATTATCCCTTTTTTGAGAGTTCCTTAGCAAGGGGAGATAATTGATAAGAAAACTCAATTACCTGTCTAAAGAAATGACTTATGTGTATAGGTATATTTTTTAAATATCATTTTTTATTGGGTATATGTGTTTCAGTTGCTATTCTTGTATTTTTAAAATTTTCTTGAACAGTGAAATTAATAACAACTGGTTGAGATCAAGATGTCATTCTGAAGAAAGAAATAAGCCTCCCAACAGAAGGACGTCTTGACTGGTTGTTATTAATTTCACTGTTTAAGAAATTTATCAGATTAATAGCAAGGTCACCAGTGTGATAAGATATTTTTTAAAAATTGATTCTTAGAATCAGACATTATTTCTTATGACTATATAAACACTATTTTTAGTGGTTACACATTGTTGAGTTACGCCCATAGATTGTTGGGTTGCAGCGGCAAGTTGACATATTATAATGAGAATAAGTATATAAGAAAAAAGAATGAAATGAGAGCTCTACAACATAACAACCAATTGAATATACATTCTGAAACCACCATACATTTTCTTTGGTGCAAACTTTTAACTCAAATTGCTAGAGTAGGTGTGAAGTTTTGCTCTCAAGTACTTCACAAATAGTCTGTCAAAAATAACCAATGGGAGATTTTCTTTCTGCCAGCTGAAGGGAAAAACACTTGAGATGACATACCCCACAGGAATGCCATGCACACTCGTGCCAATGACCAAGTCAAAAACTGGTAACAACCCACTTCGATAAAACCAGATCCTCCAGCTTACTACAAGTAGATAAGTACAGATTCTTTTCCATACACAGATAACATACATGTGTCGCATAGATACATATCAATGCTAATGCACACACGTGACACAGACACCCTTACTAATATGTGCGTGCTATGCACATACACACATCTCAGTCCGACGCAAACACACTAAGGTTCAGGTATCAATAAATGTATTTTGCATTTGGTAAACTGTATTTTTGTCCTTGTTTCAAATTATTGCTTGTCTAAATGATATGGACTTGTAACTATGTTCCACAGCAGTGAAATTGATAACAACCAGCCATGATTGAGAAGTCCTGCTGAGGAAAAATAGTGTCTCTGACAGAAATTGAACCTGTATCTCTTTTTTTCCATGAGGGAAACCACTTTGTTAGTCAATGTGCATCTCTACCAGTTCATCCATGGAATACTTTTTCCTTCTTATTAGTATACAAATGCTATATTACTTTTTAATTATGTCATTAGCAATTTCACTGTTTGATAAAATAAAAAAACAGAGATATCAACTGAAAGATATGTCCCCACTAAAAATAACATTTTTTTTTTAATCATTTCCCCCGAGCAAGGCATTCCACTGCCACTATTGTGCAGGGGGTTACATAGGGGGGAAAGTGGTGAGAAAGGATAGTTAGATATAGGAAATGTCAGAAGGAGGGTGATAGACGGGTAAGGATACCGAGGGTTGGGTAGATGGTGAGAGTGTTGGGAGAATAGATGCAAGTTAGTGTGATAGGAGGTGTCTATTGACCTTACATTTTAAACTCCTGGAGATTGTAGCTGTTGGGGAAGCAGGCATGTGGAAGGGAATTCCACAGGTGGGAAGTGCGAGAAAAGAAGTTGTTGGGGTAGAAATTACGGTTACATCTTATCTGTTTCACTGTAAAAGGGTGGGACCTAGTTGCTAATCTAGTATCTCATGTAAATTCATACATAGGCGGCACCAATGATCTAAGTTCATCGGAGCAGAAGCTGTGAAAGCATTTATAGAAGAGGCACAGGGAAGCCATGTCACGATGGTGAAAGAGTGGTTGCAGCCGGTCTGCCAAGTCAGTATCGATCACGTTACAGATTCTCCATTGTATTTTGTCAAGAAGCCCAAGGAGAGTAGCAGGGGCACCCGACCAGATGTGGCAGCAGTATTCAATACATGGGTGGATGGTAGATTTATATATGTGCAGGATAGATTCAGACGGGAAAAACTTCCGGGCCCTGCACAGTGAACCAACTTTCATAGCGGCGGATTTAGCATTGGATTCGATATAGTCATTCCATTTGAGGTCCGCCGAGAGTGTAAGACCAAGGAGGCATAGTGTTTTACTCTCTGAGAGGCAAGCCTGTTCCATGCTAATGAGAGGTAGGTGCAATTGTCTATGGTGGTTAATTGATAGCAGCTTTGTTTTGGAAACATTTATAGTAATGAAAAATAATGTCAGCTAAAAAAATCCTTTAAAAAATTACAAATATTTATGGCTTTCAAAAGTTATATTTAATGGATCCTGACTTGGCAGCCCATCCTCAGTCACTTTCTCACCGGCATTATGTGGCTTCCATCTGTCTTTTCATGGCAAATATTCTGACAATCTTTTTTTCCTGGTTCTTCAACCACATGTATCTACACATGTGACTAGATTGTCATCAAGTTCCCACCAATTTACCATCAAAATAGTTAAATGTAACCATCTCTTCTACTCTTACAGTTTCTTTTCTTGCACTTCCCATTTGTGGAACTCTCTTCATTTGCTTGCTTCCCTGAGAGCTACAATCTCCAAAAGTTTAAATGCAATGTCAATTGCCATCTTCTATCTACTTGATTCCCATCCATCTCTTATCATTTCTTGAACATCCCCTCTACCTTGTTTTTTCTCTCATTGTAACCCCCTGTGCACCAGTGCTGGTCCTGCCTTGCCTGGGGGGAAAATGATTATAAAAGAAATTGAATAGATACTCTGTTTATTCAAATAAATATCAACTAAAGATAAATTTTAAAGTAATAAAAGTTTGACAGATTAATAAATTAAAAAAATTAAATTCATTAATTTATTACAAATATTTATATATATATAATGTAGAATCCTTGGTATTTTGTAAAGTAAATTCCATTGGAGACAAACTCCAAATAGGACTCAATGTTAAAATTTATTGCTAAACTTAACAGAGTAATATAATCAAGAAAAAAAGTTTGGACATTTTACAAATCCATGGGTAATAAATATTTTGCGGCCAAGCTGCTCCTCAGACCCAAATCATACAACAGTGACTGTTTAAAATCATCCAGAATATAGTCAAGTAAAAAAAAAAAAAAAAGAAGAAAGAAAAAATAGAGAAAAATTTTAAAAGCAAAAGAGAAAGAAAAGAAGAATGAAATTATAAGAGGAAAGGAGGTTAAACTTAACATATTAGATTGATACGTAGTCCATGGTCTAGATACATAACAAATTTTCATTAAAGAAAATAAGAGTATTGACCAGAGTTCAAGTCATCTGTTTTCATTGAAAAACATGACACTGAAATTTAACATTTAAACCTTAAAGCTAAAGGGGTTGTATCTACACTAGAAAAATAAATTGTAAATTCTTGTTAATTCAAAATATAATAATAAATAAAATTAAATAATAATAATAGTAGTATTATTATATTATTATAAACATAGTAATAATAACATAGTAATAAAAAAAAATTATATTTAGAAATCTAAAAAAAATTATATATTAAATATAAATAATAGTAATAATAATAAAAATATTAAAACCAACTAGTAATCGTAAATGAAGACAACATACACCGAAAAGTTAATATAAAATAATAATGAATTAAAAAGAAAACATTAAAATTTATATGTATATATATATGTATACACAATGATATCAATATATATTAAAAAAAATTGGTGGGTGTATAAAATCTCTGATGGCAAATTCCAGACTTTTAAAAATATCAAATTTCTAAGTTTAATTTTGATTTTGATCTTGTTAAATGATCTTATATCTATTCTTATGTCTACATTAAAAAAATCAGTTCATTTCATTGGTTCAAGAGTTCCTTTGGATTATTATATTTGATAATAGCTATTTTCTCCTCCAAGCATCTGTCCCTGAAGTTGTTGGGAGTATTAGCATATTTGATGATCCTCCATTTGACCTGTGGGGTGAGTCCTCTGTCATTCAATTTCCAGTAGTATTTTGATAGGGCTGTTTGGTGTTTCAAGGAGACGTTGGAAAATGAATGCTTGTGATTATAAAGTCTCTGTTTTCAACTTCCTGTGGATATCCCTATATGTACACTTTTTTAGTAGGGTCCTTTTCTGGAAAAATAGTGGCTTCATAAATTGCTTTTTCAGAATTTCACCTGGCATCAATGGAGCAGTTGGTTCTGTTGATGCAATTGCAAGGAGGTTTGTTTTCTTGAGGTTTGTTGTGGAAATTTTTAAGTAATTTATTGTTGTGTGAATTAATTATATTTTGAATATTTTTGGTTGTTGAATAGCTTATTTTTAGAGCTTTTCTGTTGAATAATTTACTTAGGAGGTTATTTTGGTGGAAGTGTTTGCTTACTAAATTCAGAAAGTATTTGCCAATATATACATTGGACAACTTGCAGAAGGGTGGATTGAACCATATTATTTTTCTTTTTCTATTTTTGTCCTTGTTTCCATCTTTAGTTTTTTCTTTCAATTTTTCCTGGTATATTATTTCATCTTTAAAACTACTCTTCTTGTGGGCTTCATTGTGTATTGTTTTATTCGCATTAAATATTTCTTTATTTGATGATAATTTATTAATTCTAATATTAACTATTTTAGGGATTTGTCTGAGGAGCAGCTTGGCCATGAAATATTTCTTACCCATGGATTTGTAAAATATCCACACTTTTTTTCTTGATTATATATATATATATAACTTTTTTTTTAATAATCATGTCACCCCCAAGCAATCCATTTTACTGCCACTGTTGAGCAAGGGGTGACATAGGAGGTAAGTTATGAGAAAGAGTGACAGGTTACAGAGGGTGTCAGGAAGAGGGTAGGAGAAGGATGAGAATACTGCTGAGAGTGGAGTGGATGAAGAAAGAAGCAAGAGAGAGAGAGAGAGAGAAAGAGAGAGGAAGCAAGTTAGGTGAGATAGTAGATGACTATTGACTTTACATTTGAATTTTTGAAGATTGTAGCTGTTGGGAAAGCAAGTAAGCAGAAAGGAATTCCACAGGCAGGAAGTGCGAGAGAAGAAACTGCTGGAGTAGAATTTGTGTTTACAATTTATTGGTTTCACAGTAAAAGGATAGAACCTAGTTGCTAATCTTGTTGCTCAAGCAAATTCATGTATGGGGGGTATCAGTGAGCTCAGTTCATCTGAGCAGAAGACATGAAAGTATTTGTAGAAGAGACACAGGGAATCCACATTGTGCTGGTGAGAAAGTGACTGTATCCGAGCTGCCAAGTCAGGATCAATCACATTACTGATTCTTCGTTGGATTTTGTCAAGGACCCCTAGGTGGATAGCAGGAACCCCTGACTTCAAACATTATATTTAGTGGGTACCCATTTTTGAACAAATGCTTCATTTATTTTAAACAGTATTTTATTTTTTCTACCAGCCTGTACACCTGATAAAAATTATTTAAGAAAATATGCCCTCTGGTAAGATTTGAACCTGCTTCCCCCTTTTGCAAGAGGAACTACTAATTGATTTGAACATGTTTGGCCACTTAGCTACAAAGAGCTTTATGATCGCATAACACTCTATTTGTCTTTAAAGTGCATTCACTCATTCAGATTTTCTCCAAAATTGTATCTGTTCAGTTGTATCTGAAATGTAAACAAAGCAATTTCTAAAGAATTAATGGACTTTATCTTTCATCCAATATTTTTATTACTGAAAACTCAGTATCTGACTACTGATTTCTTCCTTTTCAATAGCAATTTTGGCTTTGAAAAAAGATTAGCATTGCAGAGGCAGAGTAGTTGAGACCTTGTTTTATGATTTTTTGCTCCGCACATTTTGTAATATTGTGCTTGTTGGAGGCTTTCCATTATGTGAATGACTCCAAATAGATTCAAAGCCAATTTTGAAGTGCTAATTAGAAAATTTCATTTTGACTTCTCTCAGTGAATCATCCCCAGTAGCCATCTTTATTATTCAAGTAGTTTCTATAAATGGATAACGTATTTGTAAGCAAAACATGCATATTCTCTGTGAATAGCCACATAATACAAAAGTTTATTCAGTGCCGATTGAGTAACCCCATGGGAGAGTGTCTGTCCATGCATCCATAATTAACTGCTTTCTGATTAGTTGCTAAGTTACATCAAGTCTATGTATCTTCAGATATTCAAAGTGACTGGATACATTTAAAAAAGATCCCATATGTACACAACCCACACATAAACAAATATATATATATATATATATATATATATATATATATATACATAGAGATATAGTTATTATTACGGTTATAATATAATAACATATGGGACTGCAACTCAAAAGCTTTCAGGTTTCGATGCCAAGTACACCATCATCAGGCAGTGAAATATTGTTTCAGTTACGGGATCATATATATAATGTTATGATAATCCAAGATCAAAAACATAGATGCTATCATATTAGGTAAAAGTGGTGGAGTGAGATGTTATTAAAATTAAAATTTAAAAGGTTTGTGTGTCTAAATCAATGGATATATACAGGGCCGTAGCTGATGCTAAAAAAAACACCGGGCACAGAGAAAATTGCCCACATTTATTAGTTGACAATGTGATGACGTCATCAGTGTCATCCATTTCTAGAAACTATGATTTTTGCGAATTTGTTCAGCTATTCCAATAGAAATTAGGCACAGAACGTGAACGAAAGCAGGAAATCAGGTTCGGACTTTCTGAGTATAACCAGTCTTTTCTCCCCAAATTAATAAATAAACAAACAGATTTTTACTGCGTTCATTTGGATATTTTCTTTGTTTTTCTTTCTTTCTTTCTTTCTTTCTTTCTTTCTTTCTTCATGAATTGTTTAGTTTGATTTCTGATGAAGACATTTTTCCTCGCCCGGATTTTCACTATGATTGCATGGATCGGTACCGGACCCGTGCACAGTGTGCCCGGTGTGCCTGGTAGTCAGATGCGGCCATGGATATATATATATATAGAGAGAGAGAGATAGAGAGATAAATATAGATAAGGAAATTAGTTTGATAAAGTGAAAAAGTTTAACAACACACAAAATGCATAGTAATGAGACAGACCACAATTTTGACATTGAAAATGCTACTCTAATTAAAAAAGAAAATAATTCACTATAATGAAAATCTTTACAAAGTGCTTTAATCTCTCATTCATCCACAGCAAATTTGCATTCCGGTTCCTATAACATTTCACTATTCTTTGCATATCTTCTATTAGCTCAAAGTGAGATATTTAATAACAAAGACGATGAAGACAAAAAGAAAAAGAAAACAGAATCTAAATGAATTGGCTCAATTATATTCCCAAAACACATTTTTAAAAAAGCAAGAAACGTTATTAAATAAAAAAATGTTTCAATAAATATTTTCAAAATTTTCAATTCCCAGGGTCTCTCATTCATGCATATGTGTAGTTGCATCAACCTAAACAAGCTAGATATATAGAGATAAAGGGAGATGACTCATGACTACCAGAAGAGGCATTACTATGCAAGGAATGAAGATCGTATACCCCAGTGATTGTAATAAATGGTTCAGTTGAAAATTTGTAGCACCTGAAGAAGGCCAGCGCATACAACAACCGAAATGTCGTACAAATGGCAACAAAGATGAGGACAATAGTCTGAATAATGTAAATACTGTAAATACTACCTCATCTCAGAAATATAGACAAATACTAAACAAACTAATAAATGAAACACATTACAAAAAATCTTTTTCCTCTTTGTCATACATCTTTCCACCAAAACTGTTCTTGATATATAAAAACTTATATATATATCATTATCTTATATGAATTTTGAAAAACTTTTTATAAATCTTTAATTATCATTCAGTCATTCTGCCTCACCTGCTATATTTTTCTACTTCATCTATGAAGTACAATGCACTGGTTGGCAACCACTGGTCTAAAGGATGAAGAACATTACACAGATTTTTTTTCCACTTTTTCATTCATTTGCCTAATATATATATATATATAAATTGGGTACAAACATGACACTTGTATTCATTATTTTGCTAAAAATTTAAACGAAAATATATTTTGTTTTATTCATTTATCTGAAAAAGCTTTAATAAAAGTGAAACATGATAGTTTAAGACACATTAAGACCTATTTTGTTTGTTATTTATTCTATCATATACAAACATATTTATTTCTAAAGCGTTAATGGATTTTATTTTTTAATACATCAAACATTATTTTTAGTGGATACCCATATTTGAATAGATGCCCTATTTATTTCAAACAGTATTTCATTTCTTCTGGCCTACACATTCAAGAAAACTTATTAAAGAAAATGTACTCTCTGTGCCCACTTTTGTAGATTAGCTTTAATAAGTTTAATAAAACAGAATATAATATTGTTGAAAATAAATAGGGTGTCTACTCATATATTAGCATCCACTAAAAATATTATTTAAAGTAATAATACAAATTTTATATAAGACAAAATCACACCTGAATTATCCACATGTTGACATACAAAACACTAGTCGATGCCCATTAGTAGAACTTGTATGTTATTTTAAATTTGGTGTTGTCATATTAGTCACAATTAATTTCATATGTGGTAGATGCATGATCATGAGGCAGTGGGTGCCATGGGCTTTTATTCCCCATTGGCTACTGTTGGTTTGGCATTAACACACAATGCAATATACTGGCAATCATCACCTAGGCATAAAAACACCCAATGGTTAAAGCATATACAGTCTGACAGAGAGGTTAAAACCATAGAAAATACAAAATACCCTAATGTATATAAAACTGATTCAACAACTGGAAAAGATCAGTATAAAAATAAGTAAACACAATATGTGTATATTATTCAATCAAACACATTTAAATAAAGATATGCTGCCTATATTGAGTTCTTTCTGTGACTGGCATGTGTATAACATGCTAAAATTTTCCATCTCATGCGCATATGACTTAGGGGTTAGTAACTCCGACTGACACCAAATCAGTTGAATTTCAATCCCAGCCAGAAGCAAGTGGATGTCTGGCAACACAGATGAGCTGTGATACAGCAAAACAGGCTTGTATGTGGATGACTAATTAGTCGAAGAACATGGTGTGTGGAGGGATTTGATTACTTGGTCAGTTTTGTGTGTTTGTGTGGGTTTTTTTTTCCTAAAAAAAGTTTTTAAGTTTTTTGGAAATAACTTGGCCTAAATACAATAATACTCCAAACTTGAATAAAAAAAACCCTATCCCGCTAAAATAAAAATATAAAAAACAAAAATAAAATAAAAAATATTCTGTACGGAAAAAATCAAAATTAAAAAGAAAAAACACCCCACCCCTATCACGTCTATCTAAGGAACCCCGAGGGGAAAGCCTAGCCACAAAATGAAAGAGAATACATAAAATCAGCCTGGTAACAACAGACACCAATTAATCAAACACTAGCCAACCACGATGCCGTCCTAAAAATTCTTAAGGTCAACAAACAAGATAAGTTCCCCAATCACAAAAAACAACAACAACAACAACGAACCAAATATAAACAGCGGATGATTCCAGTTCTTGCTTATTCTTCCTGATGAAACGTTGGACACCCAACATTGAAACAAACATATGATTGTAGAGGACATATATAGAAAAAATTATGTACATGTTCTAAAACATAATTTATAATAAATATTCACAGCTCTATACATCATATATCGAGCACTGTTTTAAATTAATGTTTTGGACAGTGAAAAAAATTTCTTTCTTCGTTCTGTACCCACTCGGATATATATATATATATATATAGGTTTCATTAAAAAAGACAATCAAGGTATTATCATTAATTTTTTTATATAATTTTTCATGTATTTTATATAACTTATTTCTTTTAAGTTGCAAACATTATGTTGATAATACATACATAATAGTATCATCCACATGCAAAAGAAGATGAAAAATAATGGAGGCATTACTAATAAAAAAGACAAATCCTACACTTAATAATATCAATTATGAACATGGTAACAATGTGCTTGCCATGTTCAGAACTTAACATGCACATGACTCTATATGCATAAACTTTACAAATGTTTATTTACAAGTAAAACAAAATGAATTCTTGATAATGACTAAAAGTATAGCTGAAAGCTTTCGAAAGTGCAAAAGCTTTGGATAAGTCTTATGTAATCTGAGTTCTGAAAAGAAGAATTATGCGAACACATGAAAAATTACATAAAACACTTAATGATAATATTTTGTCTATCATTTTTAATGAAACCTGTATAAAAGAGAGATTGTTGCCCAAATACACAATTTATATATATATATGATAAAAATATAGTTTTTGAGTTTTATGGGTAAAAGTGCTCAATATCAGACATAGCATATATGTAAATATACAAGTGAATACTGAGGCGAATATCAAGCAGAAACAGCAACCACTTGGCATTGACATCAGTGTCTACTTATATATACGAAGGTGCTCCCCCCTTAACCACTATAGAGAAACTTTCCAACCTTCCATCTTTATGGAGGACATTAGCCTTTCAGAAAGCAACACACTGTGTCTTTTTGGCCTCACTCTCTCAACTGACCTCAAGTGGAACAACTATATTGAATCAATAGCTACATCATCTGCTAAGAAGTTTGGGTCACAGTGTCAGGCCAGGAGGTTGCTTTAATCAGAATCCATCTTACACATTTTGATAAATCTACCATAAATCTTTCATACATTGAATACTGTTGCCATATCTGGACGGGTGCTCCTGCTATTTATCTTGAGATTCTTGACAAACTTCAAAGAAGGATCTTCAATGTAATCAATCCCACTATAAGAGCTCAATTTCAGTCAATTTCTCACTGACATGATATGGCTTTCCTCTGTCTTTTTTAAAAATATTCTCCAAGCTTCTTTCCCTGGTGCCCTGACTTCAACAATTTACCAGTGCTACTACACTGGAAACTAGATCCCACCTTTTTACCATCAAAAATTTACCATCAACAATTTACCAGTGCTACTATACTGGAAACTAGATCTCACCTTTTTACCATCAAAAATTTACCATCAACAATTTACCAGTGCTACTACACTGGAAACTAGATCCCACCTTTTTACCATCAAAAATTTACCATCAACAATTTACCAGTGTTACTATACTGGAAACTAGATCCCACCTTTTTACCATCAAAAATTTACCATCAACAATTTACCAGTGCTACTACACTGGAAACTAGATCCCACCTTTTTACCATCAAAAATTTACCATCAACAATTTACCAGTGCTACTATACTGGAAACTAGATCCCACCTTTTTACCATCAAAAATTTACCATCAACAATTTACCAGTGCTACTATACTGGAAACTAGATCCCACCTTTTTACCATCAAAAAGTTAAATGTCACTTCCACTTCAACTCTATCAGTTTCTTCTCTCACACTTCATACTTTTGGAACTCCCTTCCATATACTTGCTTCCCTGATAGATACAATCTTCAAAAATTTAAGGGCAATGTCAATTGCCTTCTTCTGTCTTCTTGATTCCCAACTTTTCCTTTTCCTTTCCTTTTAACTTATTTTGAAATTCCTGGTGACTTGATTCCTATTTCTTTTTCTTTTTTTTTCTCTCATTGTAACCTCTTGAGCACCAATGGTGGAACTGCCTTGCTTTGGGTGAAATGATTATATATATATATAATGCAGGTTTGAATCCTGCCAAATGACACATATTTTTGTAAGAAAAATTTATCATAAATAATCAGGCTGGTAGAAATAAATATATATACAGTTTAATTATAAAACAGAATATCTACTTAAATACAAGTATCAATCAAAAATAATGTTCAAACAAATCATTTCATATATATATATATATATATATATATATATATATATATATATATATATATACACACAGGGGTAATGGCTAAATTGTCTAAATTACGGAAAAAATGAAAATAACAAATATTTCATTTTAACAGATATATTTACCAAAATTACACAAAATTATCTTGAAATACTAAAGAGTGACTTTATTCAATAAAATTTCCAATGATTCCAACTGCCCTCTCCAGATGACCTTGGAATTTTCTGCAACTTTTCTGGAAAGTTGCCTCATTTAAGTTGGTGAATTCTGTCATAATTCTTGCTTTTAGTTCATTTTTGGTCTCACAAGAAGTTTTGTTGCTCCCTTGCTTAACTGCCCCACCCCACCCATAATAATCAAGGGGGTTGCAGTCTGGAGAGTTAGGTTTGTAGATGTAAAGAGTGATGTGGTCACAGAAATAGTCAGACAGTCATGATTAGGTTTTCCTTTTTGTGTGGCCTGGTGCAGAATCCTATTACTAAACAGAGTCTTTTGGCAGCTACTCTCTTAACCCAGGATAGCACCATGTCCTCAAGGTACTTGATTTAGGTCTTTGCGTTGAGTCTGAGGCCCTGTGGGAAGATGAATGGAGGCATAATATTGCCATTGCTAGTGGTCACTCCAAACAACTTGATGTTGACTGAATATATTATCCAATTCTTTCTGAATGCTCTGCATTGTCCTCAGATTGAATCTTTCTGTAATGTCCATATTAGAGCTTCTTGTGCAAATGCCAAGCAGGGCAACATACCACTTCCAAATTTCTGTTAGAGTGAATTGTGTCGTGGTGAAGTAAATTCTTATCAATATTGAGTTACAGTGAATGAACCAAATGGCTGCACTAGAGGTTAGGTCCTTTGTGAAAATAGTCAACCAGCATGAGAAAGAACATGTTTTGGACTAATATTGTAGGCAGTAAAATTCCTTTAAATTTTGTAATAGTATCTAAAGAAATGCATAAAATTATTGTGAGTTTTTAACAATATGTTTTTTGAAGGATTGCAGCTCATAGCCTAGACATTTTATGCTAAATAGTATATTCAATAAAATAAGTTATAATCAGTATTTTTACTAAAGATGTGTGTTGTGGTGCAGTGGATATTGGCTTGGAACAAGAAATTCTAGTTGAATTCATTGCATTCCCTTATGCGCAAATACCCTTTGGAATTGGTAATAATCCATCTCTTCCCTCCAGCTATGGGTTTAATAGCAGAACAGATTGGGTTCTATAACTTTGGTTGGCAACCAGTCTACCACAGAAAGAAATAGTAGCCTACTGAGGTAAAATTTCTGCCCGGTCAGTCATGTTCCTTTCGAGACATGATTACCCAAGTGTGTATCATGTATGGCACCTAACTGACAATTGATTATAAACTGAATATCTAATGATATTTTTTAATCATCTCATCCTAAGAATGTGTATTACTGGACTGGTGTCGCTTCTTCTACTCCAATGGCTTATTTTCTCTCTGTTTGTAGGGCTCCATTCCATTAGCCTGCTTTCCTAATGGCTGCAATCTCCAAGGGTTTAAATGCAATGTCAGTTGCCATCTTCTATCTAGTTGATTCCTACCCATCTCTTATCTGTTCTTTAACATCCCTTGCACCTTGTTTTTTCACTCAGTGTAACCCTTTGTGTACCAGTGGCATTCATGCTTTGCTTGGAGTGAAATAATTATAAAAACAAAAAAGAAACAAGTGGTAAGTAAGCAAAAAAATTGAGCAAACACTATTGAGAAGATAGGACAATAAGATAGAGCATAAATAGATTTCTTGTATAAATATATTTTGAAAATTTTAACATCAGTTGGTTAATACTGTGGGAAAATGAAATAACATCAATAAGAATATGATAATAATAAAAAAAGAAATACATTTTCCCATGATGCTTTTAATAAAGGAACTGGCAATTTTATAACGTCAATGGCTTTGTCAAACAACACTGTTTAAGTCTGTAAAAAGACAAACATTTTATTCCTCATTCACTTTCTCCCTCTTGCTCCAATATGCAGCTGCATGTGGAAAAAATAGCTCTGCTGAAACACATACATTTCCTCAGTCCATCGATTCTTTCCACTTTTCAATGCAAGGCCTTTGCACTTGTCTTCCAAAACAAACCATTTCTTTGGTTGTTCCAACTTAGCACAAGGCTGATTTGAGCTCCACCATTATAACCATGCCAATCCTTCACCAATGAAGTCAGACAAATTTTACTTTGGTTGTTTCAACTCAGTGCAAGGCTTGAGCTTGGCCATTATAATGATGCTTGTTCTTATCCTAACTTCTGGACCAGCAAAAGAAAATGTATATACCCAAGAAGTGTAGTTTCTCTCCAGTCAATATAAAAAAGAATAAATGGTCTGTAGCAGATATTCAAGATTTTGTAAGTTTTTCTTTAATTGTTTATATATAAACACACATGCAAATATGCCAACATACAAATTTTAAACTCCACAGTACCAAATTATATTATTGAAAACAGATTTACATAATAAAATTTGATCTTGTCTAGATCAGTGTTTCTCAATCATTTTAAGCAATGGCACACCTAGGAGCAAATGAAAATATTATGGCATATTTAGCTACATTTTTAAAGGTTATATAATCAAATGTTATGAAATAAAACTATACATTTTTAAAATGCTATACAAATATAAACTTCATTTCAATGTTTCTATTCAGCTACTGTGCAGCTTAATTTAGTGTCGAACCTTTGCCTTGTGTTTATTTTTTTTTTTTTTTTGCAATTTCTTCAATGTTTGGCCAAATGGGTGAGAAGCAGACCCCTTATTTTTTCTTCAAAAGAACAGTCTTTCTTGCTTCTTATTTTTTATGTTATTTAGCAGCACACTTAAGAGTATCATGCAACACACTAGTGTGGTGCAGCACAGTGACAGAGAATCACTGATCTAGATATTACCATTTTTACAAAAGCAATTTAAAATTTCCTTGATTCTACTTAGTAATTCTTTATTTAAACTAAAAAAGAAAAATGCTTAAGATATTCAAATTCCGAACATTATTTCATGAATATGTTGTTTATGGCAAATGTAAAACTTCAATAATGTAAAAGAAGTGAGCATAAAAAAGGATAGAAATTTTTTGCCATCTTTTCTTTCAGGCTTTATCAATTTTAACTTGAGATTCAGTTTTAAAATCCAAGCTTCTTGTTGTGCTTATGGTTTTAGCATGTTTTACTGAATTTTGAAGCCAAGAGAATTTTTGGAACTAAGAACATGTATTGCTAAGGTGGCAGTACGATACCAGATGATGTATGCTGAAATATCTACAGCACAATATTCGTGCTAATGGATATTAAGTACAAACAAGACAAACACAGATAAGACAGAATGACAATAATTAGAAAAGAGGAGAGATTAAGTTGTTAGATCACAGTCTGATAATAATCATAAATGACAGTTCAAATTCCTGACTGCTATTAATCTTTAGCTATTTTGGACCACAGACCATTCCATCTTCAACAGAACATCAAATGCTCTACAACAGAACATCAAATAATTCTGTTCTATTTCTGGCTGTAAAACTAATCAATTTTATCAAGTACCCAGGTTTCTTTCTGCATCAAATAATATTTGCTAAAAACAGTGACCTGCTCAATTTCTTAAACATCTTCTGAACAAGATAAATGCAGATATAAACCATAAAAAGAAAGTATTTGTCAAAGATCAGGAAAAATTACAAAGTAAAAATTTCTAGAAGGCGAGTTTTTATGTTACGTATCATGTTTATGTATCATGTGTTGACTGTAGTCATCTGTCTGTTTGGTGTGGGATATTGAGACACTTTCTTTGGAATGTAGTAGCAGGCTAAGTGAAATAAACTTGCAATTGACATTGATTGTGCAAAAAATAAAAGAAATGAGGATACAAACCACATGATAAAAATAGTAAAAGATTTGTTGTTGCTCAATGTACTAATTGAACTTCTTAACTAATATACTAGTAAAGAAATCCATACATTTTACAAGCATTCTCATTAAAGTTAACTTAGAAAGCCCAAAGGTTTTGGTATAATCAACGCTACCAAGTTGCCTACATTTTTATTTTTGCTATTATCTCTCCTTGCATGAGAATTTTTTTCAGGATTCACCTACATTTTATAAAAAATATAAAAAGCAATTGTGGGAAAGGCTGTTAGCAATCTGGTAGAACTAAAATTAAAATATTTCTGTTTTTCAATGTTATGTTTGGCTTTTAGAAGGTCTTTTGATATTCCAACATACCAGTGGATTTTGGTGTCCTATTTTTTTTATTTTTTAATCATATCACCCCAAGCAAGGCGGTAACACCACTGATGTGCAGGGGGCTACATAAGATTGAAGAGATTGGAAAAAAGAAAACCGGAAACCGCATCCTAAACAGGAAACAAGGGATGAGCCTCTTCACCTGTTCAATAGACATGGGTGGAGTGTGAACCAGGCGATAGTTTAGTCTATCTACTTCAATTAAATGTATGTTTTAAAGCGAGTGATTATTTTTTTAGATCTTACACTCTGGCAAAGAGAGCCTGCTCGATGCATATCTCATGTACATGCTGCACCAGCAATTTTAACGCCATACAAAAACCTTTTTTTTTTAAAATTGCACCATTTTCTTCCATTATTAATACAGTGACAAAAACAGTTAAAATAATGAGTGACATGATAAAAACACTATAAACTCATTTGCTAATTTCTTGTCCTGCTTAGTGGGTGAGATAGTTGTATAAATCACTTAAACTTCAGTGGTAAGTTAAAACATCCAGGATTTTGAATACTGATCTAATCTATCTAAATCTAAACTTATTTATAAATGGAACCCCGTCTGTGTGTGTGTGTGTGTGTGTGTGTGTGTGTGTGTGTGTGTGTGTGTGTGTGTGTGTGTGTATCCGCCACCTACAGATTCCGAAATGGCTGAACCGACTTTCTTGAAAATTTACACAGTTGTACCATAAGTGTATGCAAGTGTTTCTAGCTAGGTTTTTAACTCTAAAAAGCATCACTAATAAAATGAACCACCTCCAACTGTACTAAAAGCTGATTTTTATCTTAAAAAGCTAATGCTATGTATAGAATATGAGATTTTCCTGTTAAAGAATAAAACAATATATTTAATCCATAACTATTCCCAATTAGATTAATTGAACATAGAAACTGATTGAAAGTGTCTAGAATTCTTTAAGTGAAATAATATAAAGAACCCGTAACTCTCAGACCAAAATAGTCAGTCAATCAGTTAAGTGTCATATATGCTTAGGCGGTTGTGTCTTTTTTTGATTCATAACTGGCTAGGGAGAAGATTTTCCTGTATTAGGTTGCTGTTTCTTTTTGTGGTAGCCTGGTTGCCAACCAAGGTTACAAGACTCAGTCTGTCCTGCTATTTAACCTATAGCTGGGGATTAAGAGTTGGGTTAATACCTATTCCAACAGTAATTGCATGTAAATTAATTTAATAAACCTAACCGGAATTCAAACTCTGCTCTCTGATTTCTCATTCTGAACTGATATCCATTACACTACAACATATATCTAGACTAAAATGGTACCATTACAAAATAAGGAAATATAACACAAAAATAATAATAGTAGAATAATAAAATAATGCAGGTATGTTGTACAATAAGGAGGCACGGTGGAGTAATGGATAACAGCTTGGAAAATCAGAGAGCCAGGTTCAAACTCCAGTCAAGTTCATTATATTCACTTACGTTCTAATACTCTTGGGAAAGGTATGAGTCAACTTTTCTCTCCCCAGCTATGGGTAAATAGCAAGACAGACTGGGTTCTATCACTTTTTGGTGGTAACTGACGTTGGAGAAGAAAAGCTCTGAATTCAAAACCAGTCTGAAAGTGGACCACTTCATTCGAAAGATAAAAGGGATTAACACCCCCACCTGTACAAAGATAAGTTACAAAAGCATCAATGACAAAAAACTAACCCAGAATTGAGTGAGATGGTGAGAGGTTGTTAATGGCTTATGTTCCACTGGGAGTGAAGGGTTTAAGATGTTGTACAGTAACATTAATGTAAACTAAAACAAAAATTGTATTATAATTTTACAATTATAAGTGGAGAAAATATAAGTGTCACAATAATATTTAAAATAATTTAAGTTTATTTTGATGATCATCAAATTTTAATAAAAAGAAGAGTTACTTAAACATTGTTGCTCCAGGATGTGTTTTTTTTGTTAAAGAATAAAACAATATATTAAATCAAGAACTATTCCCAGTTAGATCAATTGTGCAATCATTGCTCTCCACAACTTCCTGTTCATTATTGCTCTAAGCTATCCATTCATCCAAAATCTTGGAGTAGGTTATTTTCTATGGTCATATTACATTGAAACATCAGTTCTCATTTGATTATCAGTTAAGCAACATTGATCCTGATCATGACACAGATAGGTGACTTCTGAGGAATACCAGGTACTGTAACGGGCTTAGCAAGTTGGTAATAGATACAACCTTGCTACTTATACTACAGAAAGCCTCGATATGTGGAAATACTTCTAGACTGACAGGTTGTAAGACAAACCTAGAGCTGGGTGAGACGTGAGAGGTTATTTGCTGTTTCCTTTTGCTAGTTCTTCCATCAATATCTCCTGTAAGTGTTAAATCTTCTAATCTTTCTTTTCTCATAAAATATTTCAGAAATTTCAACTGTTCCTTTTTGGTGTTAAATATCAATGTCCTTTTAGTTTTTAGTTTCTTTACAATGTCCTCGTTGTTCATCTATTCTCTCCATGGTTTTCTCAACATCTTTCTGTCACTCAGTCTCTTCTTTACCTCTAAAAAATTGTCCATTATTCACTACCATACAGAAAGACAGATATGACATAGCAGTTCAGCACTCTTTTCTTTGTTATGAACAAGATTGTCCTGTCTTAATAGGTTACTTGGTTTCATTAGAATCTATTTTGCTATACCAGTGTGTGTTTGAATCCTTATATGACACTATAGTATAGTTGAATGTAGGGGTGGCCAGTATGGTTTAGTTGTACATTGCAATCATAAATAAGAAAAAAGCCAAGTTTTATTAACTATACCATCATTTTTATTTTTGTTGTTGACTCCATTAGTTTACAAATTTTTGTTTTAGGTGAATGTTCATCATTTTATGAGCATTTTGGTGTTGAGGTTATAAAGAGTTTCACGTGAATATATCATATTTGATTTTATGTATGTGTAAGGTGTAAAGTAGTAGCAGGTTGTTGTTGGCATGTATTATGTTATAATTTGTTCCAGTATTTTAGCATGTAGATTGTCTCTTGAATTAATTCTTGGTTTTCTGTATATTCTTTTTTGTGTGAATAATATTTCAGCACGTCTTCCTTTGGCTGGTTAGCATTGGTTGAATCTTTGACAGCAATGTTATGAGGCTCCACACACATGCACACAAGGCAAAGAGAGAAAGAAGAGACTATACTTTTTATATTTTCTTAACGGCTATGTAGTACTGCTTTCATTTTGGCAGTATCATTAGTGATTGATTGGCTTTTGCATGACATCAATTGACCATATTAGCTATAACCAGGTTATAAAAAAGTAGGAAAGGATTTATCTGTTGAGAGAGAATTTCTTTGTCATTCTATTTGTAAAAAGGAAATGGTATATTTCAGTACACTTTTACTATTATTGCTCCTAGACTTTCCATCATCAGTTAATACACCACCCAGATAATTAAATCTCTCTACTTCTAAGACTTGCAATTCAAAGCTCACATATTTGGTGACTATTCACTTTGAGTTAATCATTAGTCCATTCTTCTTGCTTTCCTTTGCTATCTTGTCTCATATATATATATATATCTTATCATCATCATTTATCTATCACACCCAAATGGTGCATAGGGCAGCAACTTTTGTTGCTTTTTCTGTAACAAACTGTTTTTTACGGAGCAGGGTTGTTAGCCCTGCACCCAACCCACAAACCTGGACAACCGGTGGATCATTCTTGGTCCTCACGTTTACAGCACCTGGTATTCCCAAATGGTCACCCATTTAAGTACTGACCAGGCTCGATGTTACTTAACTTTGGTGATCAGACAGGAACCGGTGTATTAAACACGATATCGCCGTAGACTTATATATATCTTATGCAAGGCATTAATTAGCAAGTAAATACTTGCTTCCCTGACAGCTACAATCTCCAAGAATTTAAATGTAAAGTCAATAGTCATCTCTTATCTCACTGACTTGCATCCTCTCCTCATGCTCCTTTCTCCATCCACTTTCAGCAGTATTCTCATCCTTCTCTTACCCACTTCCTGACACCCCTATAACCTGTCACTCTTTTTCATAACTTTTCTCCTATGTAACCCCCTGTGCACCTGTGGCAGTTAACTGCCTTTCTTGGGTTGATATGATTATAAAAAAAAGGCAGATACTGAAAAATGAGGTAAGGAAAATGTCATAGAGAGGCTGATATTGAAAAGGATGTTGAAAGACTGCTATTGAAATAAAGAAGCTAACACACAGTCTTATACAAACCATTAGTTTAAGTATAATCAATGATTACCAGCTACTTTCTCCTTTAAATCTAAACATCATAAAATATATATTGCCAAGGATATTAACATTGGAGAAATATCCATTTTCACTGAGTAATAAAAGCCTTTTCAAATGAAAGCAACCTTTTATTAAATTAATCTGATTTGACTTTGTGTCTTGCATGAAAAATATTTGTGTGTTGTTTGTTGATTTGGAGGTTAATGTATTAATATTTTTTCTTGCATGGTCACTGTAAATATCATGTTTGTCAATTAAACCAAGGCAGTTAAGCAATGTCCGTCCATCATCTCTCATTAGTCAGAAGTGATGATATTTACAAGCACTGCATATCAAAGAGGAAAAGAAAGTTCACTTTGGAAAAGATTTGAAAATTTTATTAGTCAGCTCAAACAACATTGTCCTAGATAAGCTGACTTATCTAAACACATTACCACCTACCCTTCATGTTACCAATATTGCACATAAATCTATTGACACTCTATTTTTTATAGATTTATTCACCAGACATACAAGTAGTGTCATGGTTAGCAGCTCACAAAGAAAAATTGTTGAATTGTGTTCAAATTATGATAACCTTCTTTCTTATCTATTGAGAATGTGCTGGTATATCGCATCACTATTTGGTGTGTCAACTGCTCGGCAGGGGCAAAAAGGTTCATAGATGTTGTCCTCCAAAGGGTCATAGATGTTGTCCAGAAAATAATTGACTACTTCTAGCCCTCAGAGGACAATTCTAATTCTTATTGTCATTGCAGAGCAGAAAACATAATGAATGGCAGCTCTAATTATTTGAACTGTCATTCTCAGTTCGAATAATATTATTAGTTCTATTAGTTTTAGAACCAATCTCTTGACAGATAACTTTTATTTTTTGGCTGTGAATATGAATATGTACTGTCAATATTTATGGTTTTTTAAATGTTACTACTATTCTTCTTTCAATGTATGTGTTGAGGATCTTTGTCGCCAATTTGTTGTGGCAAATCTTAACCCAAATCTTTGTCACCAATTTGTTGTGAAGTTTTTGTGGCGAAACTTTGCTGCAAAGTTGTAGTGACCGGTTTGTGCTGGAAGTAAGACACGGAAAACAGAAGTTAAGTTCAAAACAGTGTATTAGTATAACAAGAACATAAGTGTGAGTAATTAAGTAAATAGAAATAAGTAAGTCCGAACGGTATTATTACACTGCTTATTGCCTGAGTTGTAGCTGGCTTTACTGTATACTAGCTGTTGTTAACTGCTGTCTCTAACTGCTGTAGCTAACTGTCTTCCGTAAGTCATGCTGGTAATTTATATATAACAAGAGGAAGAGTTCATTCCTTGTAGGAGGGCACCATAACAGTATGTATGTTTGTGCTTGTTTTCATCTGTGTTGTATACTTGTTTTTTTTCTTTTGTGTGTGTGTGGGGTGGGTGTTGGCACCCCTGGGGTCTGCTGTCCAATTTCATTGTGCATTGTTTTCATGTGTGTTGTGTTCTGGGTATGACAATAAACTACATTCGACAGCAAGGCCTCTGATTGGAAGGTTTAGATGAGCATGGATCTATGGGGTGAATATGAAATAAAAATAACTTTCTTTTCTTCACTGTTTGCAAATTTGAGAGCCAGTGTGAAAATTTATTTTTGACCAATAGAAAAGAAAATTGCCTCCATCATGAGAAAAGATCAAGGAAAATTTTGTGAGTATGTGTGAAATATTTATTAACCATTAAAAAAGAGTGATTTACAAAAAATAACAATTTGAACTTTCAATGACTCATGTCATGTTTCTTCCCACCCAAAAATGAGTTTACATTTGAGCTGACCATGTAACCAAGCCGGCCTACTTATTAACATGCTTGGTCAATCAGTGACAGTTGGAGAAAATAAAGAAAAAAGCAGTGACCATGCATCTGAATAATGCTTGTGTCAAATTACATGCTGATACATTATCAGCCTCTAATGACAACTCAGAATTTCAAGGACTCTACTCAACAGGGTCCTGGGTATGATGGTAAACTGCATCCAGCAGCAAGGCCTCTGACTGGGAGGTTGTGTAGAGCATGGAACCACCTCTTAATTGCTGTTGTTCCCAGGCTAACCTGACCCAGAGTGGTAGCACCTGTTAGGGTCCCAGCTATGTGCAAATAGTTAACCCCCAAAACTGGGGTTAAAATATTATGAAAGTATAAAAATAAACTTTTATAGAAATATTTACATAAAAATAGACTTTTATAGAAAAATATACACTTTTGAAGGAAAAATATTACCAACAATACATTTTTGAGGAAAGAAATTATTGTCATAATAAATTTTTGAAGGAAAAAAATTATTACCAGCAATAAATTTTTGAATACAAAACTAGATGATATCTTCAGTTTTCTAAAAAAAAAAAATTTTTAAATTTCATCAAAATCTGACTTCTCACTATAATCAAACATTAAAAAATATCTTGAAACTCTATCTTTTTGGTATTAAATATCTCACAGAAGTTTATATTCTGTTAAACAAAACTCAAACTCTACTCAACAGTCAAGCTAAGTATCTAAAAATATATCTTTTATTTTGAATTCAACCATATAACTTTTGTGTGATAAACCCTCTCAATTTATTTTAAGCATTTTGGAATATTACTTTGTCTGATGATTTAATATGAACATTTTCTCTTCTTAACTATTCATCAAATCTATGAAGTTAATGTGTGATTACTTGTCTAGAAACTAGCTACTTGATACTGACAATTAAAAATGTGGAAATTTGTAAATAAAGTCCTTATCTTATGTTGTTAAGATATGCACACATGTGTTTTCTCACTCTACTCTTAATTGCAGTTTTTTTTCTCAGATTCACCCTGACCCAGAATGATAGCACCTCTTAGGGTCCCAGCTATGGGCAAATAGTTAACCTCCAAACTGACATCATTTAAGAGAAAAAGAAAAAGTTAGGCTGGTTAAGGGTCTTCAGCTTTAGATAGCAATTTGTCTAAGAGAAGGAAATCTCTGAAATAAAAACTACTATACCTACTCTGTGTAGTATAGGGTAGACTGAACTCTCTAACCTTGATAGGTAATCTCTCTAGAAATGGTGTCTCGGTAAAAACACTGAATTTCCACTCTCTTAAACTGGTTGGTGTTAGTAAGGGCACAGAGCTGTAAAACTTACTCCGATATTTCATAATGGTTCAATTACAGAGCCATCAAGAAAATCCTGTCCAACCCATGCTAACATGGAAATGGATGCTAAATGATGTTGATAATGGTAGTGGTGGTGGTGATGATGATGATGATTATTGCACAGTGGCAAGAAGAATAAATAAATTAATTCATTTTGGTACAAATCACCATGAGAAAGATATGTATGCATTTCTCTCTCTTCATTCATGGGTTAAATAGCAGGGTAGACTGAGCACTTTAACTTTGTTAGTAACTCCTCTAAAGTAAAGAAAAGTTTGAATTCAAACTTTTGATCAGATCTACTTATGGCAAGAAATCTCTGAAAGAAACACTCAAAGATGTTTATAGATAATTAGACACGGGATGCCGATAATATGTTTTTAAAATAAAAACTTGATAGAATTCAACAACTATGGGATACTGTTGACTTCAGTGAGCATTGGACCCAAGAAGGCTCAGTCAGAAAAGTAAAGAAATTGGAATTATTTTTTTCACTTCAAATTATTTTAGGAGAGCAAATGAGAAACAGTCATGAAAAATAATAAAACTCTTTAGTAAACCTATTGAAATGAAAGAAAGAAATTTAGCTGCTTTTTTTAAATTCTTAGCAGAGTTTACTTTAGAGTTCCTTTTCTCACATGATCTGTGTGTGGTATACGTAGAGATCATGTAAGAGCATTTGTTCATAGATCTCTATCTCTTTTGCCTCAAGTATTTTAATCGTCAGGAAAAAGAGTAGAAATTTGATGAGGCAGAGAAGGAAATAATAAAGAAGAAAAGGAAGAGAACAAGGAAGAAAAAGAGAAGAAGATGAAGAAGAACAACAAGGAAAAGAAAGAGAATAAGAAGAGGAGGAAGAGAAGAAGGAAATGGAATAATAAAGAAGAAAATAAGGAAGATAATGTGATCAAGGAAGAGTAAAAAACATAAAAAAATGATGAAAGGGAGGAAGAAGTAGATGAGAGCAAAGGGAGGAGGAAAAGAAAGAGAAGGAAGGAAGGAAGAAGAGGAGGAAGAGGCGAACAAGGAGAAGGAAGGGCAAGTAGAAGAAGAAGAAGGGGATTAGTCAAAGAAAGAGGAGGAAGGGATCAAGAAGGTGGAATAGAACAAAAGGAGGAAGAAAAGGAGTAGGAAAAGAGGAGAGAGAAAATGAGGAGGAAAACAAGGGAAAGAAAAAGAAGAAAAAGAAACGGAAGAGGAAAAGGAAAAGGAAAGATAAATAGTAGGAGGAGGAGAAAGAAGGGATCAAGGGAGAAAAAGAAGAGTACAAATGGAGGAAGAGAAGAAAGGGAGAAGAAAAAGAGGAGGAGGAACAACGATTATAAAAGGTGGAGGAAGATAATAAAGAAGAAATGAGAGAGGAAAAGGAAGATTAGTAGTAAAAGAAGAAAGAGGAAGCGGAAGAGGAAGAGGAGGAGGAAGAGGAGGAGGGCAACAAAAAAGGTAGAAATCAGTTTTGTACTTTCCATTATTATTTCCATCTTTAAAGTGATGAAATGCTATTGTTAATTGACTTGTAAAAGCAGCCATACAATTTGAAATTTTAATAGGGAAAACTTCATTTCATATTAAATAAGTCACGATAAACATCTGAAATGATTACAAGTATGATTGTGAAAAGAAAAGTCTTTTGCCAAAAGAAGTAAAAATAAAATTTGTTACTTACACCCCAAAAATGACTGCTTGCCAAATTTCAAACATTAAACAGGATAATGGAAACAGAAAAGTCCTGATGGAAGATTTGAAACCTTTTTTATTATCTTGTACTTTTCATCTGGCAAGTAATGACTGCCTGAACAGGTAACACAAGTGGATTATATCAGTTTTTGATAAATATTTGTAGGCAATTTAGTCTACTTTAAAAATATATCAAAAATAGAGTTTATTGTCCCGAGCTATTTTTGCACAAAAGGTTGGACTAAAGTAATTAACTTCAGTTATTCTTAGCAGTTTCTCTAATCAGCAGATTAACAATGTTCAGATGCACTTCAGATAAAATTTCAATGTTTTTTCTTCTAGATAAAAGTCATAAAGTTGGTGATGAGTAAAGGTAGGATATAAAAATAAAACCACAGATTCTGTAAATCCTTTTCAATAATTCCTACGTATCATTTTTTTAAATGTCACCAAGATTAATTTTAGGTTAAGCAATGGCAAAATATAATGGTGCAAATAAAGTTTAAGCAAAAGATGTCATTTAAATTGATTAGAAATTAATATTGAAAGAGATGTAAAAAATAGGCCAGTTAGATGTATGTTGTGATGTAATGGATATCAGCTCAGAAACCCGAGAGCCGAATTTGAATTCCAGTCGAATTTGTTTCATTCACTTACACACAAATACCTGCAGGAAAGATATTAATCCTACTTTTCTCCCTTCAGCTATAGATTGAATAGCAGGACAGATTGGATTCTGTAGCCTTGGTTGGTAACCAGTCTACCACAAAAAGAAATGATAACCTACTGCAGGAAAATCTTCTGTCTAGTGAGTCATGGATTGAAAGAGACATGATCGCTCAAATGTGTATCATGTATGGCAATTAACTGATTGACTGATGTAACAGAGAAGCTGATAATGAAATAGAAACGTTGATATTTAAACAAAAAGGACGATACATATATAATGTATCGGAAAATGTGGAAGCAAAGGGACTAATAACGAAAACAGAAGTAATGAAGTAGCAGCTGCTGTCTATATTTTGAGATTGAGGATTGTAACTATTTTCACTGTCCAGACTGTTGTCTTCATCTTTATTGCCATATTCACAATGTTTCAGCCCTTGTTCAGGTGATATACATTGAAATTTCAAGCCAAACCCTTTATTTAGTTCATTGGGGTAGGGTGTTCACATTCAATGCCTTTTTCTTTTTTTTTTCCCTTTAGTAACCCAACTCTCCAAGTATTTGTTACTTCTGCTGTGACCAGGTATTGAATTTGGTATTAACTCGAGCCTTCCAACAAAGGCAGGATGTGGCACAAGGCCAGTTTTTATGTGGATCATTCCAAGCATGTACACTTGGGCAAAAATTCCTCCTACACACTGTATATGTGAGGTCAGGCTCTCATCTACTCCATGTATTGATCTCACAAGTGGATTACTGCAACCAACATTTTTATCCATTGGCCCATTCGATAGTGAATGAATTTTTATAATTTGTCTCACAAGTGGATTACTGCAACCAACATTTTTATCCATTGGCCCATTCCGATAGTGAATGAATTTTTTAGATTGATCTCACAAGTGGATTACTGCAAACCAAATATTTATCCATTGGCCCATTCGATAGTGAATGAATTTTTAGGATTAACTTCACAGTGGATTACTGCAACCAACATTTTTATCCATTGGCCCATTCGATAGTGAATGAATTTTTAGGATTGATCTCACAAGTGGATTACTGCAACCAACATTTTTATCCATTGGCCCATTCGATAGTGAATGAATTTTTAGGATTGATCTCACAAGTGGATTACTGCAACCAACATTTTTATCCATTGGCCCATTCGATAGTGAATGAATTTTTAGGATTGATCTCACAAGTGGATTACTGCAACCACAATATTTATCCATTGGCCCATTCGATAGTGAATGAATTTTTAGGATTGATCTCACAAGTGGATTACTGTAACCAACATTTTTATCCATTGGCCCATTCGATAGTGAATGAATTTTTAGGATTGATCTCACAAGTGGATTACTGCAACCAACATTTTTATCCATTGGCCCATTCGATAGTGAATGAATTTTTAGATTGATCTCACAAGTGGATTACTGTAACCAACATTTTTATCCATTGGCCCATTCGATAGTGAATGAATTTTTAGATTGATCTCACAGCCGATTACTGCAACCAACATTTTATCCATTGGCCCATTCGATAGTGAATGAATTTTTAGGATTGATCTCACAAGTCGATTACTGTAACCAACATTTTTATCCATTGGCCCATTCGATAGTGAATGAATTTTTAGGATTGATCCTGCTGCGGATTACTGTAACCAACATTTTTATCCATTGGCCCATTCGATAGTGAATGAATTTTTGTGATTGATCTCACAAGTCGATTACTGCAACCAACATTTTTATCCATTGGCCCATTCGATAGTGAATGAATTTTTAGGATTGATCTCACAAGTGGATTACTGCAACCAACATTTTTATCCATTGGCCCATTCGATAGTGAATGAATTTTTAGGATTGATTCCACAAGGGATTACTGCATCAACATTTATCCAATGGCCCATTCGATAGTGAATGAATTTTTAGGATTGATCTCACAAGTCGATACGGTAACCAACATTTTTATCCATTGGCCCATTCGATAGTGAATGAATTTTGTACTGATCTAACAAGTGGATTACTGCAACCAACATTTTTATCCATTGGCCCATTCGATAGTGAATGAATTTTTAGGATTTATAAACCTAATGCCTCAGTATTCATTTTCTTACCAGAGCTCATACTGCAATTTTTGCAATTATTTGTTATTGTTGTTTGTCTCTAGCATTCTGTATTACTGGTTCTAATATTGTGTTTATGTCTATGCTTGGCTATTTGAAGAGATTTTTGTAGCCTAGCATCTATGCTGTTTTATTAAGCTTATGTATTTTTCAGTGATGTTTTCTGACAATGAAGATGACGACAACAGTCTAAAGAATGTAAATGGTGTAAAAAGTAGCAGCTATTGAAACAAAGGAACATTTTACTAGATATCCGCTAAGCCAGATCGTTTTTGTCAATATTTATTTGAAATCGTGTATTAGACATTTTTATTTGTATTTTATTGAATACACTTCTGTTTAATGGCATAAATTATGAATTAGAATTATTAATTAAGTTTTTAATTCTTAATTTTTTAATTATTAATTATTGATTAAGTTTTAATCTTGAAATTCCTTTGTATCCTATTTGTAAAATGGGTCTTATTAAGTTTTTTTAATAGCCTTATCATGTCACCTCATTACCTTCTTCTTTATGTGTCGTGTTTATTCAGGACGTAGGTGATCATTGACTTCCACACCTCCCTATCCCTATTTGCTCTTCACGCCTTTCTCTTGTTACCCTTTCAAAAATGTCCAACAGATAGTGTACATTTTTTTTAAAGACCTTAAGCATTGGGGCTTATTTCATTTGCTAACTGGAATAAATCCTAACAAAAGAATAACGAATAGTAGTGAGCTAAATTTTAATAAAATTCACTGGACATCTTTTAATATTCATTTCTGATAAAGAAATCACTAATATTAGCATTCTTCTTCTTCTGTGTGCTGTGTTCCTTCAAGTTGTGGCAATCATGGCACCCCACAGTTTCCTTAGTAAATTTTGCTTTTTCTTCATCTCTCCTAATCATTAAGTTGGTTATTTTCTGCTTTCTTTTATCTCTATTGTCTTTAATGTGTTCCATGTGTGTCAAATTTTCTAAGCCCTCTTTCCTCATTATGTGCTCTAGAAATTTCGATTGTATCTTTCTGATGTATAAGTGTATTTTTGTATCCATTTTTTCTAAAATTTTTTATTGCTTATCTGTTCGTGATGTTCTCACCATCCTTCTGTAGAACCACATTTCTGTTGCCTCAAGTCTCTTTTACATCTGTGAGGAGTTTGTCTAGCATTTTCTGACATATAGGAGGATCAGTATTGCATAACAGGTAAGTACTTATTCTTTGTTTGTAAGGAGGTTTTTCTATTTCTTAATTAATTGCTTAGCTGTTGGAAGGCATCTTTTGTGGTCCCAATGCGCTTTGGATTTTTGTGTCATATTTTCTGTCCTCTTTTAAAACACTTTACGTATATTGAAATTTTTGTACTTCCTTGATTTTGGCATTTCCACTTTGCATGTTGGTCTCTCCTTTTTTGCTGACAACCATATATTCTTTCTTCTTATAATAAATACTTAGTCCTTTTTTCTCACTTTCCTTTACTACAGGAATTCGTTTTCTATTTGCATGCAGCTGATTTGTTCCCAGTATAAGTTCAGAATTATTCTAATAATCTTTCCTAAATAAAACAATCTCACCAAACAATTTCAGCAGTTCTTTGTGACATACTTTATCAAATGTTTTGTGATGTACTTTATCGAATGAATAATCTAAAAAACATAGATCTACATCTGTTTACATTTGAATTGCTCTTTCTGATATCATTTTGAGCATAAATATTGCATTCCTTGTTCCAGTGCTTTTAAACAAACTGCATTGTTCTTTTCCTATTTCTTGTCTAATTTAACACTATTCATCAGAATTTGGATGATAAGTTTTTTTTTTTATGTGGCTCATTAGGCTGATTATCCAACTGGGTTCACATTCGTTGGCATCTAGTTTCTTAGGCGGTGCTATGAAAATGGACCAACTTACGTCTTCCTGTATATCACCACTATTGTATATTTTATTTATTATGCCTGTTAATCTTGTCTATGCTGAAATCATCTAAGGTTGCCGTCGTCTCTATTACAATTTCATCTGGTCCTGCGGCTTTGTTCCTGTTCAATTTGACCATTGCAGATTTCACTTTAGATTTTAATGTTTCTGATCCTATTAACGTGTCTCTTAAAGTCTCGCTTTAAATTTTCATTCTCACTTAATTCATTGTATTTGTTTTTCAGTTCTTGGTAATATTATTATTATTATTATCATTTTAATATTCAATGTTTGGGAAACTGATTTGTTGATTGATATCAAGTTTAATATATCAGGATTAAGAATGTTGAGTTCTTAAGTCTTTAGTCTTACCTTTTTAATTGTTACAGATGTTTCCTCTGATCTGACAACTTATGGTCCTTAACACACTTGCCACATCTGCTCCTGCTATTCATCTTGAGGTTCTCAACAAAATTCAAAGAAGGATCTGCAATATCACACTGGTAAACATGATTTTTGATGCCAAGAAACAAAACATGCTTTTCAGCTAATTTGATGGAGGATGATTCCGAAAAGAAAATGACCTTAGATTTTCATAGTTAACTACCACTTTTTGCTGTGCTGAAATTGCTCATGTTTTTAAAATTGAGCTGCAAAACCTGACCAGCAAACTTGTTGAAAGAGCTGGTGTATATGGAATAAAACTCAACACAGATAAATCAAAATTGGTGTATAGCACAAACAACACCAGTGCCATCATTATTATGGACAGTCAACACTTGTCAATAGATGGCACCGGCAACACAGAAATACTGCACAGGTGTCATTACAACCACAACAGTGATGACCAGATTGGAAAGAATATGGAAGAGCAACATCAGGTTCCATACCAAGTTCAAGCTCTACAAATTACTGTTTGTATTCATCCTCCTTTATGGATGTGAGACTTGGACAATCCTGGTAGGAACAGGAGCAAGGATCCAGGTGTTCAAGAAGAAATGCTTGAGAAACAACCTTCACATCTCCTACTGGAAGCATAAAGAAAATGATCAATTTACGATCTTGGCCGATTGCAACATTTTGTTAATAAAAGGTCGTAGAAATCTTTCAATTTCCATTTAGACTGAGCAACTTATGCCAGTCACCCGAAATAAATGATTTTTATAAGAAAAAGTGTTTTTGAGTCAAAAAGTTTAAAATAAAAGTACCAAATTTTTCCAATTTATCTTCAAAATTCAAATTAACTGATAAACTTTAACAGTAATACACTTTATCAGTAATACACTAATATGAGTATTAGGGTTCATTTTTTACATAGCCATTTAAACTATTTTTGTATAATTGTGGTGATGTGAGTGATGATCCTATCAGGATATCAAAACAATGGAAGAGCATTACCAGAGATAGTGAGACAAATGAATGATGGCTGCCTATTGTTGGTGTATCAAAAAGAACTTAAATAACATCAAGACAGACAGACAATCAAGAAAGAGAAAATTTTTACCATAGTTCTTATGTTCACAAAGGTTTTATTTCTGCTGTTAGTTTATTAAATGAGTTGATGAAAATACTTGTTTGATATGTTCAATCATGCTGTTTTTAAAGACTTAGGGTCTGATTGTTATTGAACAAAATAGTATTTCTCAATAAGCAGATCAATATTTGTTGGTTTAAATACAAAGTGAGAAATTTCTACGATTTTACTTTGAGAAACATTGTCATTGGTCAATATCATATATACAGAAAACAAATGAAAAAATGCTAGCTAAAAAAGATGTTTGGTATCTCAATTGAAGCTGATCTGAGCCTGCCTAAGAAAAGGATATAAAAACCTATCAAAGGGACTTCTTTGTCAGTAAGTCTGCACACCAGCCATAATTTGCAACACTCGTTGAGACACGATCTTCTATCTCAAAAGAACACCTGCTAAAGACTATCGCTGCAGTAAGTCACAACTCACCCTCCTTCTCCTACCATATTCCTCCATGAATGACTTTTATGACTCTACTTATCTCTTTATTTCAATGGGACACCAATTTACCATTTGTTGTATTTTTTCATAAACACAATTATTTGTTTCCTAAACTTACATCGTTTCTTCCTTGTTCTGCTACCATATGTTTAATGTAACATTTTCAAATCCAAAGAGCTTTCTATAACCAATTTCTGTAGTTCTACTGAAGATCTTAAATGCTTCAATCAAATCACCCTGATTTCTTCTATCTTCTAAGAATAAAATAATACTTACCATCAGAAACTGTATACTTATAAAATCCATCTATCATATTATTGGATCACATCTAAACTGCTTCCATTTTTTGATTATCAGTGATAAACCAGGAATATAAAACCTGGAGAGCTTATTCTGTTATAAGACTTACATGTGATTTCTATAGCATCATGATACTTTCTACTGGTTTATTTCAGTTGGTGATGTTGATGACTTCTAAAATCCTGTTTGCATTCATTACAACTTTGGCTATGTGATGTGAAGGTTTTAGTGATATTAATTTTGCCAAAACTTTACCTGTTAAGCATCAAACAACTTTATGTAGCAGCCCCCAATTTGTAATTCACACCTTGTCTTCATTTTGTCCTTTGTTCACTACTAAGACAATTATTTGCTTTTTAGTCTATGCATGTCAGTGAAAAAAATGTTGATGCTAAAGTTTTTATAAATTTCAAAGTTTGTGTTTTAATTCTTTTTTGATTTTAAGATGCATTCAAGAAAACAAAAAAGCAAAAACAAAAAAGAATTTCATAAATATAATTTTAAAATATGTCTTTCCTAATTACTAATTGAAGTCATTTTACAGTTAAAATGACTACATGTAACCAAGTTCTGTGCTAGCAGTTTCTTCTCTTGCACTTCTCACTTGTGGAAATCTCTTTCAGCTTCTTGCTTTCCACTCAACTTTGATGTTCCAAAATTTAAATGTAATGTGTATCATTATCTTCTGTTTTCTTCATTTCTGTTCTTTTATTGTTCTCACTCGTATATAATGTTTTTCATTTTCTTATATTTTTTCACACTCAATAACCCAGTAACCCCTGCATCTTATGAGGTTTGTCACCTTGGTTGAGGGGAAATGATTATATATATATATATATATATATATATATATATATATATATATATGTATATATATATTAATAATGATAATGAAACCGACTCTGTCCGTATTCTACTCTTAAAATATTACACAAGAATCTTTTAAAGACTATAAATAAGCAACAGAATCTAACTCTGTTACCGTCCTCGGCTATAGAGCTTTGGACAAAGAGGGGACAAAAAAAGAAAACTGCGTAGGACCGACAATGCATACGGTTCTTCACAGTAAAGAAAAAAACCCTCTAACGGAACGAACCACCAGGAAAGAAAAGTGCTCGATACCAACAACCAAAAGTGTTAACCAAAAGGCAGTTACGCAGAGCAAAAACACACGAAAAAATCCACACGAAAAAAATCACACGAAAAAAATCCACGAAAAAATCGCACGAAAAAATCCACACGATTTTTTCGTATGTATATATATAGATTGATAGATAGAATATATATATATAGGTTGCAAATTGAAAAAAAACCTGAGAAGAGAGGACATCATAATGGTGCCTTCATGAAACTTTGAAGTCAGCATAACTCTGCTCATTTAAGTGACAAACTTCTCCACATTATATATATATATGGAACAATCACTTTTTAGCCTGATATATCTATTAGTTGAATTTGCATGAAGAAATTTTTGCTATATGATGTTCAGTGTTATTAATATTCACCACTGAATTATGTGCATTGATAAAGAAAATGATGATATTGAAAAATAAATACTTAATGTGTAAAATGCATTTTTAATCATTAGACTGCAGTCTTAGTAATTTTGTTGCCTTGTTTGGGGTGAAATGATTAAAAAAAAAGAAAACAGTAATTTCTAAAAACTTTTGCATAAAGAGCTTTCTGGAAAAAAGAAATTTTACTAACAACTAAATTCACAAACAAGAAAACCTCAAATTTTAAAAGACGTCAAAACATTACATCTGTTTTTGAGATTTTTCTCCAAAAACTGCTGGAAGTTTGAAGGTATTTTGAAGATATCAAATTGTAAAGAATTAATAGCCAATCACTATAACTATATAAATAAAATTATGTGTGGGTAATTGAATGATAAAATAGGAAAAATACTCCTACTTATCCTATTTTGCCACCAATTGTCTGATATATAGATTTGTATATCATCACTTTCAAAAAAATTATTAATAAGTTTTTAATTTTCTTTTTACTAAGATTTTTTCTTTTTTGGGGAACTCAGAAAAGGTCATACATTTATTGGTGAGTATTGGTCATTTTCTTGGTCAGTCATTAATATTCCTTGTAAATTGAAGCTGAAGTTTTTTTCTGTATCTTGATTAAACTGGACATGGAAAACACCTTTCCATTAACACTTCCCTCAGTAATAGGAAAAGACAGCTGCTAACAATTGACCATCGACTATAATGTAGTATGTATTCATTTACGATGAAGTCAATAATCATATTTGTTAACGTCAGTTAGAATTTACTTCACAGGTTTTCTGATTATTCTATTTGCTTTCTTTAATATAATTATGTTCAAGTGACTTGAAATATACAAATTCTCAGTTTGTGTTTCTATCTCGTTAAATTGTGGCTTTCATCAAAACAAAACTGATTTCTTAGAAAGAAACTTCTCTGGTTTAAAATATAAAATTATTCCATGAAACAAATGGTTTTATTTATTTAATAAAAAATGAATTATCTTTTCAGTAACAAAAGAAAAGAAAATTACTAATGAAGGAAAATAAATTGTCAGTTGTAATATAGTATGGAATGTTTTTTTTTGTGAAAAGAAATTGATTAATTAAACACGCAATATATATTGAAATCATGCATATTTTTAAATTTACTATAACTGTATTTCTTGGATGGTGTTTTGCTACAAATTTCCTAATATTGTCAAAGAAATAATTTGGTTCAGATGAATTTTATGCAAGTGTTATTACTTAACTTATCTAATCAGACATGACTTTTCTTATAGTATTCACTAGCAGTATAATCCGGCGTTGCTCGGGTGTAATGAAAGCTTTAAAACTAATCCATGGTCCTGGAGCTCAGACTCTTTGGACGTTGACACGAAATACTAAAAAGCAATAGTTGTTTCTGGTTAAAGCGAAACCGTAGACTGAAAGAAGAATGAATGGATGTAAGTCAAATTTTGATTTCCTGGTATCGATATCAAATTTTCTGCCCTATTGTAAGAACTGCAACCTTGAAACTTTTGAATATTGTTTCTTATGTCTTTGTCTATGAGTGTATCAAATTTGATTAAAATCGGACCACTCCTTCTATAACCCGATTTTTTTGATTATCAATTTTTGATATTTATCAGGGGTACTTCGACACAAAACCTAGCTAAGAACACTCGCAGACACTTACAGTACAACTGTGCAAATTTTCAAGAAAATCGGTTCATTCGTTTCGGAGTCTATAGGTAATGGACACACACACAGACACACACACACACAAAGTTCCATTTATAAATAAGTTTCAATAAGAGCTCACCTATTTGGTACTGACAAGACAATATTCTGTAACTAATTTTAGCAAACATATGATTAGTGAATATTTTTGCATATTAAGAACTGTACAAATTATATGAAAATTCAATGCTTAAGTTGTCTCACATACACACACACACACACACACACAGGGTGCATCTAAATTATGCAAAAATTAAAATAGCCCTGACATCTCATTTTAACAGATATATTTACAAAAAAGAAATGTCTTGAAACACTAAAGAGGAAAAATTTAGTCAATAGAATCGCCATTGACTTCAACCACAGCCTCCAGATGACTTTGGAATCTCCTGCATCTCTTCTATACAGTCTCCTTCTTTAACTTGGTGAATGCTGCCATAATCCTTGCTTTTAGTTCAACTTTGGTGTTACAAAGAGATTTGTTGGTCTCTCGCTCAAATGCACCCCATGCATAATAATCAAGTGGGGGGTTGCAGTCTGGGGAGTTTGGTGGTCAGATGTAAGGGCTGATGTGGTTGCAGAAATTGTCTGACAGCCACAACTGAATTTTCTGCTTGTGTGGCATGGTGCAGAATCCTGTTGCCAGACATAGGGTCTTACAGCAGCCACTCTCTTGGCCCAGGGCAGCACTATCTCATCAAAACACTCAATGTACACCTCTGTGTTGAGTCTGAGGCCTTGTGGAAAGATTAATAATGTTGGCATCATGATGTTGACTGGATATATCATCCAACTCTTTCCACATGCTCTGCACTGTACTTAGATTGAAACCCAAACATTTTGAAATGTGTGAATGCCAAGCAGTAACGCATGCTGTTACCAAATTTCTGGTGGTGGGAATTGTATCATGGTGCTCTTTTTCTTACAGATGATGCCCAGCTGACCCTACTATACTGTCAAAAACAAACATTGCACATGAAATTAAAAATATACCATGGCAACAATTTACCCCCCCCCCCACACACACAGATATATATATGTATATTTTAAACAAGTTGTGTTAAATGATAGAGACAACATAGTCTTATATATTTTCTTTTGAATTTTTTCATATTTTCCGATTAGACTTTAGAAAGAAAGTCTAATCGGAAAATATGAAAAAATTCAAAAGAAAATATATAAGACTATGTTGTCTCTATCGTTTAACACAACCTGTTTAAAAGAAAAGATGCTGCCAAAATATATGTACTTTATATATATATATATATGTATATATACATATATATGTGTGTGTGTATATTAACACAAATATGGTAAAATACCAATGAAAGTTCTTTGTGAATTATTTTTTAAAATTTAATTTAATGTTTTTGATTTATTCTTGGATGTTCCTGATTATTTTCTTAGTTTCAATTTTGTATTTCAAAATAAATTTTCTAATGTCTGAGCACTTTTGGTTAGCATTAACCATTATCATAGATTTTCATTTTCATTTTGTTATATTGTCAGTTTCATTTTCAAACATCTAATTCTTTCATATCCTTCATATGAAATATTATTTATTTATTTACTTTTATTTCTACAATACTCACCAGCTGCATGAAGTGAATAACCACTGCTGGTGGTGAAACTGCTAGACAGCAATATGACCCTCCTCACAATAGTGTCCAACGTATTTATGAAGATTGGGACATACCCATTAATGTTCATAGGTATGTATATATATATATATATATATATATATATATATGTGTCTCTTCAGGAGGAATGAACAAGAATAGAAATCCTCGCTATCTATATTTGGTTCCTTGTTAGTGTGAGGTTGGTTGGGGTTATTGATAATAAAGGGAATATGTCTTCTGTGTTGACCATTACAATTTTGAAGAAAATGGAGTGTGAAGTTAAATGTGTTAGCTGTTGGAATGTACGTTTTTATTGCACGGGTATATCTTTTGGTTAGAATTTTGAAGAATGGTGTGCTGAGTTAAAAAGTTGATTACTTGGTCAGGTGTGCGTGTGTGTGCAGGGGTTTTTTTGTGATTAGGGAAACCATCCTGTTTGTTGACCTTAAGAATTTTTAGGAGAGTTGTGTGGTTAGCTAGTGTTTGATTAATGAGTGTCTGTTGTTACTAGATGGATTTTATGTATTCTTTTCTCTCTAGTGACTAGATTATATTCCTTGGGGTTCCTTAGATGGACGTGGTAGGGGTGGGATGTCTATTCTGTACGGAGTATTTTTGTGTATTTCAGCATGGTTTTTTTGTTTTTTTTAAATATAATATAATTGATTAATCTGAAATTGTATATTTAATCTTGATTTGAAATATAGAAAATTGATTTTTTCGAGTTTGGGAGCCATTTTTTTTCTTTTAATTTTGATTTTTCCAGTACGGAATATTTTTGTATTTAAGTAAAGTTTTAGCGGATATATTTCTAATCTAATTCAGAATATTAAGCCTTACTTTAGAATTTAGTAATTTGATCTTTTCTATAGAATTTTTGTTTTAGTGGGATAGGGGGGGTTTATTTAATCTTAATTTTGAATTTAGAGGATCGATTTTTTTCTTTAATTTTTAATTTTTCAGAGATTATAGTTTGGGAGTCTGTATATTTCATTTAATTTTACATTTTATTTATTTAGATATTTTTGTGGGTATTAGACCTTACTTTAAGGATTTATTAGATCTCGATTTTTTCTAAAGCATTTTTAATCTTTTATAATAAAAATATTTAATCAAATTCCGAGTGTTTCTTAGCATGATTGTAGGGTTAGATCTTTAATGTGCTTACAGTTTACTGTTGTGTCATGCCTCTGGTTTAGAAGCGTGTTACTGTTTATATATTTAAGGATTTCTATTTTTTCTTAGTGGCAAAGAAAATAATTTTCCTTTATAGATATTGCTGTTCTTGCTTGTTTGAGGATTTTACATTTAACCATGGGCATTTTATTTTCATCTTTTAATTTTCAAAAGTATTTGGAGAGAGACGTCATGTTTTGTTTTTCCTTGTTATTGAAGGATGAGAGGTGATTGTAAAAGCACTTTTTAAATACGTTCATGGTATTCCTGATATATATTTTTTCATCTTTAGGATTTTCTATGGATGAAATCGAACACACATATATATCAGAGATTTCGTCAGACATTTATTGGTCATGGGGCATTGGTTGGGGGTTTCTACAGTTACAGAGGTTGTTATCACGGGACGGACTTGTATTAGTGTTGGAGTTATTTTTGCTGTGTAGTTTTAATATTTTGATGTTATGCATTTTGATTATTTTTTCTAGGTTATTGGAACAGCTATAACTTAATTTTATGGTATTTTTATTGAAGATTTTGCTCAGAGGGTTATTTTTGGGGAAGTGCTTCTCTATTAGTTTAAGAAATTTATGTCCCAGCTTATTTAACTGATTGGTTGAAAGGCAGGTTATACCATATGATTTTTCTGTTTCTATTTTTGTTTTTTGAACTTTTGAATTTTTCCACAAAGCTGATTTTTGATGATTTATACCCGCTTTCATTAAGGATTCTATTATAAATTACCTTGTGTTTATCAAATATTTCTTTACTGGATGAGTGTGTATTAATGCGATGTTCTATCGATGATAGGATATGCTTAATGATGGATGGTGGGTGATTAGAGTTGGGGTTTATATATATTGGGTTAGCGTTGCTTTTCATGAAAAGGTTGGAAAGTGTTCGATACTAGGTCTAATGTTATGTCTAGGAAGTCTACTTGCTTGATATTGTGGTTAATCACTACGTTAAGGCCAAAGGATTTAAAGACTCTATGGATTAATTTTCTAGTTTTATCAAACTTACCTCCAGTAGGTTTATCAATTATCATGAGTCCGTTGTCCCTATATAGTCCTGTATTGTTCGTTTTGATTTCTTTATGTGCAGTTAAGTTGTATAGTAGGAATAATTCAACCAGATCCGAAGCTTCTGCAGAATCCAGATAAATCAAAATTATCCCTTGAGTTCTTAGTCCACTGTTTGTTGTCATGGATTATAACTGATTTCCTGCAGTTCAGGATAATTTTGACTTCATCCTCTGTGATGTCTGAGTAGAATTCCGCGAACTCCAGAGCGAGACCGAATAGGTTCTTCGAAATAGATGGGTAAAAATCCACGATGTCAAACTGTAAAAAGGTGGCATTATTTTTTTCCCTAATTTTTTCAAACCATTCGATCATGTCCACCGTACCTTTCCACTGCGTTAGTTTAATTTTATTTTTTATTTGTTGGTTGATTTTCTCTAATATTGCTTTACTGATCCTATCGATTTTCGATTTTGTGGGGTTTATTATTCTTGTAGGTAATTTACTGTAAAAATCCGGTTTGTGGTCTTTCAAAAGCACATATGCTTCCGTCTTTGCTATTTTGGGGATTCTGTTATATTCACAGCTCTCTCTCTCTATATATACATCAAGCACTGTTTTAAATTAATGTTTTGGATGTTAGAAAAATTTCTTTCTTTGTTCTGTACTCACTCGGATATATATATATATATATATATATATATATATATATTATTTTGAATAAAAATCTATCAAATAAACATAATGAAATAAATGTCATATGTAAACATTGCAAAATGTTCACCTTAGAATATGGTTAAAAAGATTCTTCGTAAAAAAATAAAAATAAAAATGTTTATTAATTTACATATAATTAATAATTTGTTTTATATTATGAAAGAATAATAATTAAATGGATATTAGCATAATTAAATTGATATTTCAGTTTTTGAAAATTAAATAGATATTTAAAAACAGTTGTATTATGATATTAAGAATTGTATTAGAATATAATAATAATATAATAGATTTTATATCAGTCAGTCAATGAAGTGCCATACGTGATACACGCTTGGGCGATCATGTCTCGAAAGTTACTTAAAAAATTATTATGATATTAAGAATTGTATTAGAATATAATAATAATATAATAGACTTTATATCAGTCAGTCAATGAAGTGCCATACGTGATACACGCTTGGGCGATCATGTCTAGAAAGTTACTTAAAAAATTATTATGATATTAAGAATTGTATTAGAATATAATAATAATATAATAGATTTTATATCAGTCAGTCAATGAAGTGCCATACGTGATACACGCTTGGGCGATCATGTCTAGAAAGTTACTTAAAAAATTATTATGATATTAAGAATTGTATTAGAATATAATAATAATATAATAGACTTTATATCAGTCAGTCAATGAAGTGCCATACGTGATACACGCTTGGGCGATCATGTCTAGAAAGTTACTTAAAAAATTATTATGATATTAAGAATTGTATTAGAATATAATAATAATATAATAGACTTTATATCAGTCAGTCAATGAAGTGCCATACGTGATACACGCTTGGGCGATCATGTCTAGAAAGTTACTTAAAAAATTATTATGATATTAAGAATTGTATTAGAATATAATAATAATATAATAGATTTTATATCAGTCAGTCAATGAAGTGCCATACGTGATACACGCTTGGGCGATCATGTCTAGAAAGTTACTTAAAAAATTATTATGATATTAAGAATTGTATTAGAATATAATAATAATATGATAGACTTTATATCAGTCAGTCAATGAAGTGCCATACGTGATACACGCTTGGGCGATCATATCTCGAAAGTTACTTAAAAAATTATTATGATATTAAGAATTGTATTAGAATATAATAATAATATAATAGATTTTATATCAGTCAGTCAATGAAGTGCCATACGTGATACACGCTTGGGCGATCATGTCTAGAAAGTTACTTAAAAAATTATTATGATATTAAGAATTGTATTAGAATATAATAATAATATAATAGACTTTATATCAGTCAGTCAATGAAGTGCCATACGTGATACACGCTTGGGCGATCATGTCTCGAAAGTTACTTAAAAAATTATTATGATATTAAGAATTGTATTAGAATATAATAATAATATAATAGATTTTATATCAGTCAGTCAATGAAGTGCCATACGTGATACACGCTTGGGCGATCATGTCTAGAAAGTTACTTAAAAAATTATTATGATATTAAGAATTGTATTAGAATATAATAATAATATAATAGACTTTATATCAGTCAGTCAATGAAGTGCCATACGTGATACACGCTTGGGCGATCATGTCTAGAAAGTTACTTAAAAAATTATTATGATATTAAGAATTGTATTAGAATATAATAATAATATAATAGATTTTATATCAGTCAGTCAATGAAGTGCCATACGTGATACATGCTTGGGCGATCATGTCTCGAAAGTTACTTAAAAAATTATTATGATATTAAGAATTGTATTAGAATATAATAATAATATAATAGATTTTATATCAGTCAGTCAATGAAGTGCCATACGTGATACATGCTTGGGCGATCATGTCTAGAAAGTTACTTAAAAAATTATTATGATATTAAGAATTGTATTAGAATATAATAATAATATAATAGATTTTATATCAGTCAGTCAATGAAGTGCCATATGTGATACACGCTTGGGCGATCATGTCTCGAAAGTTACTTAAAAAATTATTATGATATTAAGAATTGTATTAGAATATAATAATAATATAATAGATTTTATATCAGTCAGTCAATGAAGTGCCATACGTGATACACGCTTGGGCGATCATGTCTAGAAAGTTACTTAAAAAATTATTATGATATTAAGAATTGTATTAGAATATAATAATAATATAATAGACTTTATATCAGTCAGTCAATGAAGTGCCATACGTGATACACGCTTGGGCGATCATGTCTAGAAAGTTACTTAAAAAATTATTATGATATTAAGAATTGTATTAGAATATAATAATAATATAATAGATTTTATATCAGTCAGTCAATGAAGTGCCATACGTGATACACGCTTGGGCGATCATGTCTAGAAAGTTACTTAAAAAATTATTATGATATTAAGAATTGTATTAGAATATAATAATAATATAATAGACTTTATATCAGTCAGTCAATGAAGTACCATACGTGATACACGCTTGGGCGATCATGTCTCGAAAGTTACTTAAAAAATTATTATGATATTAAGAATTGTATTAGAATATAATAATAATATAATAGACTTTATATCAGTCAGTCAATGAAGTGCCATACGTGATACACGCTTGGGCGATCATGTCTCGAAAGTTACTTAAAAAATTATTATGATATTAAGAATTGTATTAGAATATAATAATAATATAATAGACTTTATATCAGTCAGTCAATGAAGTGCCATACGTGATACACGCTTGGGCGATCATGTCTCGAAAGTTACTTAAAAAATTATTATGATATTAAGAATTGTATTAGAATATAATAATAATATAATAGACTTTATATCAGTCAGTCAATGAAGTGCCATACGTGATACACGCTTGGGCGATCATGTCTCGAAAGTTACTTAAAAAATTATTATGATATTAAGAATTGTATTAGAATATAATAATAATATAATAGATTTTATACAAATAATAAAATGAATTTTAAATTTTAATAAATAAATAGATATTAAGAATAAATTAAGAGTTTTAGGAAAAATTAGAAAAAAATGCATTCTGAATCGAAATAAAAATAGTTTAATTAAACTCAAAGGTCTCTTTAAGTCAGATTAAAAATATAAAATGTTTTTTTTCTTTTCTTTTTTCTTTTTTCTTTTAGAAAAGGTAAAACACAAAGAAAATTAAGAGAATAATTTTGTAGCAATAATGAATACATCAATGGAAATGGAGTCTAGACAATTATTTTGATCGACTGACATTTTTGCTGTTAAGATTGAAAGAAGAAATTATGTATTTCCCCAAAATATTTTTCAAATTTGAAGTGAATCTCTTTTCTGATTAGTTAAATTGAACGGACACACATAAATTCTGATTAGTTAAATTGAACACACACATATACAGTTAGTTAAACTGAACGGACACACATAAATTCTGATTAGTTAAATTGAACACACACACACATAAATTCTGATTAGTTAAATTGAACGGACACACATAAATTCTGATTAGTTAAATTGAACGGACACACATAAATTCTGATTAGTTAAATTGAACGGACACACATAAATTCTGATTAGTTAGAATTGAACACACACATAAATTCTGATTAGTTAAATTGAACGGACACACATAAATTCTGATTAGTTAAATTGAACGGACACACATAAATTCTGATTAGTTAAATTGAACGGACACACATAAATTCTGATTAGTTAAATTGAACACACATAAATTCTGATTAGTTAAATTGAACGGACACACATAAATTCTGATTAGTTAAATTGAACACACACACATAAATTCTGATTAGTTAAACTGAACGGACACACATAAATTCTGATTAGTTAAATTGAACACACACACATAAATTCTGATTAGTTAAACTGAACGGACACATAAATTCAGTTAGTTAAATTGAACGGACACATAAATTCTGATTAGTTAAATTGAACGGACACACATAAATTCTGATTAGTTAAATTGAACGGACACATAAATTCTGATTAGTTAAATTGAACGGACACATAAATTCTGATTAGTTGAATTGAACGGACACACATAAATTCATGATTAGTTAAATTGAACGGACACACATAAATTCTGATTAGTTAAATTGAACGGGACACACATAAATTCTAAGTGTAGTTAAATTGAACGGACACACATAAATTCTGATTAGTTAAATTGAACGGACACACATAAATTCTGATTAGTTAAATTAGACACACACACATAAATTCTGATTAATTTAAACTGAACGGACACATAAATTCTGATTAGTTAAATTGAACACACACACATAAATTCTGATTAGATAAACTGAACGGACACACATAAATTCTGATTAGTTAAATTGAACACACACACATAAATTCTGATTAGTTAAATTGAACGGACACACATAAATTCTGATTAGTTGTTGAACGGACACACATAAATTCTGATTCTAATTAAATTGAACACACACACATAAATTCTGATTAATTTCAAAAGTGAACGGACACATAAATTCCTAAGTTAGTTAAATTGAACGGACACACATAAATTCTGATTAGTTAAATTGAACGGACACACATAAATTCTGATTAGTTAAATTGAACGGACACGCATAAATTCTGATTAGTTAAATTAGACACACACACATAAATTCTGATTAGTTACAAATTGAACGGACACACATAAATTCTGATTAGTTAAAAATTGAACGGACACACATAAATTCTGATTAGTTAAATTGAACGGACACATAAATTCTGATTAGTTAAATTAGAACACACACACATAAATTCTGATTAGTTAAATTGAACACACACACATAAATTCTGATTAGTTAAATTGAACGGACACATAAATTCTGATTAGTTAAATTGAACGGACACATAAATTCTGATTAGTTAAATTGAGCGGACACGCATAAATTCTGATTAGTTTAAATGCAGACGGACACATAAATTCTGATTAGTTAAATTGAACGGACACGCATAAATTCTGATTAGTTAAATTGAACACACACGCATAAATTCTGATTAGTTAATTGAACGGACACACATAAATTCTGATTAGTTAAATTGAACACACACACATAAATTCTGATTAGTTAAACTGAGAACAGACACACATAGAATTCTGATTAGTTAAACTGAACGGACACATAAATTCTGATTAGTTAAATTGAACACACACACATAAATTCTGATTAGTTAAATTGAACGGACACACATAAATTCCTACAGTTAATTAAATTGAACGGACACACATAAATTCTGATTAGTTAAATTGACGGACACACATAAATTCTGATTGATTAAATTGAACGGACACACATAAATTCTGATTAGTTGAGATTGAACGGACACACATAAATTCTGATTAGTTAAATTGAACGGACACACATAAATTCTGATTAGTTAAATTGAACGGACACACACAAATTCTGATTAGTTAAATTGAACGGACACACATAAATTCTGATTAGTTAAATTGGAACGGACACGCTTAAATTCTAGTTAGTTAAATTGAACACACACGCATAAATTCTGATTGATTAAATTGAACGGACACACATAAATTCTGATTAGTTAAATTGAATGGACAGACATAAATTCTGATTAGTTAAATTGAACGGACACACATAAATTCTGATTAGTTAAATTGAACGGACACACATAAATTCTGATTAGTTAAATTGAACACACACACATAAATTCTGATTAGTTAAATTGAACGGACACACATAAATTCTGATTAGTTAAATTGAACACACACACATAAATTCTGATTATTTAAACTGAACGGACACACATAAATTCTGATTAGTTAAATTGAACACACACACATAAATTCTGATTAGTTAAACTGAACGGACACACATAAATTCTGATTAGTTAAATTGAACACACACACATAAATTCTGATTAGTTAAATTGAACGGACACACATAAATTCTGATTAGTTAAATTGAACACACACACATAAATTCTGATTAGTTAAATTGAACGGACACACATAAATTCTGATTAGTTAAATTGAACGGACACACATAAATTCTGATTAGTTAAATTGAACACACACACATAAATTCTGATTAGTTAAATTGAACGGACACACATAAATTCTGATTAGTTAAATTGAACGGACACACATAAATTCTGATTAGTTAAATTGAACGGACACACATAAATTCTGATTAGTTAAATTGAACGGACACACATAAATTCTGATTAGTTAAATTGAACGGACACACATAAATTCTGATTAGTTAAATTGAACACACACACATAAATTCTGATTAGTTAAATTGAACGGACACACATAAATTCTGATTAGTTAAATTGAACACACACACATAAATTCTGATTAGTTAAATTGAACGGACACACATAAATTCTGATTAGTTAAATTGAACGGACACACATAAATTCTGATTAGTTAAATTGAACACACACACATAAATTCTGATTAGTTAAATTGAACGGACACACATAAATTCTGATTAGTTAAATTGAACGGACACACATAAATTCTGATTAGTTAAATTGAACGGACACACATAAATTCTGATTAGTTAAATTGAACACACACACATAAATTCTGATTAGTTAAATTGAACACATAAATTTTTCTGTCTTCCCACATCCATAAATAGCAAATGTATTATTTCTTATATTTAAATGAAAATCATTTTCACAACACTGATCTAACATTGCCTGATGATAAAAATCTCGAAACAGAAATTTCCATGTCACAATGTAAACTATATTAATTTCAAATAAAAAACCAAATTTAATTATATATATATTGTCATCTGCAGACAGATCTGTTTTGCTGTATCACAGATCATCAGTACAGTTAGACTCCGATTGCTTTTAACCCAGGATTGAAACCTGACCGAACTGGCATCAGTCAGCAATTCTACCTCTGGGCTATGGGCATTTGGTAGAAGAAGGCAGACTTTTTAGCGTGTATATTGTCATTATACCCGCCCAATATATATATATTCAAATGAACAAGGAAGGAAGAAAATATTTGCAAGGTTCAAAACATTAATGTAAAACAAAAAATGCTCAATATAAAAATAGAGCAATGAATATTGATTATACTTTAGAACATGTAAAAACTACAAGCTACCACAAAATTGTACATTTTGTTTTGACATTGAATATATATATATATTTATTATTAATTATTACTTTAGAACATATGCAAACTACTAATTACTACAAAACTGAAAATTTTGTTTCAACATTGAAAGAACAATGTCTCATCAGGTAGTTTACCATCATTACTAACTACCTTACAAGACATTGTTCTTTCAATGTTGAAGCAAAATGTACAATTTTGTAGTAGTTTGTAGTTTGTACATGTTCTAACGTAATAATTAATTATAAATATTCATCTTTATCTTATAATAATTATAAATAATAATAATATTATTCATCTTCATCTTATACGAATTATGAATAATAATCTTTTTGGTTTCATGACAATAATATTGCTATCAAGTATGAACACAAAGATGATAAAAAAAAGGAAAAACCTTAATTATTATTATTCTTAACAATAACAATAATAATTCTTCATAAAAATTATTAATAATACCGGTCACCTGCTTGCTCTAATCCAATCTTTTTTAAATAACCGCAAAATGAAGGTCGTTTTAAATGGGCGTGCCTCTTCATCCTACAGCACGAATGCTGGTGTTCCACAGGGCTCTATCCTGGACCCGACGCTCTTCCTTATTTTCATCAACGACCTCCCAGATGAGATCAAGTCCCAAGTAGGCATCTACGCAGATGACACTAAAATATACTCCCGCGCCAGTAAGAAACCTCTTGTGGTGGACAGACATAATCTCGCTGCTGACCTTGAACGGGATCTACACTCTGTGGTGAACTGGGGCAAGAAGTGGCTTGTCAACTTCAATTCGTCTAAGACCAAGCTGTTGTCTGTCAACCATTACAGGCAACCTCTACTGCCTCCTTTAAGCATGGACCAAGCGATTCTCCCTGAGAGCTATACACTACGCCTCCTCGGCCTTATCCTCTCCTCAGACCTCAAATGGAACCACTATATTGAATCCATAGCAAAATCTACTGCTAAGAAGGTTGGGTCACTATGTCGATCCAGGATATTTTTTCTGCCTGGATCCATCCTGCATATATACAAGTCAACCATCCGTCTGTGCATGGAGTACTGCTGCCATTTATAGTCAGGCGCCCCTGCTGTTCTCTTCAGTGTTCTTGACAGGCTCCAAAGGAGAGTCTGTAATGTGATAGGTACTGATCTCGCGGCTCGACTGCAGCCACTTTCCCACCGTCGAAATGTGGCCTCCCTTTGTCTGTTCTATAAATACTTTTATGGCTTCTGCTTGGACGAACTTAAGTCACTCATGCCTCCTCAACAGGTGTTTACTCGTGCAACCAGACTGGCAACTGGGTCCCACCCATTCACAGTCAGGTTAGCCAAATGCAGACGTCAATTCTACTCTTGCAGCTTCTTCTCTCACACTTCCCGCCTGTGGAACTCGCTCCCATATTCTTACTTTCCTGACGGCTACAACCTCCAGAATTTTAAATGCAAAGTCAATACTCATCTACTAACCACTGGACTCTAGCTCTCTCCCCACCCCCGTATAACCTTCCCTTTCTCTCCACCTATGTATCTGTCAATGTACCTGCTTTCTCAGCTTTCTATTGCTCCTTTCTAACTAGTTTGTACTCACTCTTTTCTAATTAATCTTTTTACAGTTATGTAGCCCCCCCCCCCCCCACTCATCAGTGGCATTTCTTCCTTGCTCAGGGTGAAATGATTAAAAAAAAAATAATAATATCAATAACTAACCAATAAAAACAAATTAGTAAATATAAATTCTTTAATGGGGTATTACATGAGTATCATTGAACATGTTGGAGGGTTGTTTATATATATATATATATATATATTTAAGTAGTATCCTTGGTGATTTGTAAGGTTAATTTCACGGGGGATCGTAATCAGTTGAGAACTCAATGTTAGAATTTAACAGAGTATTATAATGTAAATAAATTATAATAATTTACAGATTTGTAAATTATTCTAATTTATTTTCATTATATATATATATATATATATACATATATATATATATATATGAAATGATTTGTTTGAACATTATTTTTGATTGATACTTATATTGAAGTAAATATTCTGTTTTTAATTAAATAGTATTATATATTTATATCTACTGGCCTGATTATTTACGATAGATTTTTATTACGAAAATGTGTGTCATTTGGTAGGACTTGAACCTGCGACCCCTATCTACATAGGGGAAGCTACCATTTGATCTGGCAAATGTGTGTCATTCATAGGTTCGAATCCTGCCGAATGACACACATTTTCGTAATAAAGATTTATCGTAAATAATCAGGCCAGTAGATATAGATATATAATACTGTTTAATTAAAAACAGAATATCTACTTAAATATGAGTATCGATCAAAAATAATGTTCAAACAAATCATTTCAAATTGTCGGTTGTTTATAACCAAGTTTCGTTAATCTTTGTTAATTTCCGTAACATGTTCGTGTATATATATATATATATATATAATAATAATAATAATAATAATAATAATAATAATAATCTGCAGACAGTTCTGTATCACAGCTCATCAGTACGGTTAGACATCCGATTGCTTGTAGCCAGGATTGAAAGCTGACTAAATTGACATCAGTCGGCAATTCTACCTCTAAGCTATGGGTGCTCAGTGGAGAGAGGCAGATTTTAGCATTTTATATACACAATGTAAAAAGAAAACTCAATACATAATTAAAAGGTTATAAATCCAGAATTTATTTTGGTGGTCATGTAAAATACAACTGTCTTGTCAGCCCAGAAAAATCAAATAAATTCATATAATTTGATATAATAAAAAAAATAGAGGTTAGCAGAGAGAAAAAATATTGAAGTTAGCTGAAGGGTAGAGAAGATATAGCTTGGCATTGAAGTCGTGATTGTATTGGAAATGTCACAAAAATTAAAAACATACACCAACCCACACATATACAAAAAATCATAAAAGGAAAAACAATCAAATATACAAAAACAACACAAGTGAATAGATATAACTGCACACAAAATAAACTCACACAAACACACAACTAAGAGTATGCACACAATATATACACACAATATATACAAAATTAACAATGACCAAAATAAAGACAAAAAAGAAGAAATTACAAATACAAACGTTAAAAATAAATATAAAAAAGCCTACATACTATATATAGCAGAATATAGTTACAGTCACAAATAATTAATAATCACAAATAATTAAAAATTAAAAATTAATAATATAGTAAAGTAAAAATAAGAAAGAAGATTGACAATAGAAAACAGCTGAATTTACTAGAAAATTATTTGTAGGAAAAAATCCAGTTGTACTAAACAGGTAATTTAAATTTATTTCTGTGTTGGCATTTAAAAATAACTTCATTTCTTTGGTTAAAAAGCTGGTTATTGTCACTAAATTTAATTTAAAAAAATTTTTTTCATCTAAGCATAAGTTACATCTATTTCTATATGCAGGTATTGATTATTGAATATATATATATATATATATATATATATATCTATATATATATCTATATCTATATATATATATATGCTTACACAAGTATTGTTGAATGTATATATGAAGATATAAGAAGTGTGTATATATATAGTGTTAAATTGTAATGACATTTAGTACCAAAATTATTTTTGAAAAATCTAAACCAATCTTCTTATATTGTTTTCAACAGGGTATGGTCACTATAGATCTCAACAAGAATTCTGTGTGTTTCAATGGCAATTTTTTTTTAATAAAGTAGTACAGTAAAATTCCCTGCAAACACACTTCTTTTGGCACAAGGATGTTTAATGCTATGAAAAACAAAGTTGATTATACTTCAGCAAAATGACATACACTGAATTCCAAGCTTGTTTATAGCACTTCTTTATAGATGCATTACCATCTGTAACTACACGCATGCAGTTCTGCAACTGCCATCTATTGGAAAACAGCGAGACCTTATTCAAAGTCCTCATATATATATATATATATATATATATATATAAAAATTAACTACAAAATCTGCAAAATCTGCACACACATTCTCAAATGCCTATAATAGATAACAGAAGCGATTGGTTATCCTAATGGCCTTCCATACTTAATACTTCTCGTCCTCACTCTTCTGCGTTCATGTAAGATGCCACAAGCTGTAGTCTGATTTTTGCTTCCAGCATGCTCGCATGTGTTTGCTAATCCTCCACATAAACAAAATAGATGATTACTACTATCATTCGTCCGCGAACTGCCCATTACAAAAAACCCACTATTTTCATCTTTGATAATGGCTGATGTAAGCCGAAAACTCAGAAAGGATTAAATAAAAACATGTATCAATATTGTGATTTTCTTTCCTCTTTCAATGATAATGCTATTCAGCTTATCAGACGATATGAAAAAAATTTACATAAAATAAATCAACAAAACTTGTCTGTATTATTTAATGAAACATGCATCAATGAAAAAATGCTGCCTAAATACACACAATATATATATATAAATATATATGCCAATGTTGTTATGTTTTGTATTAAAATTTTAAATTGTTGATCAAAAAATATATTTAAATGCAACAAATTCATCAGATATGGTCTTCACAATTGCTGAATTTGTTAAACATTTTCTTGATTCAATGTGAAATTTTGAAATAACTTATGGCAATTTCAATTAATCATGAAACAAATAATCCGAATAAGGATTAACCAGCATAAAAAGAAAACTATTAAATAATATTTTACCCGTAAAATTTATTTTTCAAAATATTGGAAGTCATAAAAACTGACTCTTGTGCCACCAGAATAGATTTAAATTGAAAATAATTGCTAGTTTATATTCAACCTGCCAAGTTGAGTTAGCTCCCTTGGACATTTTCGGAGAGAAAAACTGATGTAAGGGACGTAATAAATACGCATTGAACAGAAGTAATTATTGGTTTATAAAAAATCAGGTATTACTCATAGGTTTCTACTTCCTATTTTTGAACGGTGGAAATTAGTGCTTCTTGAAATTAGTTCTGTTTTGATTTTCCGATAAAGTAAATTTTCATTAAATTGATTTATTTTTAGTTTTTTTTCATCTTTTTTTTTATCTCATTTGCTGGATTCCTTCTTCATGATACAAGTCATTTTTTTTCTATTAGTTCTTCTATAAATTATATTTTCTCGCTGATTTTACTTTTACAAAACATCTATCTATCTATCTATCTATCTATCTATCTATCTATCTATATATAAGGCATGGTGGAGTAATGGAATAAGAGAGCCGAGTTCGAATTCTAGTCGAATTCATTGCAGGTACCTCTACTAATTTGCTGAAAAAGCAGCATAGCATGAAATAAAAAAGGCCCCAAACATAATAAAATAAAGTTTTCCTATCAAATGTTTATGTTATTATTAAGAGGAAAGATCAAAATATTTTTAAATTATTTTTTAAATTTTTTGAATCTGTTAAAAGATTTTGGGGAATGTAAATCATCTAATTTTAAAAGATTTTGGGAAATGTAAATCATCGAATTTTTTTTTCAAAGACTTAGCCTTTTATCCGAAAATCTTCTCCAAATAGTATAATAAAAATGCATTAAAACTAAACATTAACTGCTTTAATATATATATACATATATATATTAAGGACATTATAGCCTGAAGAAAAAAGTTTTTCGATGAATAATGAATTTTTATAAGAATTTTTTTAATTTTTTAACTATAATAATTAATAAAGTTTCAAAAATATTGTTAAAATGCAGTTAGGTTATTAAGTTATTAAATCAAAACTATATTTACTAATGAAAAACTGAAATGATACAAGCCAATGGGACATTAAGAGGGTCACATGTTTCACAGTTTCTCCCTCTTATAGAAAAGCAATTTGGACAATTATGTCAATTCTGGTTAACCATACTTAGCTTATCAATACATCTGGCTGTCATCAATTTCTTCACATGTTAGAAATATATGACCTCCATGATTAAAAAATACTTTTATTCTAAATTACATGCTATAAACAAGTAATACTTGTTTCAAATCAAATTAATTTAACTTTAAATTTGCTAATTTTCTAAAGATAATGTGTCATAAATGTATATTTTACTTTTGCCAGATTTTTAAATCCGGGAATCAACTTTTGTGTAGAAATCTGTCAAAATGGACGAAAAAAATGATAGCTTTCAAAAACTCTAAAAAAGGCTGAGATTCCAATCAATATAATTGCAATTTGAATTATCCCAGAGTATTTTGCTTACTGGAAATAGTAAATTTGATCATTTAGCTTTCAATTAAAGTTTAAATGAAAGTGTCAAAAGAGCATTTTCTATTTTTAAAAATTCACTTTAAAACTTTGGTATCAAAAATGAGTGGAGGTACTACAACGTGCAAATACCCTTGGGAAAGGTATGAATCCATCTCTTCTTTCCCAGCTATGGGTAAATAACAAGACAGACTGGGTTCTAAAGCCTTGGTTGGCAACCATTTTACCACAGTAAGAATTGGCAACCTACCGTAGAAAAATCAGTTATTCACCTTATGGCTAAGAAGAAGACTTGAGCCTTGGTTGGTAATCTTCCTTGAGATGGTGTCTTGCATATTAAAACACTTGGATTGTCAATGGATTTACAACCAACCCTTGGTCAAAGGAGGATGTTAATGATGATGTTGATATATATATATAAGAAAAAATAGGCAGGCACGTTAGTTCATGGTAAATCGAAAGTATAGGCCTATTTCAGGCGAACTATCATCAGCTTTGGTCATTATTGTACGGAAGATTTTGTAAAATCTTCTGTACAATAAAGATGAAAGCTGATGATGGTTTGCCTGAAATAGGCCTATACTTCTGATTTACCATGAAATAACGTGTTTGCCTATTTTTTTCTTATATTTGCTCTATATGTATTTATATACATATATGTTTAGAGCTCTCTTAAAGAGTTATCCTACCACTGTATGTACAGGATACTCCTTTGGATTCTTCTATATCTACACTGCATTCTTATATATATATATATATATATATATATATATATATATATATAGAGAGAGAGAGAGAGAGAGAGAGAGAGGGGTGGAGGAGTGATAAGACTCTACACATAATTAAATGGTTATAAATCTAGAATATATTTAAGCAATTGTAAAATTACAAACTGCTTCATCAGATCTGAAAAATCTCCCAAAATTTTATTTTTTGATTTTTTGGGTCTGATAAAGGAGTTTATATTTTTAAAACTGCCTAAATATATTCTGGATTTAAAACCATTTAATTATGTGTTGAGTTTTAAATTTAAATTTAACTAATTGAGCACAAATTAACTCTTCCACAAGAAAGATTTTTTACTCTAAACTAAAAAAATATTAAGCAGACTCTCATTAATAATGACTTCCCAAACCACATTGTAGATGAACAAATAAGATGATATTTCAAAAACCTCAACACACATTAAACAGAATAGGGTACTTCCACAAAAGACCCTAAACATATCAAACTCTTTTATTGCAACCAGATGCATGATAACTACAGATATGATGAAAAAATCATAAAAAATCTCATTCGTACTAATATATTTTCCATGGATCTGAATAAAAAATTAAAATTAATGATATATTATAAAAAATACAATACTACTTATTTAATTATCCTTAACTTCTTTCCACCAACTGATATATTACAAAAGATCCAACATTATATATCATTTCAAATGTCCCTTGGGAGAATGTATCTCTGACAAAAAAGCAAATATATATGTTAGATCTACAACACCTACATTAGCAAAACATCTTACATTACCCATGTCGGACCATTTGTTCATTTCTAGATGTCTACAACAGCATTTCTGTCTACATTCACAATATAAAAAGATAATGATCAATAACAAAACTACCCTATACTAAGAAAACAACAAATGCAAACTACAGATCCTTGAGGCAATATTCATGAAAAAACTTAAGAAGTCAATTAACAGAATCAGCTATGAATACTGTAATAATCTTCTAAAATGTTTAAAAAAGATCATTTTGTTCATGCTTGAATATGTGCATGACCATGACATTACAACATAAAAAATTTCCATAGTAGATAATTTTCACGTTCTAATGAATGCTAAGCGGTCTTTCAACCATTATATTTAAAGCAACAAGAAAATTTACAGTTTTGCAGTTATTTTTTGTTACCACAATTTACACCTGCAAAGATGAAAAGTACTTGGAAACATTGAGAAATGGATACTAAAATTAGCTGTCAAAGTTACAGCGCATTTCTTACATCTTTTGATTATAGTACACGAAAGATTATCCTTGAGTACAAAAGGATTTTATTAAAAATAAGCAGACGTAATGTTTGCAATTTATTTAGTTTGATATATATATATATATATATATATATATATATATATATGTGTGTGTATAGCAAGTTTTAAATCAATATTGTGGTTGAATTTATTTCTATGTATGATTAGTGCATTAGCTAAGTTGTTATTTCTGATGTCTCCTTTGTGTTCATAAATGCGTTTTTCTACTTGTTTCTCCAATATATTGGGAGGAACAGTTTTGGCAATTTATTTTATAAATGTCTACTTCAGAAATATTATTGTTATTAGTGTTTGAGGATCTGAGTACATCCATAATGTGTTTGGAAGTGTTTTTGACTATTTTAAGATTATTTAGATGAGATAGATTGTTCTGGTTAGTAGTATTATGCATCTGTTTTCATGTAAATTATTATTGCAGATTATGTTATTATTTTTGTTTTGGTTGTATATTTTGTATATATATATATATATATATTATGGACTCTCCCATTGATTTTAACGTATTTGTGTCTAACTCAGTTTGACTGCCACACAGAAAATAGTTTAGAGTGGTGAAGGCTTGTGTAGCACCATCCACACTTTTTGGAACCACTGATAACAAACTGTGCAGAAGTTTGCCACAGATCGCATAAACAGCAGACCTCAGTTATTTAACCCATAACTGGAGGGAAGGGACAGATTAATACCTTTTCCAAGGGTACCAGTGCGTAAGTGACTGCAGAGTGTTCAACTGAAATTGGATCTTGGCTCACCGATTTCCCTTTCCAAGCCAACATCCACTGCACCAAAACACACATAAATGCTTACAGCACCTGGTATTCCCAAACGGTCACCCATCTAAGTACTGACCAGGCTCAACTTCGGTGATCAAGCTGGAACCAGTGTATTCATAGTGATATGACCGTATATATATATATATATATATATATATATATATATATATATATATATATTCTGGCTAACAGAATATAGAGAAATATTTTTTTGCAGTATTAAATATTTTTGTTTAATCTTAATTACTTCAGCTATTTTTCATTTTCATTTATTTTTAAATCTAAATATGAAGATAAATTTATTTTAACATTGAAAGAACTGATTTGGACCGACAAATAATTCATAGCCTTTTAAAATAAAGCTTATTACACAAATAATATAAACAACATATGTAATTTTTATTAATAATTCGAAATAAACAAAAAACCGTACTTAAAGCTCTAAGGGAGATAACTTACGTCTATAAATAGATTGCACGAGTATTTTTTAGTGTTAACTAAAATATTATTTATTTAATTTCACTTTATTAATGTAATTTAAATAGATCCTTGATATATATGTGTTTTAAATCAGTTCATTAAAATATGTATTTTATACAAAACTAATATTTTTCCTATAAAACCAAACAAAAAACATTAGTAAAGGGAGGTAACTTTGTTACAAATGACATTTTTAAACCAGAATTCTTTTTTGAACGAAAGGCAGCAAAATGATATCTGAAGCCATTGTTGAGAGGAAACACAATTTCCAAGGAGTTCTCTATAAATACCGGATACAGCTCCAAGTGCCAATAATTTTTAGTAGCGATTCATTTAACTCCCAAATTTGAATTTATTTTTAATACCATGTCTATTTGAGATGTAGATGTATACCATGTATCTATTTGAGATGTTGAGATGTATAACTCTCCACAGGTTCTGTTTCTTTAATATCAGTGAATATCTCGACTTCTTTGGAAAGACAGTAAAATGCTTTCCATTTGTCTTCCTCACGATTTGGAATTCAGAGTTTTCTTTTTCTTAGAGAGAATTCAGTTTATTCAGCTATTTAACCCATATCTGCAGGATTCATTCCTTCTTCTTGGAATTAAGAATTACATATTTCAACTTGAATTAACTGTTCAAAATACTTTATCAGTTTCAGTTTCAAAATGACCACACATATTTTGTAATAAAATTTTATATTTACAATCAATTTTTGAATAATATATATTGTAATTAGTCAGTTAGTTAAGTGCCATGTTTGATACACGCTTTAGTGATCATGTCTCTTTTGAGATATGACTGACTAGGTCGAAGATTTTTCAGCAGTAGGTTGCCTTTTCTTTCTGCAGCAGACTGGTTACCATCCAAGGCTATAGAACCCAATCTGTCCTGCTATTCAACCCATAGCTGGAGGAAGAAGATAAGGATTTATACCTTTCCCAAGAATATTTCACATAAGTAAAAACAATGACTTCAACTGGAATTCGAACTTGGCTCACTGATTTCTCATTCTGAGCTGATATCCATTGCACCACCCATGCACATTGTGTAATACCCATGCACATTGTGTAATACCCATGCACATTGTGTAATACTCTTCACAAATTAATGCCATATTGTAGTATTGTTATTTTATAATGGCCCCCTACCTTAAAGAGTTTCCAAACAAGAATAAATATGAAGTACTAAAGGGTAATGAAAAGAAATGTGCCAAAATACACTTACCATTTTTATTAAATGCAACAATATTGCATGTCATAAACATGGTACTTACGATAAGTGAGGTTTACACTCTATAAGACACCTTTGAACTAAGGTGTGGTAAGGTTGTCATCTATCGTCTATGAATATCTTTGTTTCCTAGTCTGTATTTGTGTGGACGATGGTTGCAGCATGTCTTACTCTAAAACCTCTTCTCAAAATTGGACTGGTATACAACTGCGGCAAGGGTCATAATCCATCTTGATTTTCTCTACTGTGCCAAGGGCATTAACTCACCTCACTCATCTGCTCACTAAGTATAATGTTCCATCTAAAACTCTTCAGTATAATTGTTAGCAATTTGTTTTTGTCGATTATGACTACTGAAGATTGGTGTATGTCCAAGTGGTTAAACCATTAGCGTTTCAACCATGGGACCCAAGTTCAATTCTTAGTATGGGCAATTTGGCAAAGAAGTAAACTTTTGATAATGTTATAAATGTATATGGCTGTGCAAGAGAAACAACAAAGTACTTCTGGCGAAGTAGAAATAAAAAGAAAACAAAAATTGTTAAGCTAAAATTCTTTGTATTGATGACATAGAGGGTTAAGGTTGAATGTCTCCTTGTAGGTGAGGGAAGCGACCTGGAGGATGGGGAGAGTTTGTAGGGCTTGAAGTTGATGCTTGTGTAAGATCAGTTGGCTGAAGATACTGGTGGTGACAGTGACATCCTGCCTGCTCATCTGCTGATTGACCTCAGTGCTGTGAGTCTCGTCCTTAAAAGTAAACAGGCTGAATAAATAACTTTTTTTTACCATGCTTTGGTTTAAGCAGCAACATTCATGATAAGCTCCTATTAAATTGTATTTCATATTTTTAGGTGGGTGAGTGATTTGTTTAGTAAGTTGGATGTGATGCTTGGATCCTCTGTGCAGAGAATGATTTTTTATTTTTTTATTTTTACTTTCACAGCATTCACATCCGGCTGACAGATCAGAAAGAAAACTTTAATTTTCAGCCTGTTGCCTTGGATATCTTGAAAGCATTTGACAGTGTTTGACATTCTGGCCTTCTGTGTAAGCTACAGGGCTTTAGCATAATTGAATGAGTGTTTGATTTAATCCAATTGTTCCTGTCAAATTATAAAATGATGATCATTCTGAATGGGCATGATTCCAAATCCTGTCATGTGATTGCAGGTGTGTCTCAAGGCTCTATCCTAGGTCCTATGCTTTTCCTGATATTCATCAATGATCTTCCTGATGTAATCAGTTCTTAAGTAGGCATCTTTGCAGATGACACTACCATTTACTCATGTCTCAATAGAAAATCTGCCAAGACTGACAAAGTAATCCTCACTTCTGATCTCGGAAAGAACCTCCTATCTGTGATGGATCAGGGTAAGAAATTTGTAAATTTAAGGCTTTTAAAGCAAAGGTGTTAACCACCATAAAGAAGCTTTCCTATCTTCCATGAGTATGGATCCCACTAGTCTCCTTGAAAGCAATACACTGTGCCTCCTTGGCCTCATTCTCTCAGCCGTTCTCAAGCGGAATGAATACATTGAATCAATAGCTACATCTACTGCTAAGAAGGTCGGGTTGCTGTGCCAAGCCAGGAAGTTTTTCTCATCAGAAACTATCTTGCACATTTATAAATCTACCATTTGTCTGTGCATTGAATACTGTTGCCATATCTGGTCGGGTGGTTCTGCTATTCATCTTGAGATTCTCAACAAAATCCAAAGGAGGATTTGCAATGTAGTCAGTCCTGATTTGGCAGCTCATTTTCAGTCACTTTCTCACTGACTGGATGTCTTTTCTACAAGTATTTTCATGGCTTCTGCTCTGAGGTGCTTCATTTGCTGGTGACTCGCCCTCATGAATTTACTTGTGCAACTATACTGATAACTAGGTCCCACCCTCTTACTATCAAAATAGGTAAATATAACCAACACTCCTCTAATAGTTTCTTTTCTCATGCTGTCTGCCTGTGGAACTCCCTTCGTCATGCTAGCTTTCCTGATAGCTACAATCTCCAACAGTTTATGTGCAACGTCAATTGCCATCTTCTATCACCTTAACTCTCATCTTTCTCTTACCCATTCTTCGAGATCCCCTGACCCTTGTTTTTCTTTTCTCTCTTCCCTCTCCGCTCACTGTAACCCCTTGCACACTAGTGGCAGTACTGCCTTGTTTGTGGTAAAACGATTATAAAATATTTGAAGCAGAGTATAATGCTAATATTAGCCAGGGGAGATAATCCCAGCATGCAGCACTGTTGGGATGCATCTGAAAACGATATAATGGACTGAATGAAGCTTTGTGAGTGAAATTGGGTAAACAAAACTATTCGGAAGTCGTCAATAGTTGTGCTAGTACACGGTCATAAGTCATCATTTGAGTATATTGACCTTATTCAAATTGTTAATCACACCAGATTCTGTCTCACACTGTAATGTCTTAATATTGTTCCATTGTTCAGGATGGGCTTGAAATAGGTGACTGGAGAGTCCAGCCGATTGCTCAAAAGCACGTGAGCATATTGGGCAGATCCAGCGTGGAGGCGAGGCCTCTTGATTAATTCAGACAAAATCCGAGGGACGTTCCATTTAATTAATATCCAGTACCTGCAAGTTCACAGGGGTTGTTGAGGCATGAATTTTGTGGATGTAGTACCAGTTAGATACGTTTGGAGGGAGGTGGTAACCCCGCGGCAAACGGTACATTTTGGAAGCACGTCCTTGGAGGATGGGTCTCAGGTCACTTGCCACAGCTGAGCAACTGTCCTGGCGAGAACCACAGGGAGGTGAACCTGCATCATGATTTCTTTGGGCTAAGGAGGAAGTGGCGCTGTAATTACAATGGCCTCTGAGAACTCGCCCTGTTCCTTGCGGAGCACTGTCATTATCAGATATGAGGACCATTGTCACCCATGAATTATCAGTGCCTTAAGAGAGTCATAATTACTCCCACTATGTATACTAAATACCCTATATATGTAAGTCACAATTTCATAATAAAAAACAAAATCATCTTCCCTTCAGAAATAATGATTTTCATTACTTACACTTGTTAAGATCAATGTGTAGTACATGTTTCTGTCATGTCCAGAAAATGAAAAATCTAACAATCTTTAACAAAAGAACTACACAAATTTTGTGATATAACATACAGAAAGATTCATTAAACAGATTTGAATGTCACCTTAATAAATTCAGAATTATAAAAATATTTGTAGCTGTATAAATGATAATAGCTGTATAAATGATAATAGCTGTATAAATTAGGCATTCTAACAGACTTTGGTGAGATCTAAATTAATTATAATCTCTTTGTATAAATTTGATATTGACCTAATATTGCAAATTTGATAAGTATGTAAAATCTATGTCAGGACAGGCTTATGCTTGCTAATGATAACATGTAACAATCTAAACTTATTTAGAAATGGAACTTTGTATGTGTGTCTGTGTGTGTGTGTCTGTTACCTATAGACTCCGAAATGGCTGAACCGATTTTCTTGAAAATTTACACAGTTGTCCTATAAGCGTCTGCAAGTGTTCTTAGCTAGGTTTTGTGTCAAGGTAGCCCCAATAAATATCAATAATCGAAAAAATCGGGTTATAGAAGGAGTGGTCTGATTTTAATCAAATTTGATACACTCATAGACAAAGACATAAGAAATGATATTCAGAAGTTTCAAGGTTGCAGTTCTTACAATAGTACAGAAAATCGATACTATATATATATATATATATATATATATAAAAGGCAAAATGTTTGTATGTGTGTCTGTTTATCTGCCTGTATGTCTAGATTTTTTTCAGCCCTTTTATTTTAGTTTTTGCTTCGGGTTTGGCTCTAGGTATGTATAATTGTAGTTCTTAGTATCAGCCATGATACCATTTACTCAGAGGACTTATTTAACCTTCAAAATTCAGTTTACGATGAAAAAAACTTATTTGATATCGACACTAGGAAATCAAACTTTGACTTACATCCATTCATTTTTCTTTCAGTCTATGGTTTTGCTTTAACTGGAAACAACTATTGCTATTACACCCGAGCAACACCGGGCTATACTGCTAGTCTCTTTATATATATAATATTAAATATAGGCATTCGAATAAATATTTATTTTGCTACCTAAATACCAACAAAAAAATAAACACATTATAAAATGCAAAACACAAAATGCAACCCCAAAACTATCACATAGATATATAAACATTCAATCATCTACCACTAAAAAACTCAGAAGACAAAGAAAGCAAAAAAGGAACAACCAGATATTACAACAATAACCAAATGGAAAAAAAACTCACACCAACCCCACGAATAATACAAAAACAGCAAACATGCATACACATGAACACAAACATTTAATCATGATCTAAACAAATTTTAAGCGAACATATATACTAATATGATAAAAATAGATCGACCAACATAGTAAAAAGAGGTCGACAGAAATTGATAAAAAAGGTCAACTAAAAATAAAGAAATTAAGCAAACATACATTAAGTATACATAAGGTATGCTAAAAAGATGTCAACACAATAAAAAGCAATTAACTGCCTGCAAATCCAACACCACTTAAAAAACAAAATTCATCAAGCAAAAAATCACTTAAATACAAAGATATCAAATTACACCAAACTTCATATAAATACAAAAATAATTGGGAAGCAACAGAAGAAAATAAATACCCTGAAGAGTGAATGCCTTCACAAAACTTTGAAATTAACATGACTGAAATATCACTGCTCAGTTAAGTGAAAAACATCTCCACATTAATTATATATACATTTTATCATATATATATATGCATGTGTGTGTGTTTGTGTGTGTATACTTAGGCAGCATATCTTCATTTAAGCATATTTGATTAAATAATTTAGACAGATTATGTCTATTTTTATTGTAATCCTCTCGTAGTCACAAATAAGTGTCTTGGTATAGAGATTAAAAAGAGCTAGAAAGGTACTGTATATATTTTCATTAGTTTTATTTCTATTTTTATAGTCCTAAATACTTTCAGTTTTATCCTAGATCATCAAGATGTCGATTGTTAAGACACAATAATGTAGTTGTCCATTATAAAAAGTTGTCAGTTATGAATATCTTGTGGTTTAACTATTACAAGTTTTGACCATGCACATCAGGACGCAACACTGATTTCAAAATTGTGTAGTGTAAGGGAACTAATTTGATTTTTAATAGCTATAAAAATTACAATTAACCTGTTTTGAATTATTGTGCTTTTCTTCCAAAAATTGCATCTTAGATATTTTAAAGATTTGCTGTTATAAGTATTTTAGATCATTGTTACTATATTGTTTAGTGTAAATAGTTTAAATTACGTAAAAAAGAAAATAACACTGACAATTTCTTTTAACAGATATATTTACTAAAATTACACAAAATATCAGAAAATACTAAAGAGTAAATTCATTCAACAAAAGCACCGTGGCCTCCAGACAACCATCACCTCCAGACAACCATTGCCTCCAGACAACCAGGGCCTCCAGACAACCATCGCCTCCAGACAACCATCGCCTCCAGACAACCATCACCTCCAGACAACCATCGCCTCTAGACAACCATCGCCTCCAGACAACCATTGCCTCCAGACAACCAGGGCCTCCAGACAACCATCGCCTCCAGACAACCATTGCCTCCAGACAACCAGGGCCTCCAGACAACCAGGGCCTCCAGACAACCATTGCCTCCAGACAACCAGGGCCTCCAGACAACCATCGCCTCCAGACAACCATTGCCTCCAGACAACCAGGGCCTCCAGACCATTTTGGAATTTCCTGCATCTTTTCTGGACGATCTCCTTGTTCAAGTTGGTGAATTCTGCCACAATCCTTGTCTTCAGTTTATCTTTGCTGTTACAAGGAGTTTTGTTGATCTCTCTCTTAATGACACTCCACACATAATCAAGGGGGGGTTGCAGTCTGGAGAGTGGCCAGATGTAAGGGGGTGATGTAGTCAGAGAAATTGTCAGACAGCCATGACCGGGTTCTCCTGCTTGTGTGGCATTGTCCAGAGTTTTGTTGCCAGACATAGGGTCTTCCAGCAGTCATCCTCTTGACCCAGGGCAGCACTACCTTGTCAAGGCACTTGATGTAGGATTAATTATTGAACCCCAAGATCTTGTGGGAGGATGAGTAACCATTACCATCACTGGGCAATTACTCTGTACCTTTGTAATCACCATTAGAGCCACCCAACTATTTTTGAATCTCCTGCACTGTCCTCAGATTAACACGCAAACTCTTTGAAATGTTTGTATTGAAGCTACTGGTACAAATGCTACAGTATGATATTTCCAAATTTCTGGCAGAGTTAATTGTGTCATTGTTCTGTTTTTATCACAGATGGTAGCCAAAGGGACTCTACTATACTGTGCAGTTGACAAAATCAAAAACAAACATTACACATATGCAAAATTACAAATATAAAATGGCAACAATTTACTAATTTACCCATCACCCCCCCTCTCTCTCTCTCTCTCTAAATATATATATTAGGTTGTCCTAAAAGTTCGTAAACACTTGCGAAATGAGTCTATCTGGTCCAGCACAATTGAGACAAGCAAGAGACACCGTCGGTTCCAAAACAAGATTGATTTGGCAAGAAAGTCATGTTGTGCATTTCTCAATGAACATTTTCCTTCTCATTATATTATAATGTTCAGTTAACAAATTCCACTTATATTTTCCTTCTTACACTTTTGTCATTCTGCAAATAAATCTTTGCTTTGATGTACACACATGGTATTTTATCCTTTCACATTCCAACATTCAACCTTCAACCTTCTGAAATTTAAATTGTGGGGACTTCGGACGTGTTTGACACAAGGCCAATTAACCAAGCATCACTGTGGCCCCTACAATGTAAGTAAATAATAAACAAATCAACAAACTAAGAATGCACACATCACAAAGACCAAAGTAAGTGTAATAATAATAATCACAAACAAATGATCAAGTAATCAGTAATAAATAATATGTAAAAAGTTAACAAACAATATTACAAAATAACTAAAAAATAACCACATTTGAATCCACAATTTTTCCTACCCAGTAGATCATAGAATAATTTGAGACATAACTGTTGCCACCTACCCATTAACTGTTATGATAATACAATAGACTTTGCTACACATAATTTTTTTTGGTTCTTTTTTAATCATATCACCCCGAGCAAGGCAGTAACGCCACTGATGTGCAGGGAGCTATGTAATAGTGAAAAGATTGGAGAAGAGAAAGCCGGAAACCACATCCTAAACAGGGAACAAGGGATGAGCCTCTTAACCTGTTCAATAGACGTGGGTGGAGTGTGAACTGGGTGATAGTTTAGTCTATCTACTCCAATTGAAAAAAAAAAAAAAAGACAAAGTGAGAAGATTGAAGAGAAAGCCAGAAACCACATCCTAAACAGGGAACAAGGGACGAGCCTCTTAACCTGTTTAATGCACCATGTTTAGCATATATAAATAGTGTAGCCAAATCGCAACACACTTGGCCTCAAAACTGCATTCAAACATGAAACAGAATGTCACTGGTTGGTTTTGACCTCAGTGTCCACTTTTATATTTTTATATCTGTATATACTCTATCTCTGATATTGAGAAAATAAATTAGCTTGAATACTTCCCTGTTGGGGTCCAAGATCATAACCTTGCCATGCTAGGTAATGCTGCTAGGAAGCAAATTTTTACAGGTTGGCATTACTTACCTTGTCTGTCTGTCTTTCAATATGGCAGCGAATGCTGGACAATCTCATCAAAGATGAAGGAAAAACTTGAAGCAACTAAATGTAGTTCTACAGAAAAATGCTGAGAATAACATGGATGGAACATGCAAGCAACAACAAGGTTTTAGTGAGGATGGACACAAGAAGGAAACTGATACTTAGCATCAGACAAGGACAGCTGAAGTTTTTGAGACATGTAATGAGGAAGGAAGGCTTAGAGAATCTGATGCTCATGGGATAGATAGAAGAAAAAAGCGACGTATGATATACTTGATGAATTTGAGCAGATGGATGGAGGAGTGGGTATTGAGCAGGATAACAGGAGAAGGGGTATTAAGAGCAACAAGTAATAGGGAGATATGGAAGACCATAATCGCCTACACCCTGAAGGAACATGGTACATAGAAAAAAAATTGCTTACCCCATGCCTAACTGATTTTGAATTCAGAGTTGACTTTCTCTTTTATTGGTTGTCAACCAAAGCTAGAGAGGCCAGTCTGCCTGGTTATTTATCCCTAACTGGTAGCAAAAGATACTGATTCATACATTTCTAAGGTTATTTATATAAAATAATTGACAGCATCTCGGCTTCAGTCCCTTTCTCACTGCCATAACGTAGCTTCCCTGTGGTTTTTCTATAAATATTTTCATGGTAATTATTCTGATGAACTTTCCTCTATTGTACCTAGACTATGAATGTAAGTACAGTACTGGATTAGTGACAAGGTAGAATCATTTTACAGTTGAAATGGCTAAGATGTAACCTTGTTTTATGTTAACAGTTTCTTCTACTACATTTCTCGCCTGTGGAACTTTTTTTTTGTTGACTGGATGCTTTTTAACTGGATGTTGACTGGTTGCAAAAGCATCCGGTTGACATTGATCTTTCAAAATCTAAATGTAATATCTCTCATTATCGTTTGTCTTCTTAATTCTTCTTCTTTTATTGTTCTTAATAGTAGTTGTTTTCATATTCTCCCAGACTCAACAAGCCCTTGCATCTTAGTGCCTTTATTGCCTTGCATAGGATGAAATGATTAAAAATAAGGCTTTGGCTAGAACTTGACTGTGGAACTTTGGTTAGAACTTAACCAGAATGAGTTTGAGTTTGCATTTTGTTTAACAGTATATCAACCTCTGTGATGCCAAAAAGGTAGGGTTTTAATGTATATTTTTTAATGTTCTGTTATAGTGAGAAGGTTTATTTAGTCAGATTTTAACGAAAATTTTTGTTTTATTCTTATGCTGAGAATAATTTTTTCCTTAAAAAATGTGTTATCATAATAATTATTTCTTTAAAAATGTATTGTTGGTAATATTTTTCTGTCAAAAATGTATATTTTTCTATAAAAGTCGATTTTTAATGTACTCTATTTCTATAAAAGTGTATTTTTATACTTTCATAGTGTTTTGACTCTAGTTTGGGGTTAACTATTTGCCCATAGCTAGGACCCTAACAGGTGCTACCACTTCAGGTCAGGGTGGGTCTGGGAACAACAGCAATTATGAGGTGGTTCCATGCTTACAATCAGAGGTTTTGCTGCCAAATGCAGTTTACACTCATGCCCAGGACTGGTTTGTCAGAAGAAATTGTTTGAGCTGAACTTACTTCTCACTGATTGAATATGAAGGGAATGTGGGTGGTTTGGTAAGTGGCATGGCGGGTCCTAGCCATGAAGGTTAGATCTGGCAGAACCAAGCAGTTTAGTTCTTCTGAGCACTTTCCATGAAAGTAGTGATAGAGTTGTAAGAGACCTACTACATCCCATTTGTGGGAGGAGAGATTGGAGGGCAGAAAATAATTCTTCTCCAACAAGGACTCAGTGATACTTATGAACTCTATAAAAACTGGAAAATTAGGACTGGATAACTCCCACCCAATTATGGCGACAGTATCCCATTTTGGGCCTCATCAGGTTCTTATAAAAGTTAAGGACAGATGAGGAGTCAGGTATTTACTAGAGCAGTACAGGAAGCTGATCATTTTATCTGCATTTTTAGTGATGGATTGTATATAGGAGTTCCATTTGTGCTTAGGTGTGAGTTTGATGCCCAATATCCTTTCAAGGCATGGAGCCTCCTTGATGAGACATCTGTACATTGTGATTGGCAGTAGTTCAATGTCTAATTGATGGTGATGAGATGTAGATCATTTGGTGTTAGTGGCATTAAATACAACCAGGTAGTTTTTTCCCCACTGGGAATTTAGTGTTATAGATCAGAAGAGAGGTCAGCTGCCAATCTCTTATCATTAAGAGTTTAAATATATACATATTCACAACTCTGTAGCCTGGTATTGAACTCACAACATCTATATCCACTGGGCCATGTGTCATTAAGGATATTAATGGCCCAGAGGATATAGGTGTTGGTTAGTTCCTGTGACTTGACCCAAAATGTTGTGAGTTCAATTCCAGGCTACAGCAGTGGTGAACAAGTAACTTACAGGGTTAGAGGGAGATAACTCATGACTTCCAGAGGAGGCATTAGGCAAGGAATGGAGTTCATATACCCCAGTGATTGCAATAAAGGGTTCAGTTTGATATTCCTAGCACCTGAAGATTTCCGGAGTGTACAACGGCCGAAACATTGTAAGATGTTTCGGCAAGAAAGATGAGAACGTAAGAAGGCATTGTAAGAAGGCAAGAAAGATGAGAACGTAAGAAGGCATTGTAAGAAGGCAAGAAAGATGAGAACGTAAGAAGGCATTGTAAGAAGGCAAGAAAGATGAGAACAATAGTCCGAATATTGTAAATACTGTCTCAATACTATTGTTTTTTGTTTGGCATTGTGCAAAAATTTTACTTTGCTAATATTAGTTTTAGGTGAATGAAACAGCATTTGTGATAGATCTTTTGTGTAGACAGTTTTATTTCTATCACTTTTGGATCAGTTGGAGATGAATAAGTATATAGAAGAAAGTTATATCCACAATGTTTTTGAAACACAGCTGCAAAGAGATAGTGTCTAAGTTATGATACAAGTGGCAATGACCTGCACTTCTGACCTGCAATTATAACCAATGTGATATGAGCAAGTATATGTGTACTGCGGACATAATAATGGTGGGCAGACTGCATGATAATTGATGCATGGTCACTTTGCATGCACTCTAGAGATTTCCAGCCTTATATTGACTTGAATAGCATTACAGCCCACTTGACAGCAACATCTCATAAACGGTTATATTTTAATGATTGTTAGTTTTGATTACATCAGTAGACAGTTTTACATGATTCAGACAAGGCAACATGTGTTGATAAAAATCATTTTTTTCATACTTATGTTTTTTAAATTCAGAAACAGGTTTTTTAAGACACTGAAGTTGAACACTACTGCTATTTCTTTTATGTATCATCTCACTTAAGTATATGAGCAATCATGACTCTCCACAACTTCCCATTCTTTGTAATTCAAAGAGATGCTTATTCTGTTACTATTCCCTTCCAGTCACCATTTTGTTATCCATTTACACAGGGTTTGCTATGTTTCAGCCTAGTTCATTCAGTGTTGCTCCACCAGCATCAGATAAATAATTGGACTATTCGGAGTCAGAACATTTTGACGTCACTGTCTTTAAAAATGGATTAAGATTTTTTACTGACATTTTTTGCAAGGAAAATAAAAACTTGAAACTTTTAATCGACATTTTTGTCATTTATTCTTAAAATCAAATGTTTTTTTTAAACTGATGAAATTAAAAAATTCAATTACAAAAACTATCATAAAAAAATATTAAAAAACATAGTAAATCTTTTAATTGTAAAATTTACTTTTTCATAATTAAGGAATTCAATAAGAGCTAATGATTCAACTTTCAATATAACTTTTTTATTCGTTCATCAGCATCTCTATATTTTTTAATTTTTTGGGGGCCTGATATCCAGCTATCAACTTTTGTTTCTTCCATGCTTTGATAAAATATTTGCTGCTCTTTCAAATGATAAGGTTTAAAAACTGAAAAATTTAAAGTTTAACCAAGCTTTAAATTCTATGTAAATTTCTAACTTTGGGCAAATTTGAATATTTGACAATTAAAACTATTATGAATAGAATATCTAATTTGACAGTTAAAACTATTATGGGATTGAATATCTAATTTGACAGTTAAAACTATTATGGGATTGAATATCTAATTTGACAGTTAAAACTATTATGGGATAGAATATCTAATTTGACAGTTAAAACTATTATGGGATTGAATATCTAATTTGACAGTTAAAACTATTATGGGATAGAATATCTAATTTGACAGTTAAAACTATTATGGGATAGAATATCTAATTTGACAGTTAAAACTATTATGGGATAGAATATCTAATTTGACAGTTAAAAATGGGAGAAAGAGTTAATAACAACAAGTCAAACAAGGTTACTTCTTAGTTACTAACCTGACATCAAAATGTCTCATTGCTGAAAAAAATTCCTGATAAAATTGATACTCTGCCAAATCAGCTACATCGAATGGGCTATGCAGAAATGCTCCATTCCCTTTACACAAGCTCATTAGGCAGGTCACTCCTTGTTTCTCTCTGACTGACTTTTGCCTTCAATATGACCTGTATGTGTCAAATTCCCTAAGTTTTCTTTCCTCGTTATGTGTCCCAGAAGTTTCAAGTACAATTTCTAATCACAAGTGTTCTCCATTTTTGTTTTCATTTTTCTTAAAACCTCCTTGTTGCTCACATGTTCAGTTCATGGTATTCTCAGTATCCTTCTGTAGAAACATGTTTCTGCTGCCTCAAGTTTTTTCTTCATCTGTGAGGAAATTGTTCAGCATTCACTGCTAAATAGGAGGACTGATATCACATAGAAGTTCAGCATTCTTTTTTTGGTTCTAACAATTTTTTCTATTACTTAATAAGACATTTACACTATTTACATTATTTTCGCTGTTTCAGCCATTGTACACTCTTCTTCAGGTATTATATGTTGGAATTTCAAACTGAACCCTTTATTTAGTTCATAGGGGTAGATTGTTCTAGTTCCACATGCCATGCTGTTTCTGATAATTCACATTAGTAAGTTTTTGAACACTTCTGCTGTGGCAAGGTATTGAACTCACAACCCACTGGGTTAAGTCACTGGATTACTTTAATCAATGCTTTTATCCACAGAGCCATGTGTCCTTGAGGAGATCAGTGGCCAGAGGTGAACAAAAACTTTGAGAGTTGAGTTACTAAAGGGAAATAACTGAAAATGAGATATCCAGAAAAGGCATGGCATGTGAGATTAGAACAATTTACTCCCATGGAATAAATAAAGAATTTGGTTCGAAATTCCAATGTATATCACCTGAAGAAGGCCAGAGCATACAATGCCTGAAATGTGAATATGACAATAACAATGAGGACAACAGCCTGAATAATGTAAATACTCTAAATAGTTACAATACTTTATCTCAGAAACATAGACAGAAATTCAGAAATATATTTTTCTGTTTCTTCATACTTTGCTCAGCTATTAGAAGGCATTTTTGTTATTCCAGTGCATCTTTGGATTTATAATTTCAGGAAGTGTTTCACTTATATCGCAACTAAATTATGAGGAGGTGGTTGAAACAGAACCCCCATCAAAACTCAGGGAATACTTTTGTCCTCTGCCCATCTGTGAATTTTACAATTTTTAGTGGAATTTGTTTAAAAGTTAGTTCAGATGTTTTTAAAAATATTTCAAAGTTGTTGTGATGAAATAAAAACCAAGTTGTACCATGGAAAATAATTTGTGTTCTTTGCCCTGTCAAAAAAAGAAAACATAATCAAGACCAGGACAACTTTGGTAGGCCTTAAAATATGGTAACTATTTGCACTTCTGCCACCAATATCGACCAATCACAACCCTTCTTATCCTAATAAAAGAACTTTATTTTAAATGACAACATTTGTCTTGACTCTGCATGGGTGAAGAGAGTAAGTTGTGCATTGTGTGTTCGTATGCAGATTTTTTACTCTTTTCTCACATTAGACTCGACAGACTGAATTCTGACCTTGGAATTACAACTGTGGATTTATGATTTGGGGGATAAGAACCTTCCTATTGCTATTTATCTATAAAGTTACTTTAAAATACTTTCTGTATTATTGTAAATTTGAAGTGTCTGTTTTTTTTTATAAAAAAAAACTATAAAAAAAATAAACTATGTCTGGTAACTATAATTTTGTTTTTTATTGCTGATGAACTCTTTGTGGGTCATTCAAAATCAAAACAATTTTTGGATGGTAAGAATAATATTTTTTTGCAAGTGAATATTTTATTAAAAATTCTTTGAGAGCCCTATTAAATCCATAACTGGGGGAGGAGATATATTCATACATTTCCGAAGGATATTTTCACATAAGTCAATGTAATGAAGCTGACTGGAATTTGAACTTGGCTCTCTGATTTCTGATCCACTACACCACCCACACATTCTCTGCATTAATAAAAAATAATACAAAAGTTAGTAGTTTTTATTAACAAATTATTATTTGACAAAATGTTAATACTTTATGATTGTATGTTTTGGCCTTCAAATCCACTCTACCATCGAGTTCGTCAATTTGGGGATTTTCTTCAATCATACATGATAGTTCCTATTTCTCAAAAGTTGAATATTGGCTGGTATCAACATACATCTCTTGCTATTATTTTTCAAACATTTTCTTTGAGACTGCGTCTATGTCCCATTCTTCAGATCAGGATGCTCTTTGAGGATCCTATCTGATCATTGGTATCTGTTTTCGTTATGACATTTACACAAACATGGTTTCAATTTAGCTTATACCAGTTCTACTTGAATGCTATGGTGTGAGTAGAGGATTTCAACACTTGTGCTCCCTGACTCATTTATTCAATTTTCTGAACATCTTTAATGAAGTTTTTAAAATTCATTGTCTTTTATATTTAGATATCTTCATTTGCTTGCCATTTTGTTTTTATACGCAACCCTAAGTGTCAGCATTCCTTAAAAAGTTGTGTATTACAGTGATAGACAAAAGACAGCTTTGAAACTTCTGGATGTATTTTGGATTTTAATCATTACCCAATTTTCTTCCAAGTAAGAATGCTTTCTCTTTTGTTGCAAGTGTTTACAGAGAATCTTTTAGGGAACTCTTTAAAGTTAGAATCATAGAAAAACATCAAATTCCCAAGTGTTTTTATAGTCTTTGGACCCCAAGTAATAATTTTTAATTACAAAATTGAACTCATTTGGCTATTTAACATAGAATAAAACATTATATATATGATTTGAAAAAAAATCACTCGACCGACAGTTGAGAGTGAGGGAAAATTTATTAGCCCCCAAATCATTTTACTCGACTGATTCCATTTTCTTAATAGTCTCTTTACGTAAACATAGCGTGAATCGCTGACAGAAAACAAAAAATGAAATTTTAATTAAAATGTTGAATGTGTTAGAAAGGATTTTAAAAAAAATTTTAAAGTAATAACAACAACATTTAATCTTTCCTCTTAATAATAGCATAAATATTTTGATGATAAAACTTTGTTTTTATTAAATTTGAGCCCTTTTAACATCATGATATGCTGTCTTTTTTTTGGTAAATGAGTGGAGATACCTACATTCGTAGTTTCTTTCTTCTGTTTGACTTCAACCTCCATCTCATAGACGATAAAAAAAATAACAAATCTGATTTTCTCAGCGATTTTCTATAAAAAAATTACTTACTGTGGTTTAAAGAAGTATGCATATTTTTTTTCTTTCTTTTAAATGTCATTTTTACTTTTTGTAAGTGAGGAGGAAATTGCTGTTGAGTCAAGGATAATATTTTCCCAAATGAGTTTCAAAAAATCTTTGAGCGTCTTTAATCTAGGTGACAGAGACATTTCGGCTTCACTATGGAAAAGTTTATTAAATGAATGACACTGACCTGCCTTGCATAAGACCAAAGAGTTCAATAATGTCATTGTAGGTCATACTTTTGGGTTGTAAAAGAAATCAGATTTTCTTTTTCTATATTTGAAGGAACACATTTCATTGTGAGATTTTTAATCGACCGGGGGCAAATAAAGCAATAAACTTTAATCGCCCAACTAATTTTTAATTGACTGAGTTGATCGGGCAAGTGAAATCTCAAATGCTAGGGGTAGAATTGCCGACTGACACCGATTCGGTCGGGTTTCAATCCTGGGTTAGGAAGCGATCGGAGTCTAAGCCGTACTGATGAGCTGTGATACAGCGAAACAGATCTGTCTGCGGATGACTATATATATATATATATATATATATATGAAAATAAGTTGGATGTTTTTATAAATTCATTGGTAATAGCTTATTTACGGAGCTCATCAGATCAAAATTTCTACAACAATGAATGGGTTAGATTTATCCAGACAAAAAGAATCATGGGAGGAAACAAAAAAAAAAAAAAAAAAATTGGGTTGAGTAGGTCAGATTTACAGTGCTAGTTATTATTGGAGTCTATATTTTTATCCCAAGTGAAAAGATGACCTTGGCTTGAACTTTTAGTTAACCATTCTCAAATACATGACAGTAAATTTAGATGTTGTATTTTAATTAGAAGAATTGAATTGTCAGCTTTTTCTGTTAATTCCAATGGTAATAATAATATCTTTATTTTGTACACACTAATTTTTTATCATTTTGGTTATGACAATAATATTTTTATCTTGTATGATGAGAATGTTACAAAAAAATAAACGAGAATAAGTGCTAATTATTATTCTTAACGATACCAATAATACTATTTCATAAAACTTATTAGTGATAATAATAATAATAATAGTAAATATAATAATAACAATAATAATAATCATGATAAAAATAATTGATAAAAATTACAATAATAAAGATAGTTAACTAACAAAAAAACAAAACAATTAAATTAAAGGATATAAAGTCTTAAATGGGATTTTTGGGTTTTTTTCCGAATCAAACTTTCAAGTTTAACTTACATTTTGTTATGGAATCTTATATCTATTCTTGTGTCTGCATTTGAAAATGAGTTCATTCTTCTGGTTTAATAGTTCGTTGGGATTTTTATATTTGATTATTACAATTTTTTCCTCCAAGCATAGATTGCATCTGTCCCTGAAGTTGTTGGGAGTTTGTGCAGGTCCAATGATCCTCCATTTAATTTGTTGGGTGAGTCCTCCATCTTTTATTTTCCAATAGTGTTTTGATAAGGCAGTTTGATGTTTTAAGAAGGTGTTGGAAAATGAGTGTCGGTGATTGTAAAATCTTTGCTTCCAACTTCCTGTGGACATCCACATGTATGTTCACAGTTGGAAGCAAAGATTTTACAATCACCTGTTGGGGGTCTTCTTCCAGAAAAATGGTAGCTTCCTATATTGTTCTATCGGAATTACACTTGCCTTCAACAGGGCAGTTGGTTTTGTTAATGCAGTTACAAGGAGGTTTATCTTCTTGTGGTTTATTGTGGAAATTTTTTTTATATTGAAACTAAAAGACGTGATAAAAAATTTCCTGAAAGGAAACACTCACATACACATATGAACAAGTACAAATATAAAGGTGTTCTGAACTTGATTGACACACTTGCAAAAAACAGAATTATTTTGGAAAGATCTTGTTAGGTTACCCACTTTGTCTTTCAAGGGATTTTCCTTACTGGCCACTAAGTGGCATTTTATAAAGTAGTATAAAAAGAAAAGCTAACAATCTCTCTTTCTCTTTTTTTCTCTCCTCAATTGCAGGATTCTGTAGCAATAAGAAATATCAGGTTTCCTATTTGGGGAGGGCCAGGTAAACCATGTTTCACATACAACACACTTCAAATCTTGTTCAAATATCTTGTGCAACCACTAAAATATCTTCATTACAATCTATCATATAGATATAGGTTGTACCCCACTTTAAATTAGATCTCTTTCTGCTTCACTGTACATGTCAACTGAATGTGAACACAAAGGAAGCAAAATCAAAAATAAATAAAAGTTGTCCTCTAGGCAGGAGCTCGAAACTATTCATTCCTAAAAATCTAAAGTACAACATATAAGACGCCAATCATGAATGTTGCTGCCAAAGAAAGAAAGAACAAAACTGAGAGTCACCAGGATAGCCATCTTTAAGATAGCCATTCACAATTGACTGAGCCTCCCTCAAATCAATCAGATTCATATGTAGAGAGACAAATACATGTGAGGACCAATGAAAAACAAACACAAACTAAAAAATATCAGAACTTTCTCTTCTATATTTCATTTTCTGATGAAGCTTAAATAAAAGCAAAACAAGTTAAAATTAGAAATACTTTCTATTTGTTTCTTATCCTATCATATATATAAATATATATAAAATCCACGTACATGTTAAATCCTCTTCTTTTGAGATTATTAAACTTCTCAATCTAATTACATAGCTTGGTTGATTTAGCAGCATATCAACTTCTATTGGTTATTTAATGCTGGAGTTTAAATAATTTGAACACAATTTAATGGCTTTAACTAAAAATATTTTTGACCACAATTCTATGCCTTCAACTACAGATAAAATGTATTGTTGGTTATTTTTTTATATAATAATATTGCTAGTATTTTTAGTATAAAGATGTGTTTTTATACTTTCATAGTGTTTTTGATTTTGTTTGGAAGTTCACTAATTAGCCCATAGCTGGGACCCCAAGTGGTGCTACTACCATGGGTCAGGGTGAACCTGGGAATAACAGCATTTAAAAGGTGGTTTTATGCTCTTCAAAACTCCAAACTCCCAGTTTGAGGCCTTGCTGATGAATGTAGTTTATCATCATGCACAGGACTAATTTCATAACATGTGATTTTAACATGCAGCTATAATAAAAAATCACCTTGTTAGTTTGAGTTTTGTCAAACTCTATGGGTTATTTAATGCCAAAAAGGTAGGGTTTTAAGGTATTTTTAATGTTCAGTTATAGTAAGATTGTTGATTTAGTCAAATTTTAATGAAAAAAATTTTTTTTTTGATTTTAGAAAACTGGAGATGTCTTCTAGTTTTGTATTCAAAAATGTATTGTTGGCAATAATTCTTTTCTTTCAAAAATTTATTATGACAATAATTTTTCCTTTTTTTCCTTCAAGAAAACTGTATTGTTGGTAATATTTATTAGAATGATTTTTTTTTCAAAAATGTATATTTTTCTATAAAAGTCTGTTTCTTTCTATATACATATTTCTATAAGAGTGTATTTTTATACTGTCATAGTGTTTTGACCCCACCTTGGGAGCCAACCACCTACTTATAGCTGGAACCCTAACAGGTGCTGCCACTCCGGGTCAGGGTGGACCTAGAAACAACAGCAATTAAGATGTGGTTCCATGCTCCTCACAACCTCTCAATCAGAGGCCTTGATGCCAGATGCAGTTTACCATTATGCCCAGGCCCCTCACCTTCTTAATAGATTCTTCGTTTGGTCAATAACTTTTCCGTAGCTTCTCATCTACGTACACATGTGCACACACACATACACCAAGACATATGCAACTACTTGCAGATTTCATACTTTGACATTTCAAAGACATGTCTCTTATTGCACTGCAATGGAATACATCTTGAGTAAGCAGCAATAACAAGTATTATCAGTTTATACTGCGGGGGGGGGAGATCTTTCAGTTTTCATTTGGCTACTTGATATCTGCATATATCTAAATCTAGAAATACATTAGCCTGACTAAATTTCTTGTAAACACACAAACATATGTATAGATATATACTGCAATGTCAGTAACAATACAGGAGTATGCACATACACACACGTAAACATGAACACAATACTGCAATACTGTGCATCTATAACAATGCATAAGTACACATGCGAACATACACACATATATGTATAGATATATACTGCAATACCATATATTGATAGCAATGCATAATTATGAATACACACACACATACCTATACACACACACAAGCACACACAAATATAAATTTATAAATAAAAACTGCAATATAGTATATCTATAGCAATGCATAAGTACACATACACACACACATATATATTTCTTGCTATACTTCAATAATATTGTTAAATAGAAGGACAGCTTGGATTCTTTAGCCTTGGGTGGCAGCCACTCTAGAAGGACAACTCTGAATTCAACTATGAGCCAATCATGGTGAATAAAGCCACATCTCTGAAGAAATGGTCAATCAGGGAGAGGTTCCCTAAGGAAAGAGAAAACCCCTGGATCTTAATTTGCCTCTGTTCTAATAAGTTTTCATCCCTGGAGCCTTTTATTTTATTACCACAAACATTATTATAGTGTATACTCATTTTTGAAAAAGACACACCATTTTTATTTATGTCTACAGTATGTGTATTTGAGAAATCAATAAAGAAAATATGCTTTTTGGCAGGAATCAAACCAATTTTCTTTTTTGGAAGAGGAACCACTGTTTGATTTAATCCAGTGTGATTTGCCACTCTATCATGAAGATTGTCACAGTACAGTCAGGCTCTATTTTCTCTTTTAAGGAAAACATTCAAAAACACATATTTGCTCAGTTTTGTATCCAAAATGTAAATAATTTAATTTCTAAAGGGAAAAATCGACTAATTTCTCAAATTACTTTAAATATTATATTTTATAGAAAACACATGTTTGAGTAGACATATCTGTTAATATATAACATTTAAAATTAGAAATAATAAGAAATAATGTTCAATTAAAAATAATCAGTTTATACATACATACATACATACATATATATATTGAAAAGAAAACTCAGCACATAATTAAACAGTTATAAATCCAAAATTTGTTTTGGTAATGTAAAGAAAATTTTTTACAATTGCCTCATTCAGATCATTGATGAATAATGGTCTGAATGAAGTAATTGTAAAACATTTCTTTACATTGCTGATATAAATTCTGGATTTATAATCATTTAATTATGTGTTGAGTTTTCTTTTCAATATATTTGCTCTGGAAACTATCCATTGAGCTCTCTATTTCTTTTTAACTGAAAATTTATATTAATGAGATAAGATTTTTTGATTATCCTCTCTGTCTTCATGGGTTGTCATTCTCTCCTATATATATATATATATATATATATATATATATATATATATATATATATATATACCTTTTAAAGGTATTAGATTAATTTCTCAAATAATGTTTACAAAATAAAGTTGTGTTTTTGGAAACATTTTGACTTTTAAAAACATTTTTTTATTATAATTTATTTTGACATTTATTCATTAGAATATTTTGCCAAAGTTCACCTTACACAGAGAAAATGTCATAATTATCACAAGTTTGTACAACTAATTCTTTAATTAGTAGACTAATTAATTATTTGCTTTAATCTCTCAGGGAACTTCAGAAACCCTTATCATAATGAAGATGATTAGAAACATTTCCAAAGATCACTTTTTTTATTTTGTTCTTTCCTGTGTAGCAGCTAAAAGAATTCCTTTGGTTATAGTCACATACACCCTTTGTACAAATCAATTGAAACAACTGCTTTAGTTTTCTTTCTTTCACCATACAGTCTGTTTTAGATGCAATAGAATGACAGTATGTAATCAATTTTTATTTTTTTCTCAGATTAGATCATTTCTAGTGGTGTGCAGTAATATGAATCTATTTTTGGGGTGTATGATGAAATTTGTTTGGCCTTGAAAAATATTACATCAGATTTTTATCATGCCAAGACACTATTGTCTCAACTATTGATTAGTTGTTCTATGGACATTGTCTGCAAAGGACGTTACTCCAAGGAAGTATACAAAAATTGTAGCACTGCACAAACACACTGGCAAGCCTTACAGAGAGATTGCAGATATTGTTGGTGTCAGCCTTTCAACTGTCAGCCGTGACATCAAGGTGAAGAAACAAACTGGATCCATCAGTCCAAAACAGAAAGGAAAATGTGGTAGGAAGAGAAAAACAATGCCAAGAGACGACATATACGAGATCAGGGAAAGTGTGAAAGATTCTAGAAGGACATTATTTGTTTTATTTCAATTTGCACAATATACACTTTTAAGAAAAAAATAAATTTTCTAATCAATGTCAATTGATATGGAAATCCAAATGAAATAATACCTTATTTTATGACTCAAGGAAATTGGAATGAAATCTGTAAGAAAAAAGACAAATGAAAACACCGTTGAATAGGAAATACATTTTGATGATTTCAATGAAGTTTCATAGGGTATAACAAGTAATTAAAACAGTCATTGATTAGTTAATTAAAAAACAGTTATTGATTGGTTAATTAAAAAACAGTTATTGATTGGTTAATTAAAAAAATGAAGCTTAAAATGGAATACTATTACTTTTTAAATAAGTGCATCATGCAGAATTGATTCTTCTTATGTCTTGTATACCTTCATAGACAATTATGCCTCTCCACAATTTCCTGTCCTTTGTAGCTAATAATAATACTTAATAAACGTTTTTCCAATACTTAATAAACGTTTTTCTTTGGAAAACTTGTATCTTCATGCTCATCACATCATCATCATCATCATCATCATAGTTTAAAGTCCACTTCTATTCAAGCATGGGTTAGATGGAGTTTTCTTGATGGATCCATAGTTGAACCATCTTGAAAATATTGAAGGAAGTTTTACAGCTGGATGCCCTTACTAACACCAACCAGTTTAGGAGACGAGGAAACTCAGTGTTTTTATCAAGACACCATCTCTAGGGAGATTACCTACCAAGGTTAAAGAATTCAGTTTACACTTTTCTACAAAAATCTATTGTTGTTTGTGATTTCCTTATTTGCTCAGAGCTAAGAACCTGGGAACAGCAGCAACTACTAAGACATGGTTCCATATTCCTCAAAACCTCCAATCTCCCAATCAGAGGCCTTGCTGCTGGATGTAGTTTATTCTCATACACAGCACCTGAAAAAATGCCCACATAAAAATGAAGTGTCAAAAGAATAGTTTTTCCATTGATGCCACTTTTATTTTAACCACCTTTACTGCTCAACTTGTTTATTCGTTTCAAAGGAAATGATTATAAACCTCTAAACATATGAGATTGAATTTATAGATTTTCATTGTTTTTGAGAATTTACAACAAAAATAATAGACACTGTTTAACACATTACTCAATAAATCCTAAGCCTAACTAACAAAACAACAGCTTTTAGGCAAAATTGGACTTTATTCATCAACATAGTCTCCTTCTGACTCCAATGCTTCTTTAACAATTTGATGCCTTTTTTTAGATCAATTTGTCTTTGGCCTCAAAAGGCACCTCAGTTTCCGATATCACTTCTTTATTGGCACTAAATCTATTTCCCTGGAGCATTCTTTTGAGGTCTGCAAACAGCCAGAAGTCACTGGGGGCCAGATCTAAAGAATAGGGTGGATGCAGAAGCAATTTGAAGTGCAATTCATGTAGTTTTGCCATTACTGTGATCAACTGGTGCATTGTCTTGGTGAAAAATCACTTTTTCTTCTTCAATTAAGGCCATTTTTTGGTGATTTCTTCCTTCAAACGCACCAATAATGCTACATATTATTTTCTATTGATGGTTCTTCCTTTCTCAAAGTAATCGATGAACAAAATACCTCCACTCAGTTGACTGCCAATTTAACTCTGGAATGAAGTGGTGAATCTATGTTTCATCCATTGTCACATAATTATGCAAAAACTTCTTGTTGCATTGAAACAGTTGTGAACAACACTCTAAACTGTCAACATGTTTTTTTGTTTGATCGACTGTTGGCAAACATGGCACCCACTTTGAACACAGCTTCCTTATTTACAAATATTCATGCAAAATGGTGAATACACTGCCTTCTAATATGTTCACCCCCTCTGCTATCTCACACACCTTCAATTTGTGATCGGCCAAAACAAGTTTGTGGATTTTTTTGGTGTTTTCCAGGACAACTGCTGATTTTGGGTGACCTGAGTGTTCAGCATGATTTGTGCCTGTACAACCATGTTTAAAGTCAGCATACCACCTCTGAACCATTGTTTCCAATGGAGCAGAGACCAAATAACACTTATCAAGCCATTGCATTGCTTGAACAGCATTTTTCCCATCAGAACGCAATGCTTTATCAACATATGAAATTCAGATTTTTCCATCGTTTTGAAAATTTGCAATAGTAGCTTCACTTAAATAACTGTAATTTGTAAACTAAAGGTTAGTACTTCATAGAAATCATATGGATTTGTTATTAGTGATGTCATCTATATGTCAGGCCTGGGACTTATTGAGTCATGTGTTATAATCTATCTTAAGACTGAAATGATGCATTTGCTTGAAGCAAATTTAACCATTGGTTTGAGAAAATGATTACACTGCTCATCACAATTTTTGCTGAAAAGAAACAAAACATATTTTTTAGCCAATTTGATGGTGCTGATTCTGAAAATGACCTTAGATTTTCAGGGTTAAGCTACCCTTTTTACTGTTCTGATATTGCTCCTTTTTAGGAAAAAGATAAATTTATGATCTTGGCTGATTACAACCTTTAGTTAATAAAGGTCATAGAAACCCATCAATTTTCAGGTAGGCCAGACAATTTATGTCAGACACCTGAAATAAATGATTTTTGTAAGAAAAAAAGTGTTTTTGAGTCAAAATGTTTTATATAGAAGTACCAAATTTTTTCAATTTATTTCCAATGTTCAAATTAACTGATGAACTTTATCTGTAATACACTTATCGATAATATGCTAATATGAGTATTAAAGTTCACTTTTTAGATAGTCATCTAGATAATGTTTTGGATAATTGTGGTAATGTGAGTGATGAGCAAGGAGAACAATTCCATCAGGATATCAAAACAATGGAAGATCGTTACCAGGATGGTCAAACAAACAAATGATGGCTGACTATTGCTTGAGTATCAAAAAGAACTTAAATAACATTGAATATGACAATCAAGAAAGGGAAAATTTTTACTGTAGTTCTTATGTTCACGAAGATTTTATTTCTCTGTTAGTTTATTGATTAGATGAAAATACTTGTTGGCCTTGGTATACTCAATTGTGTTATTTTTTAAAACTTAGAGTCTGATTATTGTTGAAAATATAGTATTTCTTAATAAGCAGACCAATATTTGATGGTTTAAATATAAATTGAGAGGTTTCTATGATTTTACTTTGAGAAATATTGTCATTGGTCAATATCATATATACAGAAAACAAATGAAAAAAGTGTTTCTTTTTTTCAAGAAATGAAACATTTCTGTACAGCAAAAACAGTGACCTTATATTTTCTTGGTTAGCCAAGAAAATGTAAGGTCATTTTCAGATTCAGCGCCCTCAAATTAGCTAAAAAAGATGTCTGGTGTCTCAGCATTATTTCAAATATTTTTCTTTCTGTTGACCAGTGTTATATGCCAAAAATATTGAAGAAGGAAAACTTTTAACCACAGATCTGTCAACAGCTCATGGTTAAAAAGATAAAATTCCAAAAAAATGATTTAAACCAAAAGTTGGTTAAGTTGAAAAAATATGCAAGCAGGAAAGATAGTGTTCATGGGAAAAACACAAATATAAGTTTTTATTTGCTGAATACAAACAGGAACAATATTTACACTGTTCAGATGATTGTCTTCATCTTTATTGTTGTATTCCCAATGTTTCAGCCGTTCTACTCTCTGGCCTGGTCTTCTTCATGCTCTTTGTTGAAATTTTGAACCCAAATTCTTTATTGTCCACTGTGGTAGATTATTCTAATTCCACACGCCATGCCTTTTCTGGATATCTCAGATTCAGTTACTTTTCCTACAGTAAGTAAACACTTTTGTTCATCTCTGCTGTGGCCAGGTATTGAACTCACAATCTGTTGAGTCAAGTCACTTTAATCAATGCTTTTATCCACTGAGCCATGTGTCCTCATATTCAATACCTTTTCTTTCAATATGCTTTTCTCTGTTCCTAACAAAATTTTTCTGTTACATAATACTTAATGCATCTTTGAGCATCTCAATATGTCTTCAGATCTCAATGTCACACTTTCTGTCTGAGATACAACAAAGACACACTCTGCCCAAGAACAGACATGAATCTGAGAAAAATTATACTGAGAGGTGCCCAGTCCTGGGGAACAGTGTCCTGAGGTGGCGACATCTCATTGTACCAAAGGGGTAGATTGACCAGCAATTGTGAGGACTGGCCAATTTTTTGCCCTTGCCTGTGCATATGCGTGTTTAGGCTCCCCACATAATACCTTGACCTTTTATCACATCCGCATCTTAGTTGGGGAGGGTGGGGACAAGGTAAATATCTATACTTTAACACAATGAACTACCCAGTTATTTCCCTAAATTCCTATTTGCCCATTTTATAATATTTCTAAATTGTTATACAATGACTTCAGTCTCCTAGTTTCTTCATAACCATGACAATACATCTTTAAAAATGAAAGCCTCACCACATTCAATTTAAATGTTAATTATTTTGAATTTCATAGCCATAAATTTGTTAATAGTTGAAAAGAAAGAAACACCAAAGAGCTATTACTTATATAACTTAACTGACTTCAAATGGAACGACTACATCAAATCTATAGCTATATCTACTGCGAGGAAGTTTCAGTCATTGGGTTGGGCCAGGAAGTTTTTTTAGTCAGAATCCATTTTGTAGATTTATAATTCTACCATGCATCCGTGCATTGAATATTGTTGCCATATCTAGTTGGGTGCTCCTGCTATTCATCTTGAGGTTCTCGACAAAATCCTAATGAAGATCTCCAATATGATCGATGTTGACTTGGCAGTTTGCCTTCAGTCACTTTATCACTGACAGGATGTGGCTTCCCTCTGTCTTTTCTACAAGTACTTTCATGGCAACTGCTATGATGAGCTTTTTTTCCTGGTGCCCTGACCTCATGTATTTATGCATGCTTCTAGATTGGCATCAAGGTTCCACCTTTTTACTGTCAGAATAGTTAAATGCAACTTCCTCTTCTACTCCCAAGTTGCTTTTTTCACATTTCTCATCTGTGGGACTCCCTTTCATTTACTTTCTTTCCTAATAGCTACAATCTCCAAGGGTTTAAGTGCAATGTAAATTACGATCTTCTATCTTCTTGATTTTCATCATTCTTCTATCCTTTCTTCAACATCCCATGTACCTTGCTTTTTTTTCTCACTGTAACCCTTTGTGCAACAGTAGTAGTCCTGCCTTGCTTGGGATGAAATGATTATAAGAAAAGACAAACTTAATTTGAAAGTTTTAATACAGTATATTTCTTGCCAGTGCTAAAATAGTCTTCCATGAAATTGCAATTAATGAGGTGTGAACAGGACAATTATTGATTTGCAAAACAGACTTTACCTCCAAAAGACAAGATGTTAACGTGTACATCAACAAATCTATTTTGGTATTATATTGCCAGGAAAAAGTAATAAATAGAAACACAAAATTAATATTTTATTTCTAACCTTTTGCTACTGTTTTATTATTTCACTGAATCAGTTTTCAAAGTAAAAGTGGTTTTGGTTATGGTTAGATTAATGGTTATGGTTAGATTAATGGTTATGGTTAGATTAATGGTTTTGGTTAGATTAATGGTTACGGTTAGATTAATGGTTACGGTTAGATTAATGGTTATGGTTAGATTAATGGTTATGATTAGATTAATGGTTATGATTAGATTAATGGTTACGGTTAGATTAATGGTTATGATTAGATTAATGGTTATGATTAGATTAATGGTTATGGTTAGATTAATGGTTTTGGTTAGATTAATGGTTACGGTTAGATTAATGGTTATGGTTAGATTAATGGTTACAGTTAGATTAATGGTTATGATTAGATTAATGGTTATGATTAGATTAATGGCTATGGTTAGATTAATGGTTATGGTTAGATTAATGGTTTTGGTTAGATTAATGGTTACGGTTAGATTAATGGTTATGATTAGATTAATGGTTATGGTTAGATTAATGGTTTTGGTTAGATTAATGGCTACGGTTAGATTAATGGTTATGGTTAGATTAATGGTTACAGTTAGATTAATGGTTATGATTAGATTAATGGTTATGATTAGATTAATGGTTACGGTTAGATTAATGGTTATGATTAGATTAATGGTTATGATTAGATTAATGGTTACGGTTAGATTAATGGTTATGATTAGATTAATTGTTATGATTAGATTAATGGTTATGGTTAGATTAATGGTTTTGGTTAGATTAATGGTTATGGTTAGATTAATGGTTACAGTTAGATTAATGGTTATGATTAGATTAATGGTTATGGTTAGATTAATGGTTACAGTTAGATTAATGGTTATGATTAGATTAATGGTTATGATTAGATTAATGGCTATGGTTAGATTAATGGTTATGGTTAGATTAATGGTTACGGTTAGATTAATGGTTACGGTTAGATTAATGATTATCGTTAGATTAATGGTTATGGTTAGATTAATGGTTTTGGTTAGATTATTGGTTACGGTTAGATTAATGGTTATGGTTAGATTAATGGTTTTGGTTAGATTAATGGTTATGATTAGATTAATGGTTATTGGTTAGATTAATGGCTATGGTTAGATTAATGGTTTTGGTTAGATTAATGGTTATGGTTAGATTAATGGTTTTGGTTAGATTAATGGTTATAGTAAGATTAATGATTTTAGTGAGATTAATGGTTTTGGTGAAATTAATTGTTATGCTGAGATTAATCGTTATGCTGAGATTAATGGTTTTGATAAGATTAACTTTTTTCAAACAGGAAACATTAGGCATTCATTGACTAAACAGCATTTCTGTCAGTTAAAATTTATAAATATTTGTTTTATCACAATTTTTCAGAAAATGAAACTTCTTAAGCTCACTAATTGCTATAGCTCTTTCTAGTATTGATGGGATTTTACTACCTAACGTTTTGTTTAAGGCAGTGTGGAAAGTCAACATCTTGATTATTTCATTATTTTCTCTTCTGGTTATGTATGCTGTCTGTTGTAACTGATGTACTTGGAAATCTTCAAGTGATGTAGTTTTTGTTATTTGGTAAAGTTCTTTGTGATTTTGTAGCACTGATGAAGGATTGTGTCATTTAAAACACAAAGGATTCAGTTGCTTGAAAGTATTTTTGATCATTGATCTGAGAAAATGCTTCTATATAAATGACAGTTTAGGTATTTGTAAATGTGTTGGATGCCATGTGTGGGTATCGTATGAGAATCCAGATCAAGAACGAAAGAAGGAAGCATAAAAATGAATGAAAAGACAGAAGCATGAAGGAAGGAAAGGGGAAGGCATAAAGGAAGACAAAATATCAAAATCTATTGGTTATTTCATGATGAAATCTAAATATTTTGCACATAATTTTATAGAGTTTTATGCTCCAGATGTCTTCAAGTGATATACACCCAAATATACATTAAGCTGGCATCTAAAGAAGGAAAAAAAGAAGTATAAAGGAAAGAAGGAAAGAAAGAAGCATAAAGGAAAGAAAGAAAGAAGGGAGCATGCAGGAAGGAATAAGTGTAAAGGAAGGAAAAAAGAAGGAAGGAAGAAAGAAATATAAAGGAAGAACAGAAAAAAGGAAGAATGAAGAAAGGAAGAAAAAAAGAAGGAAGCCTAAAAGAAGGAAGGAAAGAAAGAGGCATAAAGATAGGAAAGAAAGAAGGAAGCGTGAAAGAAGGAAGAAAAGAAAGAAGTGTAAAGGAAGGAAAAAAGAAGAAAGCCTAAAGGAAAGAAGGAAAGAAAAGAAGCATGAAGGAAGAAAGGAAGGAAGGAAGAAAGGAAGGAAGGAAGGAAGGAAGGAAGGAAGGAAGCATAAAGAAAGGAAGAAAAGAAAGAAGTGCAAAGGAAAGAAAAAAGAAGGAAGCCTAAAGGAAGGAAGGAAAGAAGGAAGCATAAAGGAAAGAAAAAAGATGGAAGCATGAAGGAAGGAAGAATAAAAAGAAGCATAAACGAAGGAAAGAAAGAAGGAAGCATGAAGAAAAGATGGAAAGCAAAAAGCATAAAAGAAAGAGGGAAGCATAAAGGAAGGATAAAATATCAAAATCTATTGGTTATTTCATGCTGAAATCTAAATATTTTGCACATAATTTTATAGTTTCATCCATTGTATGCTCCAACTGTCTTCAAGTGATATATGTTTACATTTTTGACTTTTGTGAAAAATTTTGTATGTCTTTATCTCCATGTTAACATTTTTTGCAAACCAAACCTGTGCTTACCTGTCTATTGTTCATGAAAAAATCAGAATTTGGCATTAGCACAGGAGGTCAGGTGGATTAATGGTTAGCGGCTTGGATTGAGGAATCAGAGAGCTGAGTTTGAATTCCAGTTGAGTTCATTGCATTCACTTTACTTTTGGGAAAGGTATGAATGTATAATTTCTCACCCAATTATGGGTAAAATAGCAGGATAAACTGGGTCCTAAAGCCTTGGGTGGCAGCCAGTCTAGGAGAAGGAGACTGAATTCAAACTGCCTGCTGACTTGTAGGTTATGCCACTTTAAGCAAAAAGCTAAAAGAAGGTAACTTCAAGAACAAATTCAATTTAAGAATTCGCCTTGGGGAAGGAAAGGAGTTAGTCTAGGAGAAGGAAAGTCTGAATTCAAATGACCTGCTGCTTTGTAGATTCTGCCACTTTAAGCAAAAGGTAGCAAGACATTGAAGGTCACCATTAACCAGAATTTTGAGGGAAGTGGTGATCACAGCAGCTCAAAATGCAGGAACTAAATAAAATGAACGAACAGAGGAAATGCTGATATGCCATAAAATAAACCAAATCAAACCAGAGATTCTTTAAAACAATGAATTATTCTCAGTGGAACGAGTATTTGTATATTTTTATAGATTAATACAAATTGCACATATTTCTTCATTCTTTTTTATGATTGCTCATGCCTTCTTCAAGACATGAGCAATCATATTTTTCCACGGCATCCTGTTCCTTGTAAATTTCAATAATGTTTACCTTTTTACATTGTTTCCCACTTTCTGATTTCACATATATTTACCCAAGCATATGAGGTAGTTATTCCCTGTTTTCCTTTGTCCCTCTTGCCTTCAATACACTCTGTGAGTGTCAAATTATCCAAGCCTCCCTTTCTCATTATGGGTACAGGAAATCTTGGCTTTATTTTTATGATTCTAAGAGTAGGTATCCTTTCTGTTTCCAATTTCCGTAAAACTTTCTCATTACTCTCATGTTATTCTCAGCATCTTTCTGTAGAACCACATCTCTGTTGCCTAAAGTCTGCATTTTATCTGTGAGGAAATTGTTTAGCATTCACTGCCATATATAAAAATTGATATTATATAGTAGTTCAGTACTCTATTCTTTGTTTCTAGTGAAAGTTTCCTGTTTCTTAATACTTTGTTTATCTTTTGGAAGGCATCTTTTGTTACCCTAATACATTTTCAGATATTGCTGCCATATTTTCCATTGTTTGTTATATAAATATTTCTACATAAATTAAAAGAATATTTCTTAGCTGTATGGTTAAAACATTTCTGAGAGTTTTTGGAGATTAAATAATAACAGAACAAACAGATAAATCAAGTCTGTTGTTAATTTTAATGCCTCCAAAACTAAACTTTTCTCCATTAAGCATCTGAGAGACTCCCCACCTCTCTGCCTTCCTTCAGCATGGCTGTTGCTGTCCTCCAGGAAAGTGACTAAGAAAGTTAGTTCACTGTGCTGTGTGAGATTTTTTCTCTCCAGAATCTATCTTACACTAGCAGTATAGCCCGGCGTTGCTCAGGTGTAATGAAAGCTTTAAAACTAATCCATGGTCCTGGAGCTCAGACTCTTTGGGTGTTGGCACGAAAGACTAAAAAGCAATAGTTGTTTCCAGTTAAAGTGAAACCGTAGACTGAAAGAAAAATGAATGGATGTAAGTCAAATATCGATATCAAATTTTCTGCATTATTGTAAGAACTGCAACCTTGAAACTTCTGAATATTGTTTCTTATGTCTTTGTCTATGAGTGTATCAAATTTGATTAAAATCGAACCAATCCTTCTATAACCCGATTTTTTTGATTATTGATTTTCAATATTTATCAGTGGTACCTTGACACGAAACCTAGCTAAGAACACTCACAGATACTTATAGTGCAACTGTGTAAATTTTCAAGAAAATCAGTTCAGCCGTTTCGGAGTCTATAGGTAACACACACACACACACACACACACACACACACACACACACAGAGACAAAGTTCCATTTATAAATAAGTTTAGATAGATATCTACAATTCTATCATTCATCCCTGTTTAGAATATTGCTGCCACATAGTCTGGTGCCTCTGCTATTTATTTTAAGCTCCTTGATATGATTATATGATTCAAAGTTGAATCAGCAATATTATTGGTCCTGATCTGGTTGCTCAGCTTTAGTCACTTTCCTACCACTATAAGGTTGTCTCTCTGTGCCTTTTCTATAAATACTTTCATGGTAATTGTCAAGAAAAGTTCTTTGCTATGGTAGCTAAACTTTTTGAATTTAAGTTCATTAGTAAACTAGACTAGATCTCATCCATTCACCATTGAGCTAGCTAGAGGTAGCTGTAAGTTCTAAGCTAAGGGTTTTTTCTTGCACTTCTCACTTGTGAAACTCAGTTTCAGCCAACTTTAATCTGCAAAAATTTAAATACAATGTTCATTGCTATTTACTGTTCTCTGGATTACTCTATTCTCTCTCCACTTATTAATGTTTCTGTTCCTAATTTTTTCACACCCTGTAATGCCTTGTGTTTTAGTGGCTTTACTGCCTTTAAAAAAATATTCTTAAATGCTGTAGGCAATGGATGAGATCATTATAAATTTCTGACTACTTTTGCCTTCATCATATTTTAAAAGAATCTTTTATTGCAATGCTTAGGCTGTTATTATATTCTGTGATCAGATTAAAGAAGTAGGCTTTGTTGAAATATAAACATATATCTTATAATCCTTAGGAGCATTACTGATTAGGCTACAGAGACCAGACATTTTTCTCCGTGCCACATTATTTGTTTATTCCTAATAAACTAAATACCTGTTATCATGCAATATAAAGTTTAGCTAATTGTGACAAAAATCATCAAAAAAGAAGATAAAAGAAAAATAATTAACATTTAATAATGACAATGCTTCACCAAAGAAATTTGGAAAACTTAATATTCGAGGTGTTTTAAAAATATAATAAAGCTTTTCATGTAAATTTGAATACAATTATTTATTGATTTTTGTCAAATATTTTTTCAGGTTTTGCTTTATATTTTGATTCAAAGAAATTTAACTTGAAGAGGCAAATTTCAGATTTCATCAGCTTGTTTCCAAAATGCATTTGATAAATCTTATCTTTGCTGAACTTCATGTGTCCTTATGTCAGACTTATCTAAGTGTAAAAAATATCTAATTTGTATACAGATATTTTTTTAACAAAGGAAACAAGAAAAATCTGTTCATCAATGTTTATATCTTGTTTATTGGATCAATAAAACAAAAATTATAAAAGTTTTATTATAGTTCAAGTGGAAATTTATTGTGGATATCATATTTGTATCTTATTGGATCAATGAAATAATTATTAATGTATTGTTCCATTGGAAATTTATTGTTGATATCTTATTTGTATCTCAATGGATCAATAAAATAAAAATTATTAATGCATTGTTCCAATGGAAATTTATTGTAGATATCATATTTATATCTTATTGAATCAATGAAATAAAAAATATGAAATTTCCATTGGAAATTTTCATTGGAAATTTATTGTAGATATTATATTTTTTGATCATATTTTCTGTAATTAGTTTTCCATTTTGGCAAAGCAGTTGTAATTATGAATGGAAAATCCTAACTACTAATGATGCATAGTAGTTAAGCATTGTATTCACTTACATGAATGATTAATACCTTGGGAAGGTTTTAATCTATCTCTTCTCCCTCCAGTTATGGGTTAAATAGTGGGAAAATTGGGTTCTATAGCCTTGGTTGGCAACCTGTCTGCCACAGAAAGTAATGGTAATCTACCACAGGAAAATTTTCTGCCCAGTGAGTCATGTCTCTTTTGAATATGATTGCCTAAGCGTCCATCATGTATGCCACTTAACTGACTGAGTTAAAAATAAATTTTGAATAGACAAACATACTTTAGTTTTTGTATGATAGTGGCGGGCTACACATTCGATAAAATATTATATTTCTTAACACTACTAATGGGGTGGGGGTTAAAGTACATTTACATTACATGATGTTATGGGAATTCAAGAAAAGGAATGACATTATGGAGACATCTAGAAAAATATACAATGTTTATAATCAAAGAATCATAACTGTCTTGCAAGTAGCAAATTGGCTTACAGAATTTTAGCCTTGAAAATGATTATTAGATGAACCAAGACTTGGGGGTTCATTGGACTTTGGTGATGAATCTCTAAAGTCATTAGTGGGTAGCAATCCATGGCAGAGTGCTTGGGAACTAAGATTTGAGTAAGAACAAAGCTGATCATTGATAAACAAAAAGAGACATTATTTATAGCTCAGCATAATATATTTTGGAATTATTATTATTATTATTATTATTATTATTATGCATTTAATTATCATGTATTCAAGATTATATTTTATATTTTATAGTGTCTATTGGTCAAAACTTAACATCAACAGGCAAAATATTTGCCCAGTCAGAGAAAAGTAAAAACCTACTTTTCTTAAGCCTACTTTAAAAAACATTTCTTTTAAAAACCCATTTTGAGCAGATATGTGATAGTCACCAGGTCATTTGAAAAGCAAAGAGGTTGCTGTCTCCAGGCTGTTCAAAGATGTGCCTAAATAGCTTTTTTCTTCCCTACAGTGCATCTAGAAAAAAACTTATATCAGTAATTTCAAATGAATCCTTTCCAACAACAGCATTGACAGTCAACTCGATTATCTCCAACAACAACAACAACAAAGAGGATCAGGGAATCTTTGCTAATGGCAAATGTCTTTTCTCAACCACAGTTTTTTCTATGAACTAAATATTTAAAAGCCTTTTCTAAACTATAGCCTTTTGTGTACCAACTATCCAAGGACTTTAATTCAATTAAGGACTATTTTTGCTCCTTTTTGGCTCATTTGAATTTTTGTACATATCTTTGTAAATACGAATGATATATTTAACAGGCATGCCCAGGTCTTTGTTTTTATTTTATCCTTGTTTGGAATTTGGCCGTTCATTTTTTTACAATGAAAAATCCTGGACAACTGAAATGTTGATATCGACAAAGAAAATCAGTCTGCCGATTCCTATAAATGGTGACTTAATTATTCTCAAATTCAAGAGAAGTTAGATGAAAAAATAAACAGAATTTTTAAGGAAGAGGAAACATAAATCTGATAAATTTAATGGTAAAATTACAAAATGCTGAAAGGGAAGATGATTTATTTCAAGCAGTAACATGTCTGCTATTGTAGTGAGTTTATATCACAACAGCACCTGCTCTTATGCATGATTGGCTGTAGTACATATATATAGTAGCAGAAACAGCTCAGCAGCACTTTTAAAATCTATATTTTCAAATTCTTTTTCTGTTAGAAAAAAATTTCTTTAAATGAACATTAAGAAAATTTTATCATTTTTGCTTCTCTTCATGAAAACTGCAAATAAGGTTTTAGATTTTATAGAAAACTTTTAGCATCATGGTCAAGTATAAATGTTGTATTTTGGTGAAAGGGATAATGCTTGAAAGTATGGGTCAGTGAGTGCAACTAGTTAAATGAAAAGAGAGAACAATGATTACCAACATTCCTTTACTGTCTGCTTTTTTAGGCCTTGTACCACATTTTCTGTATTCGTCAGAAATAAATATGTTCTTCTCTTTTCCTTTGTATAGGGCCACATTTCCTGACAGGAAAGAGTCCCTGTGTATCCAGTCAATAAGGAGGACTTTTTCTCATTAAAAAATCTAGACATTTGAACTTGGACACTGTGGTGAACAAAAGTATGCATTTTTCTAGAAGTAGACATTTTTTGTTGTTTTTATGTTATTCAATAAGTGTTTTATAAAATGTTCTGTATTTGCTTTTGTTCTATGTTGTTTTGTTTAAAATATTTTTTTGGGTTATAGAAACCTTTTAAAATTTTATTATTTTTACTGTTAGTCTTTGGTGCAATAAAAAAAATGTTTAATCAACTAATCGTGGTTGTTGCTTTTTTACTCATTCTTTTGAGAGAAGTGTATTTTTATGAAGATCAGATGGTTTGTGTAAGAAATGTATATCTTTTAGGCCCACTGGTTAAAAACCTCCAAAATTGTTATGGATTCATTTTCAATTTTCAATTTGTGAAAAGGTATTTTTTGGCCAGTGAGGGACATGGTCTGAAGCCCCTCCCCAACCATGTAAATCTCAAAAAAACATTCTGTGATTCCCTTTTTTTTAAATAAAAAAAAACTTCAGTGAGCGGATAACTTTAGAAGGCATTTTGACATCATGGCAAAAACATTAAGCTGTCATAAAAGCAGAAGAGAGAAGAGAGAAGGTCAGAAGAGAGAAGGTCAGAAGAGAGAAGGTCAGAATTCAGCTGCAGAGACCAGCTAAAGGAATTTTGAAGGTCACAAGTGAAAATTCTCCTGAGGATTGACAACAAACAACAAACGAAGATTTCAAAGAAATTTTCTCAAAATCCTCAGTGACGTACAAACAATGTGAATTTATAAAAATGCGTTTAAAAAATTTCAATGTGTAAAAATTTGTTACATATGTATATCTTTTTAGGCTCAGCAGTTAAAAACTGCCAAAATTGTTAAGAATCTATTTCAAGTTTATGGAAAATGTTTTTTCATATATACTGACCAATGTGAGATGTGCCTTCAATACCTAGTAAGAACTCCAATGGGGGCTTTGTGTGTGCTTTTTTTTATGCATAAATAGAACACAGGTTAGTAGAGAAATAGCAGAAGGCATTTTAACATCAAGGAGGACATGGCATTTTGACATCAAAGAAGAAAAGATCAAGAAAGCACAGAGTTACAAACCAGCTTCAGATAATTAAAAAGAATTTTGAAGTCAAAGTAAGAAATTTTCTGCAGTTGGAAAAAGAAATCAAAGAAATCACAGACAGTATGATGTGAATATAAAAAAAGTCATTTCCAAAATTGTTATGTGCCCCAGAGATGCATATAGGGTAAGAAAAAGTATGTGTTTTTTGTTTTTTCCTGAAAGATGGCTGAACCTTTGTTTTTCTGCCTTTTTCAATTGCTTTCTCTTTTTGTCATTTTCAAAATTGAATCCTTGTGTCTTTCTAAATTGTAATTCTTTTCTTTTCTATTTTCAATAGTTAATCCTATTTTTGCAATATATCTGTAAATTTTATCCTGCCTTAATTATTCATAAAGCACACAAAAGAAAATTTTTTTGTAAGACTTTCTTTTATGAAAAATTTTGCCTGTTTTCCTTTTTCTGTATTATTTATTGTTTGTCCTTTGAAATTTTATGCACTTGTTGAGTTATGTTTGTTAATTGCATCTTATACAACTTTCTATTCCTACTAAGTAGGTTTTTGTGTTTGGTACAAGAATTTAGATTTGATAGGGAGTTAAAATTTTTATATTGAAGAGAAGAGAGTCAAAAAGAAACAAAGTAAACTACCTAATGAGTTTGTGTAAATGGATAGCAGAACAGAGATGAGGAGAGATGATTAGGAGACAAACATTGCTTAGAGCTATAAGGGATAGAAAGTTGTGGAGAACCATGTCAGGAAGGAATGCAACATATAAAAGAAGGTTTGAAGAAAATGTCGTTTGTTAACAATAAGAGTTTTAAAATTTTGCAAAAAGAGATTTCAATTTAGAATATTAGTGGAGATGTTAGTTAAAATGATGATAGAAAGGCAGCCATTTTTTTTTAGTAAAATTTCACCCAATAAAAAGACTAAGAGTCACTCAAGGTAGAGAGTTACTGAATGAAGATGTTTTATTGATGTAAGAGAAGGAATTAAATACATATTATGAAGTTATGTAGGATATATAACGGTTGATCGAAAAGGTTAACATTATAGTGATTAGGAAAGTATCCACCAGGAGTTTGTTTCACAAAATAACAGTTCTTGCCTGATTAAAACTTCCTTCTTGCCAATGAAATATAAAGGCAATGAGGATGATTTGACCTACTGCAAATGTCTGAACTGGTGGAACTAAGAAATGTTGCTCCTCTGAAAATTTGCTTTGGTTTAGAATATTTAATCTGTGGGAAAAGTGCTGTAGGTTAGGAAATAATTAATGGCCCGCAAAGATAGGTAAATGTTTTTCAATTCTATCAAGGCTAGAAAGTGAAGATTAGGCAGTGCCAGCACAGACATGACAATAATACTCCCTTTTCAGTTTGATTTAACTATTGTAAAGATAGAGCATAATAGGAGTAGTCAGGTACTTACAGGAGTGGCAAAGGGTACCAACAGTTTTTACAGCATCTTTAGTGATAGATCAGATACATGAGTTCCACTTGAGTTCCAAAAAAACATTCAAGCTAAGGAGCCTCATTTAGACTACAACTGTTCATCACAACTGAAGAAAATTCAGTCTACTAAATGATGACAAATTTAATTTTTTTGTAATTAAATTTTTTATAACCTACTTCGTAGATATCTTAACCACTTTAATATGTCTCATGAAATATAAGCAGTGACATATATTCAATACTTTAATGATTATATTCAGAGACTAATGATTACACTAGTCAGTCAGTCAGTTAAGTGCCATACGTGATACACGCTTGGGTGATCATGTCTCGAAAGAGACATGACTGACTGGGCAGAAGATTATCCCGCAGTAGGTTGCCATTGTTTTCTGCGGTAAACTGGTTGCCGATCAAGGCTATAGAACTCAATCTGTCCTGCTATTTAACCCATAACTGGAAGGAAGAGACGAATTAATACTTTTCCCAAGGGTATTTGCGCGTAAGTGAATACAATAGATTCAACTGGAATTCGAACTCAGCTCCCCGGTTTCTCATTCCGAGCCGATATCCACTGTACCACAAAGAGGCTGAAATGTTCTCAGCTCAACTGGGAGGGGAATGATCAAAAGTCATAAAACACATGTCCTATTCCACAAATTTAGCCAATATTCTGCAGTTTAACATATTTGGCACATTATTTTTCAGGATTCTTTAATCCATCAAAAAAAAAACATCTGGCATTGGGTTATTGATTTTAGGAAGTGAGCAGAGCCTGAGAATTTTTCAGCACCCTCTCAAGTAATAAAATGAAAGAAATTTCTGAGGTTTTCATTTATTCGTTCATTTTATTAGTCATTTTGAAATCTTGACTGGACAGATAAGAATATGGCTATTTTTTTGTTTCAAAGAATTTAATGAAGATTAAAAAAATTACAAGAATGCGAAAGAGATTAAAATTTCTGAAGCAACAGCTGCCTTTCTATTGTTTAGTCTTTCTGGAATATTAAAAGACAATCACACATCATGATAAAGATTCAAAATTCCAAAGAATCAACATATCAAAAACTTATCCTTCCATGCAAAACACATCTGCACTCCATTTAATTTGACTATTTGGGCAGCTATTTTAAGAATTAAGATTCATACAAGTGTAAATCAATAAAAGAAATGAACACAAAAAATACTTGCGATTAGAAATTCATGTAATTGTATTAATCATGAAAATAGCAGCAGAAAATTACTGGGAAATATCTTAGCAAGTTTAGGAGATTTTTTTTCTTAATTATAAAACATGTTAAAGCTAAAGAAACAAATTGGTTTGTTTCCATATTTTTCAATTTTTTTTATTAATCATTTTATCCCAAAGAAAGCAATAAAGCCACTAAGACAAAATGGTTTACAGATTCTGAGAAAATACGAGAAAAATATATTATTAAGAGGGAAATAAAAAACAGGAATTAAGAAAACAGGAGGCAGCAATTGACATTGCATTTAAATTTTTGAAGATCAATGTCAATCGGAAAGCAAGAAGACAGAAGAGAGTTCCACTAGCAAGAAGTGCAACAAAAGAATCTGTTAGCATAGAAATTACAGTTATATCTATTCATTTTAATTGTAAAATGTTGAGACCTTGCAACCAATTAACTCAGTTAAGTGCCATATGTGATACACGATTTGGGTGATCATGTCTCGAAAGAGAAATGACTGACTGGGCAGAAAATTATCCCACAGTAGGTTGCCATTGCTTTCTGTAGTAGACTGGTTGCCAGCCAAGGCTATAGAATCCAATATGTCCTATTATTTAATCAATACCTGGAGGGAAGAGATGAATTAATACCTTTCCTAAGGGTATTAATGCAAGGAATTCAACTGGAATTAGAACTTGGCAGTCTGATTTGTCGTTCCAAGTCCATATTCACTGCACCACAATGCACATTACTGCACTTACATTCATAAAGTCTAGGTATCACAGATGAAAATCTAACAAAACAATTACCATGAAAGTATTTATAGAAAAGGCGCAATAGTGGGAAATGATTGAAACCAAGGTGCCAGGTCAGGACCAATTAAATATTCATTTAGAAAATACAAAATATATTTTAAAAATATTATCAAAAAGTCATTATCAATACATATTCGTTAAATTTTTTCATAGCTATGTTCTTGTAAGATAAAAATAAAATCTACATATTTATAAAAAAAATATTTTACTCCAAGCAAGATGAGACTGCCACTAGTGTGCAGGGGCATACAGTGACAGTAAAGGATTCATCTCTTATCTTTTCCTAAACATAAGAGATGAATGGGATTCAGGAAGAAAGAAGATGGTAATTGACATTGCATTTAAATTTTTGAAGATTCTAGCTAAGGGAGTTCCATGGGTGAGAAATGCAAGAAAGTAAACTCTCAGAGTAGAAGTGGTGGTTATATTTCAATGGTAAAAGGGTGGGAATAAAAGGGTGGGACCTAGATGCCAAACTACTTGCACACTTAAATTCATGTGGTTGCGACATCAAGGAGGAAAGCTTGTCAGAGTAGTTGCCATTAAGATATTTGTAGAAAAGACAGGGAAGCTACATCATGTATATTTTTAACAGTGTGAATTATCTCTACCAAACTGTGCATCAGACTTGCACAAAAATAATAAGAGTAATATGAAATAGTGCTAGATTTAAAATAAAATCTATCAATTCCATTCAAAATTTGAGAAAGTGGCTGAAGTGGAGATGTTAAGTCAGGTTCAATTACATTAGAGATACTTCTTTGAATTTTGTTAGGAACACCGAGATAAATCACAGGAGCACCCGACTATGCATGAAGGAATGGTAGATTTATAAATGTGCAAGATGGATTCGGATAAGAATCTTGCTAGGTACAGTGACCCGACCTACCGTAGATATAGCTATAGATTCAATCTAGTTGTTCCACTTCAGGTCGGCTGAAAAAGTGAAACCAAGGAGGTGCAGTGTGTTGCTTTCCAGGAGACTAGCATCAGCCATGTTGATGGCAGGCTGGAAAGTTTTTCTATGGCAATTAAAGGAGAGCAGTTTTGTTTTAGAGGCATTCAAATTTACAAGCCATTTCCTGCCCCAGTTAACCACTGATTGGAGGCCTGTTTCAAGAGCAGCAGCCAAGTTTACTTTGTCAGCCTTGGCAGACTTCCTATTGAGATGGGAGTAGATGGTGGTGTCATCTGCATAGATGCCTACTTGTGAACTAATTACATCAGGAAGATTATTGATGATGCTCAGAAACAGTAAATTGATTGAATAGAGAAGGGATTGAAGGTTTACTGTTGTTCTGCACACTCTCGCAGAGCAACCAGTAACCTCTACAACTGAACTTGTGAGATACTGTACATTGTTTCATTCTATCAGCAAACAATAATTTTGCATCATTTAGAACATGCTTACATTCATTACAAGCAGAGACAAAGAGATGTCTATTGTAACAAGACATGTCACTCCAGTACAGCCAGAAGAAGTGATTCTTGTCAGGAGCTTAGCATATAGGTGAGAACTAAAAAGATGAATGAAATTTAACTTGGAATTTCCTTGCTGAAATAAAAGCATTAATATTGGTTTTCACCCAGGAGAAGATCTCAAAGGTACATTTTTGAACTGGAAACTAAAATCTTTTTTCTGAAGAATGTCATGAATAAAATCACAAAATGAGTTCCAATCCATATATTGATAACAGAGAGATATTCTGTTAGTAGGAGGTTCTTGGATGGAGGGGGAGCAGAAGATATGTATATAGACACCACCACATGATCAGAGTTACCAAAGTGTAGAGCTGCATAGCATGACATAAGTCAGGTATAAAAGTAAAAAAGTGATCTAGAAGAGAAACCTCACCTTTAGGGTTGCTCGGGAAATGTGTGGGAAAATCTTATAATACAAAGCAGAACATTGTTTCCAAATTTAAATCTTACAAAAGAAAGAATTTGAAAGAAAAACTGATATTATTTGATAGATTTCTTTTGAATTTCATGAAGTTTTGTGAGTGATAAATTTATTAGTTTTCATAACATTGTACTAGTAGACAACCTGATTTTGTGACCTTGCAACATTGTACAGTGAACTTGCAAAAAGACATTTGGCACTTTAAACATTTTTCAAGTCTTATGTATAAAAAATTTAACTCTCTACCAAATCCAAGTTCTTGTGCTAAAAATACAAAAACCTAATTAGTAGGAAAGAAAGAGAAAAGAGAATTTGTGTTTCTCTTCTTCCTCAGGTGAAAATAGGCACAAATTAGAAAACAAGACTCAACTACTGTGTAAAGTTTTAAAGGAAAAACTTTTATTTCCCATGTAAAGGCAAAAAAAGGTACAAATACAAAATTTGCACAAAAATTTTCTTTTTTGTGTCTATTAAGGAAGGATGATAAATTTCTGATGCTTCTAAAAATGATTAGCCTTGAAAAATTGAAATAATTATAATTTCAGGTGAGAAAAAATGGTGAAAAAGAAAACAATTCAAGAAAGCAGTAAAATAAAGGTGCTACCATCTTTGAGAAAAACATAAACCATGAGTGTCTCTGGGAAATATAATAGTTTTAGAAAAGTCACTCTGTGCTTGGAAAGATTTCTTTAAATTTTTTTCATTTTTTGTCAACTAACTGCAGAAAAACTTTTCACTTGAACTTCAGCATTTTTTTTTATCTCTCTGCAGTTGGCTGGTAACTGGTGCCTTTGTGATTGAAGTGAGACTAGAGAGAGGGAGAAAAGCACAAGACGAACAGGAGGCAGATAGAGCTTAAGGAAGCTTTATTCCACAAACAAACGTTCACATAGACAGAGATAGTATCGTTCGTCCATCTTGTAAAGGTCCCTCTGTAGAATCCCAGGTAAGGGGCGCAACTCCGTGATGTCCAGCAGAAAGACAGCGTGGGAGAGTTACACCATTATCACCACAGTGATGCTCTCTTCTTGATATCAAATGTCTTCTGCATCTTGATGTTAACTTGGCTTGTCTCTTTGCTGCTTCCATCCACTGACCTGATTTCTGTTTATTTGGAAAAACAGACTCACAGAAAATTCCATCCAAATTTTCTCATTGGCTACTAAATATGAAAAAACAATTTTCCATAAACTTAAAATGGATCCTTAACAATTTTTGCAGCTTTTATCCACTGAACCGAAAATGATATACCAGTGTAACAATTTTTTCCACAAACTGTCTGACCTTCATAAAAATACATTTCTCTCAAAAGAACATCTACTAAAAAAAAAAACTAGACAATTAAATATTCAATCTAAACAAAAATTTTCAAAGTATTAAAAATTTTTTATATATGTTCTAATCTGAAATTAGACAGTCTCAAGATTTTAGTCTAACATTGTTCTAAATCCAAGGATTTGTCAATTCATGATCATCTGAAGTTAATTAAAAGTTGCACATGTTTAATCATTTATGTTTAAATAATTAGTTGTGGTTTGTTACTTTTTCTGCTTCTATTTGCTTGGAAAGTCATTGGAATCTTGTTGAATTGAATATTATAAGTGACAAACAGGTTTAATTTGATACTGAAAAAAGTAACCTATATCAAGTGGATTTTGGGACACTTCAACACAATCTTGGAATAATACTAACAAAAAATGACCAGGACAACATTTTTTCTCTTTTTCAATTATTCTTTTTATTGATTTGCTTTCTATCGCTTATCAACTCAATGCAGATTATTTAAAGCCAGAAAATATTTTTGTAAAATGTTTTTGAGATAACAATGGTCTAGTGACACAGTTTTTATTAATGAAACCGTAGGTAAAGAAGAACAGGTAAATTCATACCTTTACCTAAAGGCATTTGACCATACTCAACAGAAATTGGAACTCAGCTTTCTGATTAACAATTATGACTCATTATCTGTTACATCACCTGCCCATCTAAGATTATGGCATCTGGTATTCCCAGACTCAACATTGCTTAACTTTGGTAATCCTGAGGGAATCAATGTTACAAAGTTTGATGTAGCCATAAACTCTTTTTTTTAGTGTAAGTTCCCAAATGTAAGGAAATTCTTCTCGGGAAGATATTTAAAACATACACAGTTTTTCTTTTTGTTAAATTGTTCATTACTCATGTTCATATGTTAAATTCTTCATTAACCACTTTGATAGCAGTCATTCAGTAGAAGTAATAATAAGAAAAGGGACCTAAGTGACACCAACATACCCCCAAAGAGTGTGCCTAGGTCCAGCTTGAAGTCAGCAAGTGAATAAAGAATCTAGTATGTTGAAAACAGGATTAGCATTTTCTTTTCTTGATGTGGTAAGATTTTATCATTTGTTCCTTTGTGAACTTACACAAGGCATTTTCCAAGTTATGTTCGTACTGGCATAAATGGGAATTTAAATACGGCATGGGGATAGGCTGTCTAGTCAGTGAAAACTTCCCAAATTATGGTGGATCATTTTTTAGATTTATAAAAGGTATGTGTGCATACATTTTCCATATTTTAAATGCTATTATAATATGCATATTGTATGATTGCTGGTAACTAAACAAGCTTCTCATTCCAGGATGAAGCAGAATTGCAATCCAGTAAGAAGGAAAATAAGATCTATGAAAAAAATGATTCCTCAGAGTCAATACCCAACTTCCAACGAGTGGTGTTTCAATAAAAATTAATGGTGAATGCAAAGGGAAATCACTCTGTTATTTATCCCTAAAAAATTTCTAAAAACAGTCATTGTGGTTCAAAGTATCAGATTAACCGTGTGGAGGGAGTTAGCTCCCCTGTAAATGATTTACTCAGTAAGGAGAAACACTTACAATAGGTGTTGCCAGTCTATCATCTAATGACTGTCTGCAACAAAGATAAGACCACAGTCAGGAAAGGAGTATGTGAAATAAGTTAAAAACAATTTTTATAAATGGTGATCACAGAATCAACTGTGCAGAAATAAAAATGAAAAAATGTGAAAGGGAGATTCATATTAATATTAGAGAAAGACAAAAGGAAGTGTATTTTGGGATACTGGAATATTTTGGGATACTGGAAATTGTCAAATAAAGTTTCAGTGAAACTAAAAAAAGAAATTCAATATAGTAATCATAGTACTATAAGCATACATATAAAAAAGAATCTTAGAATAAATAGATAAATTTTGAGAATTTACTCAAGCCACAAGATTAGCAACTAGGTCCTACCCTTTTACTGTGAAACCAATAAAATGTAAATGCAAATTCTACTCCAGCAGCTTCTTTTCTCACACTTCCTGCCTGTGTAATTCTCTTCCGTTTACTTGCTTTCCTGACAGTTACAATCTCCAAGAATTTAAATGTAAAGTCAATTGTCATCTCCTATCTCACTTACCTGCATCCTCTCTCTCATGCTCCTTTTTCCGTCCACTCCACTCTTATCAGTATTCTCATCCTTCTCTTACCCACTTCCTGACACCCCCTATAACCCGTCACTCTTTCTTATAACTTTCCTGCTATGTAACCCCCTGTGCATCAGTGGCAGTAAACTGCCTTGCTTGGGGTGATATGATTATAAAAAAAGAAAAAAGTATATTGGTTAATACCATTTTGTAACTTTCCATAAGATTTTGTAATATATTCAATTAACTAATCAATTTCAGACACAGTCAAAAAGTGTTTTTATTCTCGGGTATGATATCCTGAATAAGTGGGTAGCAACTTAAAATAACATTTACTTATGATTTATGGAGAAATATAAAATTCACACAGCACTTAAAACATGCACTGGTTTATCAATCTGCCAAATTTCAGATTTTAGGTATATATTATCATTAAATTATTACAAAAATGATTCTTTTCAAATAAAACACTTTGGGAAATAGTAAGGCATTTTCCAGTTAAATATTTATACATATTCTATGTCCATGCTACTACAATCACACGCTATGTATGATTAAAAGGTAATCTATCAAGTAGGAGTCTGAGTAAGAGTCTGAGTAAAAATCTGGATAAAAGTTCGAGTTTAAGTATAATATACCAAGTAGGCAGTTTGAGTAAGAGTCTGAGTAAAAGTCTGAATAAAAGTTCGAGTTTAAGTATAATCTATCAAGTAGGAGTCTGAGTAAGAGTCTGAGTAAAAGTCTGAATAAAAGTTCGAGTTTAAGTATAATCTATCAAGTAGGAGTCTGAGTAAGAGTCTGAGTAAAAGTCTGAATAAAAGTTCGAGTTTAAGTATAATATATCAAGTAGGCAGTCTGAGTAACAGTCTGAATAAAAGTTTAATCATAATGAATCAAATAGACAATCTGAGTAACAGTCCGAGTAACAGTCTGAGTAAAAGTTTGAATTTAAGTAGTAAGAAGAGTTAGTAAGAAAGTCTATTTCTTGTTGGACAAAAACTCATTTTATAAGAAGAAACTTAACTAAAAAATTAACAAGTTTTGTCAAAATCATCTCAACAATTTCTTGATTAAAAAATTGTTGTATTTACACATAATCTGCTTTCTTCTCTTTCTTTCTTTCTCTTTTTGGACAAGCTGAATATTTTTACAAGGTCAAATTTTCACCCCCTCTACCTTCGATAACTTCAATAAAAGGCAACTTGAGATTATCACAGATAAAAAGATTTAACCAGAAAGTTGCAGGAGATAAAACAAAGATAAAATCTCGTATCATTGCAGCCTATAATGACTGAATTAGAAATAATTATGTAATGAAAAATAACTGACAAAACAGAAAAACTATAAATGTCATCTTTTAAAAAAATGTGTGTATCATTATCGTATATTTTAATGAAAACACGTAACATTACATTTCATTCATCTTTGGACTTTGTCAAAGATGGATATCCTGCATTTTTCACAGGATATAAGGGACTCTCCTATTTTTTGCCTCTTGCATGGGTGTTTATGCTTGGCTGGGTCAACTACTTGATTGCAAGACATGAGCAACCACTGACATCAGTTGAGACACAAATCTGTGGCTAGTGGATAGAAGCTTGACCTGCTGATGCACCTTGCTTCTTTGAAGAAAACTAAGTGCAAAGTTTATTTTAGCATTATCTGAGATGAGTCACATTCAGTAAAAAATGTCATAAATGAATGTAGCAAGACAAAAAGACACAACCAAATAGTTGATAATTTGGATTTGACCATGTAAACAAATAGGGTCAGCACAAACCAGAAATTGAGAAAATAAAAAGAGTAAAATACTCTGAGCTGTCAAGTTGGGATCAATCACATTACAGATTCTCTGTTGTATTTTGTCAAGGACACCCAGGTGGATAGCAGGAGCACCCGACCAGATGTGACAGCAGTATTCAATGCATGGGTGAATGGTAGATTTGTATATGTGCAGGATTGTTTCAAAAGGGAAAAACTTCCTGGATCTGAACAGAGAACTGTCCTTCTTAGCAGTGGATTTAGCTATGGATTCTATATAGTCATTCCCCTTGAGGTTTGTTGTGAGAGTTAACTCGAGGAGGCGCAGTGTTTTACTTTCAGGGAGACTAGACTGATCCACGCTAATGGGAGGTAGGAGCGATTGTAATAGATAGCAACTTTGTTTTGGAAGCATTGAAATTCACTAGCCATTTCTTACCCCAGTTCACCATGGATTGGAGGTCCTTTTCGAGCTCGGCAGCCAGGTTTGCTTTGTCAGCCTTGGCAGATTTTTTATCAAGGTGAGAGTAAAGCGTAGTGCCGTCAGCATCCTACTTGGGATCTTATGGAATAAATATATTTATCGGTTATAAGTTAAATAATTGGGTAAAATAGGCTCTCTAGCATTAGATGGTAACCAGTCTAAGAAAAGAAAAACTCTGAATTTCAAACTGTGAAGAAGGAAATGGGAAACCATTTCACTATCTATCCCAAGAATACATGGCAATTTCCTGATAATAAAGACAAGAAATTTGCAAAGAGTCATAATTGCCTACGTCCTGAAGATTCATTTAGAAAAAGAGAAATGACATGACAACCTCATAAAATATATATCAAGGTTGAACATATTCTAATGCATAAAAAACACTTAGGCAGGTCACTAGCTGACAGTGCGTATGGATTCATAGATTCAAAGGAAACTACCCTGAAGGAATAGACGTTTAACCTTTAAGAAAGTCAACAGATATCCAGAGCAGTATGGAGACTCAAAGAGTGCCAGCTTGGAGCCAGCATCAACAGAATTGTGAGAATCAGATTTCACTGGGATCCTGCCAGCCTAAAAGAAGAAATCTCACTTCTCATTCAATTGCTCATTCTGTCATAAACCCAAATTCTAAATAACAGAACTCAACAACCCAAAATAAATACTTCAATTGTATTCTAGCAGTTCTATTATTAAGACAATGATCATTGGTTTAGAACAAAGTACAAAGTTGAAATAGATTGTTGCATATATACAGGTTAAGCTTATAGTGGGTAGGCGTTCTTTTGAAGGGTAGTTGTATATTGTTGCAGATTAATGGAATTTGGCCTCATTGTAGATAGCCCACTATAAGTCATAAAAAGATATATAAATCAAGAAAGGCAAATTGAGTTGAAAACTAACATTTTATATATGCACATATAAATTAAGGTTTTTACAGTTCAAGTAATCCTTTAAATATGGGTCCAACGGATGTTAAAAGTTCATGGCAATAAAATGCTGAAAAGAGAATTAATATTTAGGTATATGGGAGTGTTGTAAGGAATGTCTTTGATGTATCTGCTCCTTAGATCAGTAAGTAGTTTTGAGACAGTAAAGAAGGAAAAGGGAGGTAAGGGAGGCGAGCATAGTAAGTTGCTTGATGTCGATCAAGGGAGATATTAATTACACTCATCTCTCTCGAGTCTGTCTGTCTGGGTCTGTCTGCCCACGTCTGTCTGGCAATGCTTTCTGTATCAGCTTTTTATATCTTCTTTTTGGATTGCAGCACATCATTTGGGAATTCACATTCGTATTTGATTCTGGGCTTCACGTAGGCTCGCAAACTGGAAATTTAATATTTAATTAATTTTTAGTTTTCAACCGGAACATCTGCGCGAATCCGGCTGCTCACCGATGACTTTTGGTCATTTGCTTTTTGGTTATAAGAGTGCAAACATCTGATCCCTTGCTTTTGCTCGGTCGGTATCACCACAAGCTCTACAACATAAGAGACTAAATTAGATGTTAAAATTGTTAGAGAATTAAATAAGTGTTGTGGGGGGGGGGTCAGTTAGATGTTAAAACTGTTGAGGGACTAATTTAGTTGTTAAAAGTGTTGGGAGCTAAATCAGATGCTAAAAGTGTTGGGTGGGGAGAGATAATTTGGACATTAAAAATGTTGGGAATTAAATTAAATACTAGAAGTGTGTGTAGGACTAAGTTAGATATTAAAAGTGTTGTGGGGATTAAGTTAGATGTTAAAAGTGTTATGAGGTATAAGATAGATGTTCAAAGTGTTGGAGTGTTATGTTAGATGATAAAAGTGTTTGGGTGTGAAATGAGATGTTAAAATTATTGGAAGTTGGGGGGGCTAAGTCTTATGTTAAAAAATATTAATCATTTAATACTCACCACTGTATTCATCTTTATATCAATTGTCTATTTCTTCTACCTAACCAGAGTATATGACTTTTCTACTCTACCTGATCCAGGAATTGGACTCAAAAATACTAGTGAATCAAGTATGTTTTGTAAGAACTATTTAACACAATGTTGGCATTTTTAATTTGGTTGCGCATGTCAACTGTGACTTTGTACCTTTTATTTGTTTTACATTTTATGTTTATAGAAAATTCCTCCTTTGCATTTGTGGTTTTCTATTCATATATTGACCTTGTCTTACATAGGTTTGCTTCACTTAAATTTATCTTTTAAATTTCATTTCACTTCAACCGAGACTACAACAAAATAACAGAAGAGTAAACAAGAGCCTCGATTGTGTTTCTACATCGATTTCATTTGACATTTCTGCCTTTTCTACAAGCTGCTCTGACAAGCTTTTTACCCCTGGTTCCTTGACCACATGTATTTACTCGTGCTACTAAACTGCCATCAAAGTCAAACTATTTTACCATAGAAATAGTTAAATGTAACCACCTTTTCTACTTCAACAGTTTCTCTTCTTGCACTTCCTATTTGTGGAAATCGTTTCCATTTGCTTACTTTCCTGATAGCTACAATCTCCAGAGGTTTAAAATGCAATGTCAATTCCCATCTTTTATCTACTTGATTCCCATCCATCTCTTATCTTTTCTTCAACATCCCCTGTACCTTTTTTAGTCTCTCACTGTAAACCTCCTGTGCACCACTGGCATTGCTTGGGTTGAAATTATTATAAAAAAGAAAACAAAAAAAAACAAAAAAAAACACACAGAAGTATATGAACTGACATTGTTTTCCCCTTATTTAGATTATAATTATCAGTGATGAGTAGATGATTGCTTAACCATCTTGCTAGTATTCAAACTATGTGATTCTTATGAGGCAACCAGTGTTTTAATCTATAAAGTCATGTTTCCCTTGGACAAGCTTTATGAGGTCGATATCTGGAAGCATTGATATTTGGAGAAGGCTGTAGCCATTCTATTATGTTGGTGCTAATGAAATATTATTTGGTAAGGCAGGGAGCAGTTATCTTTTCCTGAATGTCTGGCATTAATTTATTTTAAACTTTTTTGGTTGTGATTTATACCATTCCAAAAACATCAGATCCAAGAACCTAGAATCATTCTCTGTGTTTATCTTGATACAACCATCAAATTTGGAAGGATCTATAATTTTGTTGTTTACAATAATAATCCCAAACTCTAATTCCCCTTTGTTGTAATCTGTCAGGTTGTTTGATTTTTTCTTTAAAGGACCCAGCTTCTAACTTAATGTTTCCAAACCTTTTTTCTTTTTTACTTCAGGATCCATTGGTAGAATAACTAAAACTCATGGGAGTACTTTAAATTTTGATAAGAAAAAATTAGTCATGTAATTTGAAAATAGGAAAATGATAAAGAAGTCTCCTGAAATAAGCATTCATTTTTAAGATATTGAGTTGTCTCGAAAAGTCATACCAAAAAATATGCTTGCATTACTGATTAGAGCACACTTCAAACTATTTCTTGAGAAAGAAAGTTTAAAATTACTTAATACATGTCCATTTTGCATCTCTATTAATATGGAAAATTACAAGGTACATTTAAGACACTTGAAGCTTTTTATTACCGCAAAAGCAAGGATGCCTAGCAAGTAACAAAAAAGTCGTGCTGTGTATGGTGAAGGTTCTTTAGCTGAAAGAAATGTACAAAAGTGGCATATTAAATTTAGAGTTGCTGATTGTACCCTTATTGATAGAAAATGCTCAGACAGACCCCAGTTTGGGTTGCCACATGATCTGAGTAAAAATAATTTTTTGCATCGAATTTCTGTCTTTGATTTGCTGTATGAATGCTATGAAAATGCAACCCTTTTTGAAGCAAATTATGACGGGTGATGATAAATGGATTATTTACAACAATGTTCTTTGAAAAAGATCCTGAGGTAAGCAACAAGAGCCAAAATTAGCTACCCCAAAAGCAGCTCTTCATCTTAAGAAAGTCTTGCTATGCATCTGGTAGGATTGGAAAGGAATCCTGTATGATGAGCTTCTGCCAAGTAAGCAGTCAATTGATTCTGAAAAGTACTGCATGCAACTGGATGAATTAAAGACAGCAATTCAAGAAAAAGCACACAGAATTGGTGAACAGGAAATGTATTATTTTCTATCATATTTTTTGATGACCTACCAAAAATTGTTGCAGCTTGGCTCGGATGTATTACCCCACCCAAATTTATCGCCAGACACTGCTCCTTCAGATTTTCATTTATTCAACCAACAAAATGGTTCATATTTAGTTGAATAAATATTTAATGGCATAATTTTGTTTTGTGCTTTATTTTCCCTTAAAAATCATCATTAATTTTCTGGACAACCAAATATTACATTTTATATTTATATATGCTTGTGTGAAACCTGTATTTAATGGGCTTTGTCAATTTTTTAATCATTAGGCCTTATAAACATACTCTCATTAGCATTATCAATTAACAGTACGATTTTTACTTAAAAGAATTTATTAAGAATTTGCTATTTTTTTAGAATGGCTGATAATGACTGAGTCAAATTTCTTGAAGAAAGTATTAGGGGAATGGTTATCCACTCTTTCTTAAAGATTAAGGAATTTAGCATCTAGTTTAAAATATCAAATGACTGGTGATACCGACCGAACAAAAGCGAGAAACCGGATGTTGGCTCTCTCACAACAAAAAGGCAAATGAATCCGAGTTTGTGCAGATGTTTCGGTTGAAAAATAAAAATTAACCAAATATCAAATTTCCATTTCGCGAGCCTATGCAAATTTTATTTACCAGCCAATGGGAAGCCCGGAGTCAAATACAAGCGTGAAATTCAAAATGAGCTTTTGATCTAAAAGGCAGATATAAAAAGCGGAGACACAAATCATCGCCAGACAGAAAGACAGAAGGACTCATAGGATAGAGTTATCAGTGCCTCCCCTTGACTTAAGTCGAGCAGCTACTATGCTGACTTATTTCCTTCTCACTGTCTCATAAATACTTACTGACCTCAGGAGTGACCTCTTCAAAGACATTCTGCACAACTTCAAAATGAACATACCTCCGCTCTCTGCATTCCTAAGCCTTTTATCTTTCTCAGCATTATATTTTCCATGAACATTCTAACCTCCATTGGACTTTTATTTCAAGTATTGCTTTAATTGTAAAACATTAATTGATATGTGTATATATATAAATGTTATTTTATACTCAAATTGCCTTTCTTGATTTTATAATCATTTTATGACTTATAGTGGGTTATCTTCCACAAGGCCAAATTCCGTTAACCTGCAATGGTATACAATTACCCTTCACTAGAACGGAATCCTACTACAATTAGAAAAGGAATAAATAAGATATACCTGCTAAATGACAAAGGCTTGACTTAGACATGGATTCATCTGCTTAACATCTCTAGCATTTTGAAAATAAACAGTTTTTTGAATATAAAAATAATTCAATTTTTTTTTTACCCCAAGCAAGGCTGAACTGACACTTTTTTCATTTTACCCTAAGCAAGGCAGAACTGACACAAATGCACAGTGGGTTGCAGTGAGTGAAAAGACTGGTTACAGGCTGTATTGAAAAAATGATGAAAGATGAATGGGATTCAAGAAGATAGAAGATGGCAATTGACATTACGTCTAAATTTTTGAAGATTGTAGCTATCAGGGAAGCAAGTAAATAGAAAGAAGTTCTACAAGCAGAAAGTACAAGAAAATAAATTGTTAGAGTAGAAGTGGTGGTTGCATTTAACTATTTCAATGATAAAAGGGTGGGAATAAAAGGGTGGGACTTAGATGCCAATCCAGTAGCATGCTTAAATTCACATGGACGGGGCACCAGAAAAAAGCTTAACGATGTTAACTTGTATGTTAACTTGTAGCACATCTGTCTACCTTTCAGTTGAGTTATGTTACTCTAACCCAGCCATTAACTCTATCAGTCAGTTAAGTACCATACATGATATATGCTTGGGAAATCATGTGTTAAAAGAGCAGAAAATTTTCTTGCGGTAGATTGCCATTACTTTCTGCGGTAAAGTGGTTGCCACCCACAGCTATAGAAACCAATCTATCTTGATATTTAACCAATAGCTGAAGGTAGAAGCATTGTATTAATACGTTTGTCAAGGATAATTGTGCGTATGTGAATCCAACAAATTCAACTGTAATTTGAATTTGGCTCTCCATTTACTCATGTCGAGCCAATATCCACTGCAATACAACACACATCACCAGGCATTAACTCATTTAATTCATCATTAAACATTAATGTTTTCATGCCTTTCTACACCCAAATTTTCACTTTGCTTGCCTTTATTTTTAATATTCTGAATATTTTATCTTTCTTTACATTCACAACAGAAGCTTCTTCAAATAATCTCTTGCGACTCAATCCAATTTTCTTGTTTTAAGTTTTTTTTCTTAACTCTCTTTCTGTGATATTCTTAAAACAAGTTTTCCTTTTTGCTTCATGATCTCTTTTCAAGTCTTACATTATTTCCAAAGTTGTGTCTTGTGTACTTTTGTAATTTTATGATAATTTCTTTCTTGTTTGACAATTGAAAACAGAATAGGCATTGGTCAAAAAGAAGAAAAAATAGGGCAAAAATAAAACGCATCACTGAGGTATTTTCTTCTGAAAATGACACAAAAAAATAAGTTTAAGAGGAAAAAAAATTAGAAATTAACTGGTTATCACTCCTCACTCTTCAGTAAGTCATATTCAATGAAACATATATATATATATATATATACTAGCAGTATAGCCCGGCGTTGCTTGGGTGTAATGAAAGCTTTAAAACTAATCCATGGTCCTGGAGCTCAGACACTTTGGATGTTGGCATGAAAGACTAAAAAGCAATAGTTGTTTCCAGTTAAAGCGAAACCATAAACTGAAAGAAAAATGAATAGATGTAAGTCAAATTTTGATTTCCTGGTATCGATATCAAATAAGTTTTTTTCATCGTAAACTGAATTTTGAAGGCTAAATAAGTCCTCTGAGTAAATGGTAGCATGGATGAGACTAAGAACTACAATTATACCTACTTAGAGCCAAACCCGAAGCAAAAACTAAAATAAAAGGGCTGAAAAAAATACAGATATACAGGCAGATAAACAGACACACATACAAACATCTTGCCTTTTATATATATATATATATTCTCGATTTTCTTCATTATTTTAAGAACTGTAACCTTGAAACTTCTGAATATCATTTCTTATGCCTTTGTCTATGAGTGTATCAAATTTGATTAAAATCGGACCACTCTTTCTATAACCTGATTTTTTCGATTATGGATTTTCGATATTTATCGGGGCTACCTTGACACGAAACCTAGCTAAGAACACTCACAGATACTTATAGTACAACTGTGTAAATTTTCAAGAAAATCAGTTCAGCCGTTTCGGAGTCTATAGGTAACGGACACACACACACATACACACACGCACACACACACACACACACACACACACACACACACACACACACACACACAGAGTTCCATTTATAAATAAGTTTATATATATATATATATATATATATATATATATTGTAACTAAGTTGTTGAACTCGTAGGTTTTTTTACCTTTTGTTCATGCATTTACTTTTATAAAGAGTGCTCGATACAAATGTAGAGCATTATACTGTAATGGTTGTTACAATGTTTTTATAACTTCATAGTATCACTAAACAAAAATTTTCATGTTTCGAAGCCAGCCCATTATGTGGTCTGCTTCATCTTCAGGTGATTTTTTAGAAAAGAGAATGATCTTGTTGAAAAGCCCGTTTATTTGTGTTGGATTTGTTTTTTTTTGGTGTTAGAGGGGTTAGTCTGTATTTTGAGTTCTGTTGACCTTTTTAAGGTCTTAGGGTTAAGTGTTTGTTTGTGGCTGAGTTCAGGATAGGTTAATCTATTTATCTTGTGTGGATTTAGGCTTTTGTTATTTGGTTTAGGGATTGGTAGGTGTTGTTTTGTTTTGGGGTTGGTTTCTTCTTACTTTAATTTTTGTTATTTTGTATTGGGGTGTGTGCTTTTTTGTTTTTTTATTTTTTTGTTTTTTATCGTGTCGATATTTTTATTTATTTATCTACTATTCTGCTGCAACTGCACTATTTTTTGTTGGTATTGTATAGGGTTTGTTTTCTTTTTCTGTTTATTTATAGGGTTGGTTGTGTGTATTTTTTGTATTTTTTGGGGGGTTTCGTGGGTGGGGTGTTTTTTTGTTTAAATTTTAGCGAGAAATATTTGCGATGTTTGCATATCACTGCTAATTCATCTCTATGGTTTAATAAATTGTTGCTGTTAGGGTACTGAAGAATGTGTAGTTTTTCACTTAGACATAAAGGGCAGATGTCATTAAGTGAGTTGCAAGTTCTAGTTTTTTCTAGGATTTTCCATTTTACTTTGGGTTTCTGTTTTGAATTCTTTAGTTTCCAAAAGTATGTGGAAAGGGATGTTTGGTTTTGGTATAAGCTTTTTTTAAATGAGGTTAGGTGCAAGTACCAGCGCTGCTTAAAAGTATTCTTAGTTGATCCGATATACACTTTATTTATAGTTGGATTTTCGATGGATGTTATGTTGCATTGATAGATTATTGAGTTTGTTTTACATTTATTTTGTAGTGGGCAGTTGCTAAGGTTTCTACAATTACACATGTTTTCGTTGTTGGGTTTGATTGTGTTTTGGTTGCCAGTTTTATTTAGATCTACGTGTTGATTTAGGATATATTTGTTATGGTTTGTTATGATTTTTTTTAGGTTGTTTGTGCAGCTGTAGCTAAGTGTGAGTGTATTTTTGTTGAAGATTTTACTGAGGGGGCTATTTGTTGGGAAATGTTTTTTGATTAAGTTCAGGAACTTCTGTCCTAGCTTGGTGTTGATCATTTGGTTGAAAGGAGGTGTGTACCAAATGATTTTTCTGTTTCTACTTTTCTTGTTGAGGTTGTTGTTTGTTATGTATTGGATGTCTTGGTTTCTGTAGCCGCTTTCTTTTAATGACTTGTTGTAGAGAGCTTGGTGTTTGTTGAATATTTTTTTGTTGGATGAGTTTTGGCATTCTATGTTCTATGGAAGAGGGTATATGTTTGATTATACTAGGGGGGTGGTTTGACTTTGCGTAGATGTATAGTGGGTATTCATTGGGTTTTATGTATGGTTTGTAATTGTTGTTGACTAAATCTAGTGTGACATTGAGGAAGTTTGCTACTTTTAAATTTGTGTTAACTATAACTTTTAGGTTTAAAACTTTGAATTCTCTATGTATTAGTTTTCTGATTTTGTCTGTTTTAAAGTGTGTGGAGTTTTTTACTATCATTAGACTGTCGTCTCTATATAGCCCTATGACCTTGGTGTTAATGTCTTGGTGAGCGGTGAGATTGTACAGAGTAAATAAGCCGATGAGATCGGAGGACTCTGCAGAGTCCAGCATACCCATTGTGATGTCAAATTGGTTTACAGCATTGTTTTTTATCCATTGCTCTTGGTTATGGATAAGAACAGATGTCTTTGCCGCCATTATGATATTATATTCAAAAAATAGTTACTGAAATTCTTAGACCCACATTGATATAGATCTCTCTTCACAGTTGCCTATTTCTTTCTTTCTTTCTTTCTTTCTTTCTTTCTTTCTTCCCCCCACCCAGCAATATTACTTTTAACAGTTATGAATTAAACTGAAATCCCTTTTATTTTTGCTCCTTAGATTTTTAATTTTTGATTAATTCTAAATTTTACCTTTTAATTTTTCTTTTAATTTTTCTTTTTTTTAATTTTCTTTTATCTTATTTTTATTTTTATTTAAAATTTTAATTCTCCCTACATTTTTATGGTGCAGTGTATATCAACTCGGAATGGCAAATCGGGGTGTTGAGTTTGAATGCCAGTTGAATTCCTTGCATTCACTTATGAGAAAATACCCTTGGGAAAGCTATTAAAGTTATGGGTTAAATAATAGAACAGATTGGGTTCTATAGCCTTGGCTGGCAACCAGTCTACTGCAGAAAGCAATGGCAACCTACTGCAGGATAATCTTCTGCCCAGTCAGTCATGTCTCCTTCGAGACATGATCTCCCAAAGTGTGTATCACGTATGGCACATGACTGACTGAATATTTGAATATCTAAATTTTTAAGATGCATGATTTACACCCCTTTGATTTCTTCTCCTTGCATTTTATTATTTTGAATTTTAATTTTGAATTTTAAATTTAAATTTTTATCCACATGTAACCATAGAGTATTTAAATTTTTATTCTTGTTATTAAAAAAGCAGTAACTTAACTTTATAAGATTTAATTCACATGAACATCAAGTGAACTTAAATTCAAATCTACTAAACTGTCAGTTTGAAATATGCATCTGATGATTGCATAATGCATGAAACTCCAAGTTGTACTATAGACGTAGGATAATATAAACATTTATGAATATATATAAAATACAGCTCTGTTCATACATTGAGCACTTTTATTAACACCTGAATAATAATACTATACATATGTTTACTCTCATATGTATATTTATTAATTTACTTCACTATATATATATATTAGTCATCCACATACAAACCTGTTTTTCTGTAACAAATCTCATCAGTGTGGCTAGACACATCCACTTGCTTCTGTCCGGTATAGAAACTCAACCGATTTGGTGTCAGTTGGCGTTGCTACCCACCAAGAAATAAGCGCATGGAATCAGAGAAGGGAAATTTTAATGTGTTGTATATAAGCAGTGTATACACACACCAGTCACCTATAGAACTCAATTCATTTCTGAAGAGTGATGCGTATATTGCAGATTTTAATTACAAAGATCAGCTGATTACGCTACCCTGGTTTCAACCTGTCAATATCATCAGGTGTTATAGATTAACTTAAAATGAATAAAGACAAAAGGAAAACCTATATTAGCTGATGTGTTTCATCTTCTGATGAGTTTTATCAAGGAAAATGTAAGAATTCTATTTTGCAGCAAGCATTTATAAACCAAAGTAAAAATTTTGTTAGTTCTTGAAAATTCTTAAATTTAAGAATGCTCTCAGATATTTCAGGCTAAGTGAGAAAGATAAGTTAAATTATGGAAGATGCTAAGTGATGTAATTTAATGTCTACTAAACATTTATTTTAAAATATAATTATTACTTATTTTATTTTAGTTTGGGATGAATTTATGATAGAAGATTATGAATTTAACTGTTTTCTTTCCATTTTTAACATTTTTATAATCTTGTATGTTTGCTGGGGAAAGGATTAATTCTTTCAGGAATGGAGATATCCAAAAAAATATGGGGCACAGATTTATATTTTGTTTAGATTCAATAGCAGCACTGAAAAATTTACAGGTTAATTAAGTTACTTTCTCTTAATAAGTGTGGCATTCTTTAGATTGAAGTTAATTCCATGTCTGACTTATGCATTTGATAAATTTTTGTTTATAACGTCCCTTTTGTATTCATAGATCTTTTTCTTCATGTGCTGCATCCCTTCAGGACATAGCTAATTATGGACTTCCACTTGGTTCTCTCTTGTCACTCACAAAATTCTTCCTCTTGGTATTGTTCCCAAACTTCGCTCTGCCATCCATTTGCTCAGGCCTTATTAAATAGGTCTTGCACTGCTTTCCCCTGTCTCTTTCTCTCTCTATCCACCCTGTGAGTATTAAATTTCCCAGGCCCTTCTATCTCATTACATGTCCCAGATACCTCATCTGTCTCTTCCTTATGTTAAGTATGAGTTTTCTCCTTCTTTTCATCCTCTCCAACCCCTCATCATTAGTCACGTGCTCAGTCTATGGTATCCTCAGCATCCTTCTGTAAAATTACATTTCTGCTGCCTCAAGCCTCTCTTTTATTCTTGAGGAGATTATCCAACAATCACTGCCATACAGAAGGACAGATATCACATAGTAATCTGGCACTCTATTCTTTGTTTCCAATTAGATTTCCCTGTCTCTCAGTACTCTGGTTAGCTTTTGAAATGCATCCTTGGCCATGCCAATGCATCTTTGGATCTCAACATCACGCTTTCCATCCTCTGTCAGCACGCTTCCCAGGTATTTAAATTTCTTTACTTATTTTGTTTTAGTTTCTCCAACTTGTAGTTAGCATTTTGGGGTGTTCTTTTTGCTGATGACCATACATTTAGTTTTCTTGAAGTTTATGCTTAGTCCTTTCTTCTCGCTTTCTCTTGCTACCTTCTATAGAAGGTCCTGCATTCTCCTTTTTGTGCCTGCTATCAGCACAGTGTCATCTGCGTATCTTACATTGTTGAGATTGTGGCTGCCAATAACAAATCCTGGCAAGGCTTTTATTTCTCTCAGAATTGTTTCGCTGTATAAGTTGAATAGATCCTGTGAGAAAATACATCCTTGTCTTACGCCACTTTCTATTTTTGTATACCTGCTGAGTTCACTTCCTATTCTACTGAATTCACTTTCAAGCAGTGCAGTTTACTGCCAATAGATATTCATAATTATCCTAATGTCTTTCCCAAAAATGTCAAGGTTGTTGAGCATCTCTTTATGCCATACTTTGTGTTGTGAAGGATACTGAGGATACTATGGACTGAACATGTGAGCAACGACAAGGTTTTGGAGAGGATGGAAATGAAAAGGAAACTTATGCTTAGCATCAGGAAGACACAGCTCAGGTTTCTGGGACACATAATAAGGAAAGAGGGCTTGGAGAATCTAATACTCACAGGACGAATAGAAGGAAACAGTGAGAGACATGATGGGCTTGAGCAAGTGGAAGGCAGAATGAATTTTGGGAGAGATATCAAGAGGAAAAGTGTTGAGAGTGACAAGGGAGAGGGATAAGTGGAAGTTCATGATCACCTATGTCCTGAAGGGACATGGCACACAAAAAAGAAAATTGTGAAGAACAGTTGTGACAGTTTATTTATACATCTTTTTTAGAATTATTATTATTATGGACATTTTTGGCTCTAATCATATTCCTAATACTTTTGAATGTAGTTGTAATTATTTTGATATCATTAACAATGCATGAATTGTTTTGCATAATAGATGTTAAGGAGTTAGTAGGTAGTATTATATGTTTGTTTTCATCTTTAGTCTATAAATATTTGTTGCAAAATTAAATCCTTACAAATGCTGAGATCAAGTCGATCAGAGAATTAAATTTGTCAGCTAAGTTTTCCTTTTGTCTTTATTGATATCATCCTTTCTTACAGGAATACATTTAGTTATATCTGAAATTTTATATACACACACACGCGCGTGCACACGCACACACATGCTCACACTGAGGTGCGATGGATAAATTGTCGTCTAAGTTACACAAAAATGAAAATAACACTGATTTTTTGACAGATATATTTACCAAAATGACACAAAAATATTTTGAAATACTAAAGAGTATATCAATTTAATATAACTATCATTAGCTTCAACTATGTCCTCCAGACGACTTTGGAAACTCCTGCAACTCTTCTCCTTGTTTAACTTGATGAATGCTGCCATAATCCTTACCTTCAGTTCATTTCTATTGTTACAAGGAGTTTTGTTGGTCTCTCACTCAAATGCGTTCCATACATAATAATCAAGAGGCTTGCAGTCTGGGGAGTTAGGTGACCAGATATAAAGGCTGATGTGGTGACAGAAATTGTCTGACAGTTATGTCTGGGTTCTTCTGCTTGGGTGGCATAGTGCAGAGTCATGTTGTCAGACATAGGGTCTACCAGCAGTCATCCTCTTGATCTAGGTCAGCATTACCTCCTCAATGATGTGGGCCTCTGTGTTGAGTCTGAGGCCCTATGGGAAGATGAATGGAAATATAACCTCACCATCATGAGTAATCACTCCAAACACCTTCACAATCACCATTAGACTCATCCAACTCATTTACTGAATCTTCTGCACTCTCCTCAGATTGAAACCCAGACAGTCTGAAATATTCACATTGGAGCTTCTGACACAAATGCTAAGCAGTGCAGCATGCTGTTTCTAAATTTCTGGCAGAGTGAATTGCATGATGGTGCTCTTTTTCTCACAGACAGTGCCCAACTGACTCTACTACAATTGACAAAATCAAAAACAATGTGCATATGTGAAATTAAAAATATAAAATGGCAACAATTTATCCATCACCCTGTACACTTTTATTTTATTGCAAATATTACAAGTTGAAGCTGATGAAATTTTACATTGCCCATAATGTAGATTTATTGGCATGTGATACAAAGAGAAAAATAATTATTATGTGCCTTATTTTTCAGACCAACATGATAATGTTCATAGTTTACTATGTTTGACTGTTGTGCAGTCAGTCAGTCAGTCATGTGTAATACATGCTTGGACAATCATGTCTCAAAAGAGACATGACTGACTGGGCAGACAGTTTTTCCACAGTAAGTTGCCATTTCTTTCTGCAATAGACTGGTTGCCAACCAAGACTACAGAACCCAATCTGTCCTGCTATTTAACCTATAGGTGGAGAGAGGAGAGATAGATTCATACCTTAACCAAGAATATTTGCACATAGCTCTTTTAATATGTCTATTGTTGTACTTGGTAAGTTTCTTGGAATTTTTAATGAAATCTTTTATTCATTTGATGTGGAGAGATTTTTCCCATTCAGCTTTCTACGGTTATCAAATATTTAATTAATACAACTTGTCCATTTCTTCTACTAAACTCGAGTATGTGACTTTCCAGAACCATTAGATCTAGGAATTGAACTACTATGAAACCAGATATGTTTTAATCCTCTAGATCAGTGCTACTCAAAGTGTGGTACGCATACCGTTACAGGTATGTGAACCATCATCTGCTGGTATGCAGAGATTTTCCAGAAAAGAAAGAAACAATAGTAAAACTCTATTAATATTTTGTTTTACAGTTTGTCTATCTTTTTAGAAGATTAATGCTTTTTATTAAATTCAAATTGCTTATGAAGTATTAATATTAACTTTAAATATTTTTTCTGGGTGTTTAAAAATATATCCCCTCGTAACCAGTGGCCATAACTAATATAGCCCAAATATGGTGCTGGTCAATGGCACACTGGGAAGACTTGTTACGTCAATGATGACTGCCCTTAGAATGAAGTCCTCATGTTCATCATGTCCTCATGTTTATTCCAGATCGTCTCAAAATGTCCCTGAAATAGTACATATCTAAAAAAAAAAATTCCGGGGGGGGGGGGTCCCAGTCCCCCCAACCCCTCTTACTCAGCTGTATTGGCTTGCTTTGCTTGCCAGTCCCTGGCATATTGAAAATAAAAATACCAGTCCATCATATCAGATAGTTTGAGAAGCACTGCTCTAGATCATCGTTTTGTTTTGTAGTGGTCTATTTTATTATCTCAAGTTAACTTCAGAGAAGATTCAAGCAATTAGCAGACATATTGTTTTTACTGTCAAGTTTATGAAGCATAGAAAAAAAGCAAGTTATTTTGGCTCCATTTTACATTGTTAATTTTATCAGTTGGGAATGAATTCCATTTTTAGATAAGAACAACCAAATAGAAAAAATATATCATAATTTTTATATAAAAAAAATGCTCACTTTTTTTACAAACTTTTGTTTCTCCTGTGATCCAATTAAACTGATTCTTTATAAATAATCAATAATGTTAACATTTAACCATTCCAGGTTTGATGTCTGATAACAGAACTTTGAACATTCTATCATGGAAGCCATGTTGGTCAAATGTGTTAACTTATATCTACTTAAGGAAGATCACTTTTAAACCAAAACAAAATCAGTTTTATATTTAGATAATTTCAAATTGCTATGATACCAGTTTTTTCTTTTCTAATCTTCTCACTTTGTTTTCTTTTTTCTTTCAATTGGAGTAGATAGACTAAACTATTGCCCGGTTCACACTCCACCCACACCTATTGAACAGGTGAAGAGGCTCATCCCTTGTTTCCTGTTTAGGATGCGGTTTCCGGTTTTCTTTTTTCTAATCTTCTCACTCTTATGTAGCCCCCTGCACATCAGTGGCATTACTGCCTTGCTTGGGGTGATATGATTAAAAAATATATATTTATATATATATATATATATATATATATATATTCAATTAGAATTGTTACATTTACAAATTTAGATGAGACAGAAGAAAACATAACAAAGACATTGACAGTACCTTTCAGGTTTTTGTGGAAAGGAGTTTTTTCTTTATTTTGTACTCTAGTTACATAAAAGAAGAGTTATCTAACTTTCAATCAAAACTTAATACTTGATGTTTTTATCTATATAATTTATCAGTTATTTTAAAATTGAAATTTAATTAAATTATAACCTCATAAGAAACAAGATGGTGTAGTGCAATAGAAGTTGCTTGAATACTTTCAAGATAAATGGATTCAATGCTTACATCAAAGAATTTATACACACACATATGCACACATACACATATGTACATATATTACAAGAAAGTAAAATTAATATATAATATATATATAAATATATATAATATATATCTTATGAAAAATGGTATAATGTTTTTATTAACCATTGTAATAACAGGATTAGAATATATACACACACACATATATATATATATATATATATATATATAATCATCTACAGACATATGGCATGTCTTAAAGTTTCATGTGTTATAAAATCATCAGGTGCATATTTTAAACTATATATTGTTCATACATTGACCACTGTTATATTAGCAACTGAATATTAATACTATGCATATGTACACCCTCATATGTATATTTATTCATTTATGTCACTATATAATATAATATAATATAATATAATATATTGAGCCCAAAACTCAACACATTATTAAACAGTTATAAATAAATATGAAATAAATATGAATATGAACATAAAGACACACACACACACACACACACACACACACACACACACACACACACACACACACACACACACAACACACACACACACACACACACACACACACACACACACACACACACACACACACACACACACAGCACACACACACACACACACACACACACACACACACACACACACACACACACACACACACACACACACACACACACACACACACACACACACACACACACACACACACACACACACACACACACACACACGCACACACACAGACACACACACACACACACACACACACACACGCACACACACACACACACACACACACACACACACACACGCACGCACGCACACACACACACACACACACACACACACACACACACAATGGCTATAAAAAAACAGGCTCAGTGTAATATAACAGGACTATTAAATATGTACTTATAAATATACATATTATTCTAAATCTATAGCATGACTCAGAGTTTCATGCTCTGTGTAATCATCAAGTGCATATTATAAACTAAATGTTCTGGGATTTGAATTTCTGGTTCTCATGATGTTAGTGTAGTTTTTTATTATAATACTGGAATTAAATTTTTCAATTATTTAATTTTAATTTAATTTATGCTAAAATAGGAACTTAAAATTAAAAAGCAAAAACTCAAATGCAGATATAAGAGGGAGATTTTTACAGCAGAGGGTATATAATTGATGTGTATGTATCAATTTTTGTTTTTTGCTTTTTGGGGAAAAAACCACAAAAAACTAATAATAACAATATCAATAACAATCACAATTTTGATGTGACTATGGGCAATTATGATGACGTGATAATATATGCATTTATAGGCATATATATATAATTAAAAACTTAGAAAATATCATTAACGAAAAGGACATAGATTTATACAGGGATGATAACCTAATAAACATAAAAAACTGTAACAGTAGAACTACAGAAAAATAAGAAAACGAATTATAGAAATCTTCAGCATACTAGGATTTACAATAGATAAAATTCTGATCTAAAAATAGTAAATTTCCTAGATATAACATACAACAGATGCAAACCATACAGAAAAGCAAGCAACAACCCTTTATACATTAACAAAAACTTCAACCAGCCTCCTAACATATTCAAACACATGCCTATATCTATAAACAAAAGAATATCAATAAATTCAAGCAACATAAAAATGTTCACTAAAAACGAAAAAATATGTACCAATCAGCACTAAGAAACATAGGTTATTGGAACAAATTAGAATACGCAAACAAAAACAAGTCAACAGAAAGACAACGGAAAAGAAATATAATCTGATTCAACTCACCCTACAATAATACAATAAACACAAAAATAGGAAAAAATTTCTTCAAAATAATTGAAAACATTTTCCTAAACACAGCAAACTATCAAAAATCACTAACAAAAAATTCAGTCAAAATCAGTTACAATTGCATAAATAACATGAAGAAAATAATAATCAAACACATTAAAAAATACATAACAAAACCAATAACAACTACAACATAAAACAACACAAATAAATGCGTGCATCAAAACAAAATCAACTCCATTTAGTGAAAGATGTCTAACCAACAATTGATATATAAAGCTATCATAGCAAATAACATTAACACAGAAGGAAAATAAAAGTCACAGAAACAACCTTTACAGAAAGGTTTAACAATCACAAAATGTCATTCAAAACAGAATGATACATAAACAACACAACATCATCAAAATATATATGGAGCCAAAATTAAATAGAAAATCATAAAAAGAGTAGCCTTACACATCAGCAAAAGCAGAAATTGAAAACTGTGTTTGGAAGAATAAAAACAAAACAAACTACTAAACAACAAAAATGAAATTATAGAAAGATGCAGGCAATCAAATACTTTGCCACTTAAATATTAATGCAAACAAAAGAAATAAACACAATATAAAATGCAATTCTATTTCAAATGCAGTTCACCACACGTAACACCTTGCTCCCACCAATGACAAACAAAAATGAATAACCACAATATCAGTAAGAAATAAATGCCTAATCCCCCCACCTAAGCCACTAACAAAAACACACAAATCTAGCACAACAAATATTCAACTGTCACCCTTAATGCCAAGTTGTCAACACCCCACAAAATAATAAATCAATGAAAATATACCACTCTTTAAAAATCAGCAGAAATCCAGAAAATAAAGGAAGAAAGAAGAAAAAGAAATAAGAAAGCGAAGATAACCAGATAACATGACATTCATCAAAAGAAAAAATCACACACTCACAGACTCACACACAAAAGTAACAAATAACACCAGTTAAACAATAGTATATAAACACACAAATATTTAAAAAAAATCAGCAGAAAAACTGAACAAGCCCTGATGAGTGAGCATATTATATGGTTCCAAAACTGTGAAGTCAGTATGATGGAAATGACACCAATCAGTTAAATGACAATATTTTACATATCAATTCTCTTAATGCTCTATCTCCATCTCGGATATCAAGCACTTTATTGCAAAGCCTGCTTGCCTTAAATGCCTTTCTACCAGTAAATCACTGAAAGTCAGTAGTTTTGGTTTCAAACAGTCTTCCACCTTATCAATATATATACATATGTATTGTTAAGTTCTATACTTAAATGCAATTGTAAAGCAATTTTAAACATGAAACAGACTCAGCTTGAGATGTTGACTTCAATATCCATTTTATATTTATATAAGCGCTATTCCTTATATTGAACCCATAAATATAGCATATATATATAGATATATATATATATATATGCTAAATTTATATATATTATATATATACAGCATATATATATATATATGTATGTATATATAAAAAACAAAATAAGGCTAAAAAAACAACACTCAATAATATCAAATATGAAAATGACCACAATATGTTTGAAAGATACACATATATAAAAATCTACTTATTCAGTTAAAAATAAAAGTAAATCTTTGATAATGACTAACAGAAAGTACTAAGAGAAAGCATACATGTAACATATTTTGTATAGCTTTTGTCTAGAAAAGAAATCATTTATATGAGCAATAGAAAACTTGATTAAAAAGCTTAATCCCAGTACCTTTGCAATCATCTTTAATTAACTTGTATAAAAATAGAGATTGCTGCTCATATATATATATACACTACCAGTCATAATTATTATGCCATCCCAGTTTTTTTAAAAGAAATTATGTATTTCATACTATTTTTAGTATTTATTGCTAAATGAAAATAAAATGGTCCTTTTTTATTATTACATTGCAAAATTTTACAAGACAAGAAAGCAAAGATGAACTCATCCGAATCACTCTAAATTTCCTTTATTCTTTCATTGATGAAACTGCAATATAGGTAATTACTAAATATTTATAAATTCATTTGATGCACATGTCATTGTGCAATATTAACAAAAGAACCATTCTATTTTCATTTACAGTTATTCACTTGGCAATTAATGCTAAAAAATAGTATGAAATACATCATTTTTTTAAACACTGATGTGGCCTAATAATTATGGCTGGTAGTATATATATAAACAGAATAATATACTTAGAAAAGCAAAGAAAAGACAATAAATGTTTATGTTATTGGTTGTTTGTGTGTTGTGCCGTAAGGTTTTGTCAAAAATCAGAAATCTGCTTGGTGGGAATGGGTTCAGTCTTGTCTCTATCACATCCTATGGGTGCAAAATTAAAAAGAGAGAAAGCATGTGTGAATTTTTTTCTTTTATACTGCTTATTATCATGACACATAATGAGTGTTAAAAGAAATCCCCTGGTAGACAAAGTTGTGTTAATGAAATGGAATTAGTACCCTGCTTGGAAAAGTTTGAATTCACTCTGCACTCACTGGCCTTCAAAAAGGTATAAACCCACTTCTTCCACCCCCCAGCGAAAGAGAAACAGGGAGAGTCACTGTAATCCATTGGCCTTATAAAGGCAAACTTTCTTCAGAATTTCTTCAGCAGATCAGGTTAGGGATCATCCCTTGCTGCTAATACCATGTAACCTATCATATATTATTTGGAAAGGAAATTTTTTTTAACTTTAATACAACATTCAAGAGTCACTTAAAGTAGAAGGGTTACTGAACAAGGTTGTTTTATGGATGTACAAATTAGAGAATTATGATATGTAATGTAGATAATGACTCTATTTGAAGAAGTTAAGTTTCTAGTGGTCAGGGAAGCATCATTTTGGGTGTCTTTTCCACAAATTCTCTGACTAAAACTTCCTCCATAATAATAGAATATAAAGACAATGAAGATGGACACTGCCAAGTAACCGAGACATTATTCCGAGAGAGGCTACAAAAGAAATTACTTGGCATGCAACAATCTAAGAAGTCATGGGAAACACCTACACGCACAGATAAAGAATTATTTCTATTATTTAATGTCAAATTAAATACAGAGATTAAATGGTAATTTTTTTTATCCCGTCGATTAAATCTAAATATTAATCACTGTTCTGATTGCTTTTTAACTAAATCTTACTTCAGAAAAATAATTTAGATAATGAAGAAAGTCAAGGATTTGTTTACCTGATATGGGAATAAAAATAATTGCAAATTTGAACTGACTGCAAATTTGTCATCTATAATATTGCAATTATCGATTTTCTAGCTTTGTTATTGATTTACAATAAACCTGTGAATAGTGATTAAAGAGATTACCAGATAATGATATCAATGGCACCATTAACAATCACTTTAGGGCAAAGCAAAAACAAATAAACTTTGTTTTTTTTTTAATTTTTAAAGACAATCATAAAAAATGAATGCTTCAGGACAGTCTTTGCAGAGTATTGTTTTATTAAATCATCTTCATGCATTGTTTTGAAAATTGAATCAAATTTGTTCAAAAACGCAGCTCACAAATAATGACAAATGCTAATTGATGTTATTGAAGTAAATTTGGGTAAAAATTTATGCATAGCAGTGCACCGTGATTTAGTTTCAAATTGATTATGTTATTCTGTTTTCAAAGGCAAAGAACTGATTTGGTGAAAGAATTGGTGAAATACGTATAAAATATTTTCATTTCAAAGTCTTTTCTGTTTTTAAACTGACTTTAACTAACATAATAATAAACTGTGTTTTGTAAAAAAGTCTTTTGTGTTCATGTAATTTATGTATTTCTTGTGTCAATTATTACAGGTAATAGTGTAATTTTCTCCTTCAAGTTTTTGATTGCTTTGTTTTGTATTAATTTAATTAATTAAGAAAAGAAAGGTATTTAAATGTAAATTCTCAGTATTTCCTCTTCTTCGGGTATAGTCATATCAACATAAACATTCCTTTAAAGGAAGGAGGAAACATGTCACACAAAATATTCTTTCATTTTGTTATAGGTTTTTCTTTTTTAACTAAAATTGTTCTTGATATATAAAAATTTATATATCATTTATCTAATAATAAATCTTGTAAATAAATTCAATTTTTTAATCATTTTCACCTCAAGCAAGGCAAGAATGCCACTAGTACACAGGTAGCTACAGGGAGTGAAAGTAAGAAAAAAAAGTGAGAGAAAAAAAAAAAAATAAGGCTAAAAAAGGCTAAAGAAAGACTGAGAGAAAAATGACTATAGAGAGGATTGAGGAAAGGCCAACAGATTCAAGAAGATAGACGATGGTGATTGACGTTGCATTTAAATTTTTGAAGATTGTAGTTATCAGGGAAGCAAGTAAATGGAAGGGAGTTTCATAGATGGAAGTTTTTTTTTTTTTTAATCATATCACCCCGAGCAAGGCACTAAGGCCACTGGTGTGCAGGGGGCTACGTAAGAGTGAATAGATTGGAAAAGAGAATGCCGGAAACCACGTCCTAAACAGGGAACAAGGGATGAGCCTCTACACCTATTCAATAGACGTGGGTGGAGTGTGAACCGGGCGATATTTCAGTCTATCTACTCCAATTGAAAAAAAAGAAGAAACAAAAAAGAAAAGTGAAAAGATTGGAAAAAAGAAAGCCGGAAACCACATCCTAAACAGGGAACAAGGGATGAGCCTCTACACCTCTTAAATAGACGTGGGTGGAGTGTGAACCGGGCGATAGTTCAGTCTATCTACTCCAAATGAAAAAAAAACAAAAAAACAAAAAAGAAAAGTGAAAAGATTGGAAAAAAGAAAGCCAGAAACCACATCCTAAACAGGGAACAAGGGATGAGCCTCTACACCTGTTCAATAGACGTGGGTGGAGTGTGAACCGGGCGATAGTTCAGTCTATTGTGAGAAAAGGAGCTGTTGGAGTAGAAGTAATGGATGCATTTAAATATTTCAACAGTAAATGGGTGGGACCTAAATGCCAATCTAGTAGCATGCTTAAATTCATGTAGTTGGGACACCAGTGAAAAATGCTTGTTACCATGGAAATATTTGTAGAAAAATAATATCAGTGGAAAATTACTATAAATTTTGTAATGCTGATTTTCACTTGGAATAAACAAATTATAATCAAATGTGACAGAAAAATATTTATTTAAACTAGGGTGTCTTAGCATAGGGTGTTTTTTTTTTACAGTTTATCAACTCTTTCTGAGTTATCTAAAACCAAAACATTGTAGATTGTAAGAATAATTATTTGTTTTTTGTGCATAAATATTAACAATTTTTTAAAAGTTTTCTCAAGATACAAGTTCTACTATTTAACCCATAACTGGGAAAAAGATGGATTCATACTTTTCTCAAGGTTATTTGTGCATAAGTGAATGTAACAAGCACAACTGGAATTCAAACATGACTCTTTGCTTTCTCATTTCAAGCCGCTATACATTACAACATGCACATATACACTAAACATAGAGTAATAGTTAGCGAACTAGTTTGGGCAGTGAATTCATTTTTTATACTGAGTAATTAGTGGGCATGTAGCTATGTGGTAAGAATGTTAGCATGATACCTGGGTTTGAATTACCTGATGGTTTGAAACTTACCATTTATCAGGAAGGTAACCATAATATCTGCCTGGGAAAATGATTTCAGTATACAGCACTGTTGGGAATTAACATGAAAACCATGCATTGACTCAACCCTTAGGAATGAAATGGGGTTGCCAGAAATGTTTAGAAGCTGTCAATAGTTGTACTAGCACTAAGTCACAATTTATCATGACTGAGGATTTGTATGTACTGGCCTTGTTCCAACTGTGGATCATACCAAATTATATAGGTCTTTCTCTGAAACTATCACTAATATCTGCTCAGAATAGTTGCTGTATAACCCACAGATTGGCTTCATTAGCAGAATTTCTTTAACAAACAAGTAGGGTAATCCAGTAGTATATTCTCATACTTTTGTTTTCTAATCATTTTACCCCAAGCCAAGCATAACTGCCACTGGTGTGCAGAGGATTACAGAAAAGATGAGTGATGAGAAAGAGAAAAGTTACAGGGGAGTCAGAGAATAAGTAAGAAAAGGATGAGAATACAGGTATAAAGAGGGTTGCATGAGAATGGAGTGGAAAGGAAGAAGAACATGATACAAGTGTTGTAAGGGAAAGGATGCGAGTCAAGGAGATAAGAGATGGCAATTGACTTTGTATTTAAATTCTTGGAGATTGTAGCTGTCAGCAAAGCAAGTATACGGAAGGGAAATCCACAGGTGGAAAGTGCGAGCAAAGAAGCTTATAGAGTAGAAGCTGCAATTACATTTGATTAGTTTCACTGTAAAAGGGGGGGATCTAGCCACCAGTCTAGTAGCTCAACTAACTTCATGCAGAGGTGGCACCAGGGAGCTAAGCTCATCAGAGCAGAAACCATGAAAGTATTTCTAGACAAGGCAGAGAGAAGCCACATTATATTGGTGAAAAAGTGACTGAAGTTGAGCTAGGATCAATTGCATTACAGATTCTTCAAAGGATTCTGTCAAGAAGCCCGAGATGAACAGCAGGGGCACCTGGCCAGATGTGACAGCAACGACAGTGCATGAGCAGATGGTAGATTTATATATGTGCAAGATGGATTTAGACGAGAAAAACTTTCTGGCCCTACAAAGGGAATCAACCTTCCAAGCAGCAGGTTTAGCTATGGATTCAATGTAGTCATTCTACTTGAGGTCAGCTGATAGATTTAGGCCTAGGAGGTGCAGTATATTGCTTTCAGGGAGAGTAGCCTGATCCATTCTGATGGGGGTAGGAGCGGTTGTCTATGGTCATTAAAGGATAGAATCTTTGTTTTAGAAGCATTAAGATTTATGAGCCATTTTTTACCCCAGCCCACCACAGATTAGAGGACTTTTTCAAGACCAGCAGCGAAGTTTGCTTTGTCAGCCTGGGCACATTTTTTATCAAGGCAGGAGTAAATGGCTGTGTCATCAGCACATCAGCATAAATGCCTACTTGGGATCTGATTATATCCAAGAGATCATTGATGAAGATCAAAAAAAGCATAGGACCTAGAATAGAGCCTTGAGGGACACCCGCATTCATATGATAGTATCTGGAAGCATGTCCATTCAATACTGCCTTCATTACATGATTTGAAAGGAAAGACTGGATTAGCTCAAACAATTGTCCAGTTATACCATAGCCATGTAGCTTGCACAAAAGACCAGCATGCCAGGCTCTGTCAAATGCTTTGGAGATTTCTAGTGCACTAGCTTGAGCTTCACCATTCTTATTGAGAGCCTGGTATATATACTCTGTGATGGTCGTTAACATATCAGCAGTAGACCTGGTGAAGTGGAAACCATACTGTTTATCAGAGAAGAGGCTGTGGGCTCTGAGATATTGAACCACTTCTGCATTAATAATAGGTTTGCCAAAAATTTTGACCCCCATAAGGTAAGTAGAGGTGATGGAATCCCAATTCTGCATTAATAATAGGTTTGCCAAAAATTTTGCCAAAAAAACTTTGCCAAAAATTGGTAGGAGACTGATAGGGCAATAATTAGAGGGGTCTGAGGGAACCACAGAGGAGGACTTTCAGCAGACAGGGAAGTGAAAAGCAGAGAGACAGTAGTTGTAGAGTTTGGAGGGGACAGAGGAGACAATAATTGGGATTTCATCACCTCTACTTACCTTATGGGGGTCAAGCTTTGAAATTTTGTAAGAGACCAGTGAGGGAGTAATGTAAACGTCACTCATTTGAGCCTCAGTTCTAGGAGGAAAGTCAGGTGCAGATACCCCTAAAGGAATCAAATGTTGAGTTGGTGGAGAATCTGCACGCAAAGTATTCAGCTTTGTCCGCTGAATATGTGAGGACCTAAAATTTATTGATTAAAGGGAGGATTGAGAGCTTGCTGTTTTTTAACACATTTTTATAGAGCTGCCAGTAGTCTTTGGAGCTGAACTTGCAAGATGCTATATGCTGTTTCATTCTTTCAGCAAATAACAGGTTAGCATCAGTTAGGATCCTCTTGCACTGATTACAAGCAGAGACAAAAAGGCACCTATTATGATCAGATGCGTGTCTCCGCTAAAGCTGGAAGAAGTAATTCCTGTGGACAATAGCAGCCGAGCAAACTGGGGTGAACCAAGGGAATGGGTGGATTTTAAGTTGTAACTTCCTGGCTAGAGTATTAACCCATGAAGAGACCTTGGATTCACAGTCTTCTTTTTCTTTGGATAGTGTTGCAACACCCAGGTAAATACAATACACAGAGAAAGTGTGCCACAGTATTATTCAGCACAATATCTTGTGCTAAATGAATATGCACAGAACAATACAATAGTTACAATAATAGACAAGACAGAATTTACAACACAGGGAGGAGGGGTTTAGATCGCAATAGTCACCAAAATAATCAGTCTAAATATCACTTGAATGACACTCAAATATTATGCTTTGAGTTCTACTATTCTTTAATTAAACAGACCATTTCCGGCCATAGTCCATTCAATCATTGAGAGTGCTGCAATGGTGTCAGCCACTCTACAAGGGATAAGTATTCAAATATTTTAATTCCTGTTATAAATATGACACATGGCCCAGGACACATGGCTCAATGACAATGGACCAGTAGATAAAAGTGTTAGTTGGATTCATTGATTTAAAATTAAGAGTTGTGAGCTCAGTACCTGGTTACAGCAATAGTGAACAAAACCTTAGAGAGTTAAGTTAAAGAGAGAAAACTGATACTGAGATATCTGGCAGAGGCATCGCTCATGGAATGGGAACAACCTATCCCAGTGAACAAAATAAAATTTGAAATTCCAATCACCTGAAATTTTAATAACTGTCTATATTTCTAAGATGAAGTATTGTAATTATTTACACTATTTTCAATACTCATAATGTTTTGATGTTGTATGCTCTCTCTGTTCTTCTGTTGATTGGAATTTTGAACCAAACACTTTAATACCGATCACAAGAAGATAACCAGAGCATGCAACAGCCGAGTATAAATACTGACTTTTTTATTAGTAGCTTTCTTTAGGTAATTTGTTTTGTAAGCTTGGTTCATTTTTAGCATCAGGAAAGAAAAAATACTGTTTGGGAGTGATGGCCTCGGTATTGCTTAAGTGATAATTCAATAATTCCTTTTTTTCAAAATAAAATTGCCTGAATATGGATAGAAAATGAATTGAGCAAGTAGACAAAAATAGAAAGGGATGTAAAATAAGGATGCTTGTTCTCATCAGATTTATTTAAACTATACTGCAAGGTGATCCTAAAAGAACTAGTCATCCTACCAGAATTTCTTACGAGTGGACACATTTTTAATAACATCATATATGCAGATGAGACCATGTTTGTGACAGATACAGAAAAAAAAAACTGCAGGAACTTTGAAACAAGGTAGTAAAGAAAAGTAGGAAGAAAGGACAAACCATCAATTGTAAAAAGATAAAATGTATGATCATTAGCAAGAACAGCCCAGGAACCAAGTTCCACATTGGAGATGTCAAAATCAAGTAAATACAGAAGTTAATTTATCTGGGAAGTGTTATGACAGGCAATGGGAAATGTGAAACAGAAATTCAAAAGAACACTGGAGTAAAAATGTGCCTTCCTGAAGTTAAGCAAAGTATTAAAAAATAAGAAAATTTTCTTAGAAACAAAGAAAATAGTTCTAATCTGCTATGTAATATGAATCTTCTGATATGGCAGTGAATGCTGGGCAATTTTCTCACAGATGAAGAAAAACCTTGAAGCAACAGAGATGTGATTATACAGAAGAATGCTGAGAATACCATGGATGGAGTACGTGAATAACAAGGAAGTTTTAAGAAGATAGGGAAAAATATCACTTACACTTAAAATCAGATAGAGATATCTGAAATTTTTAGGCATATAATAAGAAAAGAAGGCTTAGAGAATTTAACATTTATGGGACATGAATGCAATAAGAGAAAAGCTAAAAATGTATTTAATTTGTTGTACTCCATTGCAATGAGAGCAATTTCTGATTCACTCTACATGTTGAGCAGTATATGATCATTAAGAAAGCAAAACAAAAAACAAAAATGTCTTTTTCTGCACAAGGGCTTCGAGCATCATATTTAGTCTACAAAACAAATCCCTGCAATAAAATACAATAGCCAATCCTGAACATTCCTGCTAGAAAAAAGATGACTCTAGGGACCACCAGTCAGTCAGTTAAGTGTCATATATGATACCCACTTGGGTGGTCATGTCTTGAAAGAAACATGACTGACTAGGCAGAAGATTTTCCGGCAGTAGGTTGCCATTACTTTCTGTGGTAGACTGGTTACCAACCAAAGCTATAGAACCCAATTTGTTCTGCTATTTAACCCATAGTTGGAAGGAGAAGCTATGGATTTATATCTTTCCCAAGGATATTTGTATGTAATTGAATGTAACACATTCAACTGGAATTTGAACTTGACTCTCTAATTTCTTGATCCACTATGCCACAATGCACATTCTAGGGCTCACCAAATTTGCTTAAAAGAAAACTCGTCATAAATGACTGATGCTGTGAACTAATCGGCCACCTGCTGACATGCAGATGCACTGTCATCATCAGTGCCATGATTGGTTCTCTTGTCACATCCATGACCTCACCCAAGCTTCACTAATCTCACCTTAATTTTCACAGATGAAATGTGGCCAACAGGCCAGTTTCTACACCACCTGGCTGCTAATGCCAATCGCTGTGATTTCTAACACCTTAACATTTAGTATCCATTCCAGGCTTCCCTCATTATCACCACCATGACCTGTCTCAATGATACTGCATTCAATCAGAATATCTAACAGAACTCTGTTCGATCAACATTCACTATCTCTGCCTAATCCCTCACCACCGCCATAACCTTGGCAACCAACAGGCCTTACCATGAACTGACCTACCACCATGTTCCCATTTCACCAAACTGCCAACCCACCTTACCAGGCAATTTGGATTCAACTCTTTGAGATTGTCACTTGACTGCCAGACCATCAAAGTGTCAATTTCAGCTGTGAAGAAATGTCTATGTCAAACCCTGCTAAGGACAACACTTGGCTTCAATAATCCTCTCCAGACCTATCTTCTCACACCAACTATGACCTCTGTCAACCAACCTAAGAAATCAGTCAGCTCTACCGACAACACTCTTACACCTAATTGCTTTCCCTACCAACAGTAACTAAGGAACCACATATGAAAAGTTTTTGCCACTTTCATACACCTATGTACATATTCTGAATCTTGACCATTACATATTGCTGAAATCTTCATCTTTGTTTCTTTCCTTTGTAACAAAATGCTTGTTATAACAATTTTAAAAATATGGATGTTGAGTAATGCCTGGGATGGATAGTAAGAGGAAAATGTTGCTACATAGGACAAGAAACCGTGGAGAGCCATAATTGCTCACATCTTAAAGTGACATAAAAGAAGAATCAATCTGTGCAACACTTGACCTCTTGAAAACTTGATGTTTGGATAAATTATATATATATATATATACTGGTGAGCATGTGGCCAATTGATTAGAATATTAGTATTCTGACTATGAAACTGAGGTTCAACCCTAGTTATGATCAATTTGTTGAGAATGTGATCTCCAGATATCAATGAGAATTCAACAAATGCCTGAAAACCATGTCACAGTTTGACCTAACCCTGTGAATGAAAAAGGGTAGACAGAACTCTTTCGAAGTCATCAGTGGTTGTTCTAGCATGAAATCACAAGTCATCATAACAGAGGCTTGGAGCATACTGGCTTTGTTCAAACATTTGATCATACCAGATTATGCACTCAGAAATTGTGACTAAGGTCCATTCAGCATAGTTACAGTATCAATCACAGATTGGTCCTGTGGGTGTTGAACAAACACAGATATGTCTGAGCAGGTGTCTGCAACAGGGATCAGCTAGCCACTCTAGCAGAGAGGCATACTTTAATGTGAGTAACTAGTTATATAATGTATTATATCCATTTCTTGACTGACTGTTTCAAGATACCAAAATTCCAAATTCTAACATAAGTCTAATTCCATGGTTTATTGATAAAAGACTGTGTAATGTAAGATTGAAAAAGAAAAATTCTTGATTGTAAGATGGAATTATTATTTTCTTTGAGAGGATGGCAGACAGATGAATCCTATTTAAGCCATGTGCTGAACCATACAAGGTTACATTGTGGAATTATGGATAGTGGCTCAGGTTCAAATTCCAGTCAAAAAGCCAAGTTCAAATTCCAGTCAAATTCATTACATTCACTTATGTGCAAATGCTGTTGAGAAAGTATAGATCCATCTCTTCTCCCTCCATCTATGGGTTTGAATAGCAGGACAGACTGAAACCTATACCTTTGAGTGGTGACTAGTCTAGGAGAAGGACAACTCTGAATTCAAAACTTCCTGCTATGGGTAAATAGTCTTGTCTCTTTAGCCCTGAGTGTCAACTTATCTAGAAGGTGGATAATTGACTAACACTAGTGAAGCACATATGATGCAGCTAATAAAAGGACTGTGGAGTTTACAATGACTTTATGTTCTTAACTGTTTTTTTTTATAATTGTTTTACACCAAACAAGGCAGTTTCACCACTGATGCGCAGTGAGAGAAAAAGAAAGAAAAAGAAACAGGGGACAAGTTACCAGGGATGTTGAAGAAAGAAAAAAGTAAGATTGGCTCTAATTGATTGACTGAACTGCGATATTACATTCATTATTCTAATACTCTACCATTAGCTGTTAGTATTGATAAATTTTTAAGTAAAATATAGAAATTACTTTTTTCTCTCCACCAGTAATTAGATTCTATATGTATTCTTACTTCTGCTAAATAAAAAAAAAAAATATTGAATTAAAATCTTTCCCTATATGCTTGATAAAAATTGGAACATTTGGTCAAACATTCTTGGCCAAACCTTTTCCTCAACAAACCTTCCTTAAAACAGCTAAAATGAGTAACATTTTGTTTTATTCCTTGAGTGTAAACATAACTTTTTCATCAGCCATTAGCCCAATAAGTGTCAGTATTTCCCCCATGTATGTTCTAAATCCAAGCAAGAATTTTGCAGTGGAAAATGTTCCTCTTGATCTATTTTTAGTGGTCTAAAGTACAAACAGCTGCTGGTTTATTTCTTTGTAAACAAACACTGAGTTCAAGTAGAGAAGATTTGGGACTAAGAATTATTATTACGAAGGTGTGGATTTGGCATGTATATGATCTTAAAATATTTTTCTTCTAAAGAAATAATAACTCAGGTTGAAGGAACCATTTTGAAGGTTATAGCAACATTAATAATTAATTCAGTCAAAATTATTACAGTAAATAAACTATTAATAATTGTGAGAACATTTAAAATGATTTATGCTTTTGCAATAAAGTTTTTCTATATAATGATATAAGTTGATTTTTATAGATGTATCTTTTTATAGTGAACAGCCATATTTGAAATGCATGCAAAAAAGTTAAGGCATTTTTTAATAAGTTGTATTATTCACAGTTTACAGAAAAAAGAAATGAAAATATATTAACCAAGGAACTGGAATGTAGTTTCAATTGTTGATGAGTTACTTAATCTCTAGTCACTTTGCCTATTCCTTTAGGGAAAATGAGTCACTTGATGTAGATTTGTATAGATAAGTTGACTGATTACAGCCAGTTGCAAAGATTTTATTTACCTTTTTTTAGGAGATAGACTCAATTTTTAATTTTTTTTTAAATTTAAAAATACTTTTTTTTATTTCTACTCCACATACAAGTTTCTAATCTTATTTCAAATTTAAATTCTAGTAGATTTTTGACATCTTTTTCTTTTTTTTTGTAATCCATATCACCCCATGCAAAGCAGTAAAGCCACTAAGACACAAGGGTTACAAAGTGTAGAAAAATTAGGGGGAAGAAAAACTAATAATGAGCGGGAAAGAGAAAGAGTAATCAGGAAGACAGTACATAGTGATTAACATTGCATTTAAATTTTTGCAGATTAAAGTTGGCTGGAAAGCATGGAACCAGAAGGGAGTTCCACAAGTAAAAAGTGTAAGAAAGGAAACTGTTAGCATAAAATTTATGATTACATCAATTCAGTTCTATTGTAAATTGATGAAAACTCAATGTCAGTCTAGTACTGTACTTAAATTTAAAATGACTAAAAAAGCTCATCTGAACAAATACCATGAAAGTATTTATAGAAAAGGCACAGGGAGGCAACCTTACAATAATGGAAAAGTAACTGAAGCTAAGCCACTAGATTAAAACCAATAATACTGCGGATTCTTCATTGGATTTTAGCAAGAAGTTCAATAGCAGACCATATGTGATAGCAATATTCTAAGCATGAATGAATTTTAGACTTATAGATATGTAAAATAGATTCCAAAGAAAATAATTGTCTTGCACAGCACAGTGAACCAACTTTTTTAGCAGCAGATCTAGCAACAGATTTAATATAATATTTCCACTTCATGCCAGATGAGGATGTTAGCCTGGGAAGGCATAACAAGTCACTTTCCTTGAGTTTAGTATCAGCCATGTTGATAGAAGGCAGAAAGGGGTTTCTCAGATGATAAATGAAGAGAATTTTTACATGCTAGCTATTTTAATTACTACATTTGAATGATTAAATTTGCAAATATCAAAACAAAGTAATCTCTTCTGTTGATCAGAATTACTTGAAGATATTTAAGAACAGATGCAAATATTTTTGCAGTTGTTTCTGTTGTCTGCTTTGAGGAAGGTTGGCTCACTTTGTCATACTAGACAATTTTTCTCACCAGAATCTAACTTCCATATTTATAAGTCTACCATTCAAACAGGCATTGGATATTGCTGCCACACCTAGTATGGTGCTTTTGCTATGTATTTAGAAATTCTTGATAAAATCAAAAGAAGAATCTGCATTGATATTCATGCTGACCTAGCATCTCGGCTTGTCACTTTCCAACCACCATAACCTAGCTTCCTTGTGATTTTTCTATAGATTTTTTCTGGTAACTCTTCTGATAAGCTTTCCACTTTGTCATCAAAACTTCACAATTTTAGCAGCAGTACTATATTGGCAGTTAGGTCTCATCATTTTATTATCAAAATTACTAGATATAATCATAAGTTCTATGCTAACAGTTTCTTTTCTCATACTTCTTGCTTGTGGAACTCTCTACAGGCTTCTTGATTTCCAGTCAACTTTGATCTTTGGAAATTTAAATGCGATGTCAGCCATCATCTTCTGTTTTCTTGAATCCTCTTCTAATTCTTTTATTGTCCTCTCTTGTTTTATCTAAATTATTCTTAGTAACCCCTTTACACCATAGTAGCTTTATTGCCTTGCTTGGGGTGAAAAAAATGTTTTATCATTTTTTCAAGTTAAAAATCAGTTGTATACTTTTAAATTGTACAATGGGGTGTTACTGAAAAGTTGTGAATTTGGTTCATTTGCCAAAGTCAAACTAATGGCCAAATATCAGTTGTGACTTTTACATAAATGTTTTTTTTTTGTCATGGTAGACATCCAAGTACATATCCTTGGGTAAATGCACACAAAAGAGTAGATATGTGCTTATCTATTTGCAAACATTTAGATATGAATATGTGCATGGATTATAGAACATTCTTTACAAATGAGAACACACACACACACACACACACACACACACACACACACACACACACACACATATATATATAGTTGGGTATTTGGGTGACAATCCCTGTAAACATGGAATTTATTATAGTAACATAGCAAAAAATAATCCCTGAAAATTACTAACAGTTTAACTAAAAGCACTTGAAACCAACAATCATTTGGACAATCCTTACATTTTATACAAGAAAAACATGATAAAAAATAAATGAAATTACCTTGTCAGTCTTGAATTAAATATATGCACATTGTCTCAAAGTGATCAATTTACTTTATGTCATGCACTCTCTGCATGCCCACAACCACTGCAGATGTACATGTGGTGTTATAACAAAGTGTTAAAAGAGGTCATGGACTTAGTCAGTACACAGTGTGAAATTGACAAGAAACAGTCAGTAATGGCCAGAGAACTTAAGGTTCATTTTTTCAAAGAAGGTGAACATCATGTGCGGGAGACCCAAATAGCTTCAAACATGATGCTACTGAGTGGGGCACATGATTGGAGGTTGTTAGTTGATCTTAGAACACCTCTGCCATTTCTGGTACACATCATTCAGACAGATGCACGCCCTGACATTGTAGTTTGGTTCGATACAAAAGAGTTGTGTCCTCTTAGTAGAATTAACAGTTCCATCAGATAAGAAGGAGGTGCACGAGTGAAAGAAAAACGCTAGAAATAACTGCAATCTGAAAAGGGGTGGACATGTCATTTGCTACCTATTGAAGTTGGGTACTGTCGATTCCTTGGACAGTCAATTATTTCCTTCCTTTTGTGGGTGGTTATCATTGGCCAGAACCTACACTCAACAGGCATCAAGTTAGATCCAGCCAAGATCCCAAATAAACAAAGTTGATTGAAGCCATGCTCACGACAGAATGCTACTTCCAACATGAAATACATCTGTTTACCTTCCATTCTACATCATTGAAAATGGTTGCTACAAGCTCATTATATATTGGATAAAAATCAAAAGCAAATGCTTTTAATACAAAATTGAAAATCTTACTTGCAGTGGTAAAAAATTCACAAGAGACAGACAAAAAAAATCACAAGAGACAACACAAAAAATCAATATCCTCTCTGGCAGCAAAAGTTGCTGGTGGTGCCAAGGGTGGCAGTACTGCCTTAGCCAATGAAACTGTATTACCTCCCATGGTTGACAGCTGATGAGGGAAAAGCATCATGCATTCTTTCACATGTTGTATGTAGAAAAAAAAATATGTGTATATTTAGACAGCATATCTTCATTCAAACATGTTTCATTGAATAACATAATCAACAATCAATAATCAACAAATGCTGCTGCTGGTGCCAGTCCCGCCATAACCACCAAAACCGTGACATCACCCATGGTCGGCAGCTGATGAAGACAGGGTATTGCATGTGCTAACACATGTTCTATGTTACAAATAAATATACTGTGTCTACTTATTTTTATATTGATCCTTTTCAATTGTTTAATCAGTTTCTTAATGTTAAAATGAAATTCACCAAGGAAGGCACAAAAGTTTTTTTTCAAAATAAGTACTTTTGATCTTTTCCAAGATCATTTTTAGAGGTAAATTACAAAGACAAACTTAATGCAACTGCAATAAAAACTGCATTCCATTGTAATGGGGAGTTTTAAAAACACACACAAATGTATTCTGTGATAGTTATTTTAAAATTTTTGCTGATTGATCTTGTTTAATGATATATCAACATTTCTATGGGTTATTTAATGCCAAAATCTAAATATTTTGAATATAATTTTATGGCTTCAACTACACATATCTTGCATGAAATTGTATGTCTTCATTTACAGATAAAATGTATTCTTGGTCATTTTCCTATAAAATGTATTGTTAGCAATTTAAAAAAATCACCATCACAATGGAATGCAAATTTATTCACACTTACGTTAAGTTTGTAATTTACCCCTGAAGATGATTTTCAAAAAGATCAAAAGTACATAGGTTAAAAAAACAAACCACGGCCTATTCCTTGATGAATTTCATCTTAACAATAAGAAACAGGTTAGAGAACTGGAAGGGACCAGTATAAAAATAAATCAACCCAATATCTCCATATTATTCAATGAAACACACACACACACACACACACACATAGAGTGTTGAGTTGTAATGGCGCTTACTGCCAAGTTTGTTGTTTTTTCCGAGCTTTACTGATAAAAGGATATTTTGGCAAGCAAGTTTTTTATCTTAAAGTACTGGGTATCAAGATAAAGAAATAAGATTAATGTAGAGAAGTTTGTCACTTAACTGAGCAGAGTCATGCTGACTTTGAAGTTTTATGAAGGCACCATTATGATGTCTTCACTCATTGGGACTTAATTTCCACCTGCTGTTGTGTCCTGTTTTTTTATAACATATATATATATATGTGTGTGTGTGTGTGTGTGTGTGTGTGTGTGTGTGTGTGTGTGTATGTAGTATGTGTATATATATATATATATATATATATATACTCAAACATACACACCGTAGTATTGGCGCTAGAGGGTGTCATCAGTGATGACTTTGCGTGGATCACTAGGGGTTTCAGGTCTTTCAACATCATACCCCCTCACCACACCGACCCAACCAGAGATGATCAGTCTCTGGTCCACCTGCAATAAGCACTTTCAGACACTGGAAAAATTTATAACGTTTGGGCCTGGTATGAAGTCTTGAAAATGCTTCTGATTGGCAATAGACAAAGCCACTTTACATTAAGAGGCAAACCGTTTTTACAGTTACATTAAGAGGCCACTTTATATTAAGAGGCGAAATCAGAAATGCAGAATTTTGGGGGATTTTAGCTCACAATTTGTTTTGAACTCCAGCTACTCGCTCTTTTGATCCATAACCAATTGGCTGTACTTTCTGCTGTTTCGGTTATGGACTTGAGTGCTTTCCTTTTTTTACTCCCACTATACCAATATCAGTTAAGGCTTTGTTTAAGGACCTTGCTGCAAATCATCTAGTCCCCACTTCTATCGGAGTGCAGCTAGCCCTCCAGCCTTTAACCCTGCAACTCTCCAGCAGTTCGTCGTATTTTAACTTCTTCCTTTCATGGGCTTCCTCTGCGTTTTCTTCCCAGGGGACCGTCAGTTCCCACAACACTATCTTCTTCAAATTATGTGAGAAGAAAACTATATCTGGGCAAAGTTTTGTGATGGCAATTTGGTCTGGGAATTTCAATCTCAAGCCTATATCGGCCCTTAGTTCCCAGTCTGTTGCAGGAGATAACAGTTTTGGCTTTACCTTCCTATTTTGTGGGATTTTCGTGCCTGCTTTAATAAATTTTATTTGCCTTGTGTCTGGGTTGTAAACATTCTCTTTGATAGCATTTTGAACTATTTTCACAATCTCTTTTAGAATTACGTCATGGCACCATCTGTAACGTCCATCAGCCAGTGCAGACTTACAGCTGCTCAGGATATGTTTTAAGGTACCTTTGCGCCCAGAAAAATGACAATTTGGTGACTGGGATTTATACCACAATTGTAAGTTTACGGGGCTTGGCAGGATGTTGTATACTGCCCGAATCAGAAATTTTAATCTGGAGTCACTGTGCCACATTAAAATTTCTGATTCGGGCAGTATACGACATCCTGTCAAGCCCCACAAACTTATATATATATGTGGTATGTGTATATATATATATATATATATATATATATCCGAGTGAGTACAGAATGAAGAAAGAATTTTTTCCACCGTCCAAAACATTAATTTAAAACAGTACTCGATATATAATGTATAGAGCTGTGAATATTTATTATAAATTAGGTTTTAGAACATGTACATAATGTTTTCTATATATGTCCTCTACAATCATATGGTTGTTTCGACATTGGGCATCCAACGTCTCATCAGGAGGAATGGGCAAGAACTGAAATCATCCGCTGCCTATATTTGGTTCATTGTTGTTTGTGGGGTTGGTTGGGGTTATTGATAATGAAGGGAATATGTCTTTTGTGTTGACTTTTGTGTTGACTTTTGAAGAACTTGGTGTGTAAATGCTAAATGGTTGATTAATGGCATTATCTGTTAGAATGTACGTTTTTTGGGTCGGGTATATCTTTTGGTTAGAATTTTGAAGAACGTGGTGTGTGGGGGGTTGATTACTTGGTCAGTTTTGCGTGTGTGTGTGTGTGGGGGTTCTTTGTGATTAGGGAACCCATCTTGTTTGTTGACCTTAAGAATTTTTAGGACAGTGGCATGGTTAGCTAGTGCTTGATTGATGAGTGTCTGTTGTTACCAGACAGATTTCATGTATTGCCTTTAATCTTCCTTTGGGTTTTTTAGATGGACGTGATAGGGGTGGGGAATATTTTTGTATTTAAGTAAGTTTTTTATGGGTAGGTTTCTTATCTAATTCGGAATGTTAAACTTTGCTTTAGAATTTAGTAGTTTGATCTTTCCTATAGAATTGTTTGTTTTTATTTTTATTTTTATTTTAGCAGGATAGGGGTGTTCATTTAAGTGTGGAGTATTATTGTATTTTGGCAAAGTTGTTTATAAAAATCTAAATTTGTATTTTTTAGAAGGTAAATGCAAATTTGTATTTTATCAGTTTTTTATAATTTATCTAAATTTGTATATTTAATCTTAATTTTGAATTTAGAAGATCGATTTTTTCTTTTAAGTTTTAATTTTCCATAGATTATGGTTTGGAAGCCTGTTTATTTCATTTAATTTTTCATTTTATTTATTTAGATATTTTTGTGGGTGTTAGACCTTACTTTAAGGATTTATTAGATTGATTTTTCTATAGCATTTTTTATCTTTTATAATAAAAATATCTAATGAAATTCCTAGTATTTTTTAGCATGATTGTAGGGCTAGATCATTAATGTGCTTACAGTTTATTTTTGTGTATGATATAATTATTCTGAAATAGTATATTTAATCTTAATTTTGAATATAGGAAATTGGTTCTTTTTTGAGTTTGGGAGCAATTGTTTTCGTTTAATTTTTATTTTTTCCAGTACGGAATATTTTTGTATTTAAGTAAGGTTTTACGGGTAGATTTCTAATCTAATTCGGAATGTTAAACTTTGCTGTAGAATTTAGTAATTTGATCCACTTAAGTGTTGAGTATTTTGTATTTAGGTGAAGTTATTTATAAAAAATCTAAAATTGTATTTTTTAGAAAGTAAATGTAAATTTGTATTTTATCAGTTTTTTATAATTTATCTAAATTTGTATATTTAATCTTAATTTTGAATTTAGAGGATCGATTTTTTTCTTTAATTTTTAATTTTTCAGAGATTATAGTTTGGGAGTCTGTATATTTCATTTAATTTTACATTTTATTTATTTAGATATTTTTGTGGGTATTAGACCTTACTTTAAGGATTTATTAGATCAATTTTTTCTATAGCATTTTTAATCTTTTATAATAAAAATATCTAATCAAATTCCTAGTATTTCCTAGCATGATTGTAGGGTTAGATCCCTAATGTGCTTACAGTTTACTGTGGCTTCGTGCCTCTGGTTTAAAAGCTTGTTACTATTTATATATTTAAGGATCTCTATTTTTTCTTGAAGGCAAAGAAAACATGGTTCCTTTATAGATTTTGCCGTTCTTGTATATTTGAGGATTTTCCATTTAACTGTAGGCATTTTATTTTCGTCTTTTAATTTCCAAAAGTATTTGGAGAGAGACGTCATGTTTTGTTTTTCTTTGTTATTGAAGGATGAGAGGTGATTGTAAAAATGCTTTTTAAATACGTTCATGGTATTCCTGATATATATTTTTTCATCTTTAGGATTTTCTATGGATGAAATCGAACACACATATATATCAGAGATTTCGTCAGACATTTATTGGTCATGGGGCATTGGTTGGGGGTTTCTACAGTTACAGAGGTTGTTATCACGGGACGGACTTGTATTAGTGTTGGAGTTATTTTTGCTGTGTAGTTTTAATATTTTGGTGTTATGCATTTTGATTATTTTTTCTAGGTTATTGGAACAGCTATAACTTAATTTTATGGTATTTTTATTGAAGATTTTGCTCAGAGGGTTATTTTTGGGGAAGTGCTTCTCTATTAGTTTAAGAAATTTATGCTCCAGTTTGAAGTTAACTGATTGATTGAAGGGAGGGTTATACCATATTATTTTTCTGTTTCTATTTTTGCTTTTTGAACTTTTGAATTTTTCCACAAAGCTGATTTTTGATGATTTATACCCGCTTTCATTAAGGATTCTATTATAAATTACCTTGTGCTTATCAAATATCTCTTTACTGGATGAGTGTGTGTTAATGCGACATTCTACCGATGATGGGATGTGCTTAATAATGGATGGTGGGTGATTAGAGTTGGGGTTTATATGTATTGGGTTAGCGTTGTTTTTCATGTAAGGTTGGAAAGTGTTCAATACTAAGTCTGATGTTATGTCTAGGAAGTCTACTTGCTTGATATTGTGGTTAATCACCCCGTTAAGGCCAAAGGATTTAAAGACTCTATGGATTAATTTTCTAGTTTTATCAACCTTACCTCCAGTAGATTTATCAATTTATCAAAAGGTCAAAAAGCAAAAATAGAAACAGAAAAATAATATGGTATAGCCCTTCCTTCAATCAATCAGTTAACTTCAAGCTGGGACATAAATTTCTTAAACTAATAGAGAAGCACTTCCCCCAAAATAACCCTCTGAGCAAAATCTTCAATAAAAAACAAACTGCCATGTTTTTGCAAAGGGTTATTTCCAATTGGAGAGGAAGATGGACAAACTGTAGTTACACTTTAGTAAGACATGTTTCAGGGAACAATTGCTGCCTAACTGCAATATATAGAAGGCCAGTGCAAAAGTCTCATGGTCCCCAACCGAATTTATGATATGGGTCTACGAAATTTATGATATGGAACCTCCTGAATATATAATACAGACCCCAACATACTCTATTACATCTCAATTTTTATAAGGTGATGTTCCTATAAAATACGAATTTTATTGTAACCTAATTATGTACAATAATGGATCATATGCAATATAGGTGAACAATTCAGCTAGAAGCATTGAAAATAGATACAATGTATTGAAATACAAGTTAGAGACATGTCATAATAGATCATTCCATTTTGAATAAATCAACAATGTCCTGTGACAATTTTTTACATCAAATTGAGATTTTTCTTGTTAAAATTTAAATAATTTTAACACATTGGAGTAGATAGAATAAACTATCACCCGGTTCACACTCCACCCACGTCTATTGAACAGGTGAAGAGGCTTATCCCTTGTTTCCTGTTTAGGATGTGGTTTCCGGTTTTTCTCTTTTCCAATCTTTTCACTCTTTTTTTTTTTATTTAATTTTTTTTTTCAATTGGAGTAGATAGACTAAACTATCACCCGGTTCACACTCCACCCACGTCTATTGAACAGGTGAAGAGGCTCATCCCTTGTTTCCTGTTTAGGATGTGGCTTCCGGTTTTTCTCTTTTCCAATCTTTTCATTCTTATGTAGCCCCCTGCGCATCAGTGGTGTTTTCGCCTTGCTTGGGGTGATATGATTAAAAAAAACAAAAAAAAACATTCATTATGGCAGGAATAAAACCAATTCACAGATTTAGATGAAAAAAATACCCAGAATGATGTCAAAATCCATAAAAGTTTTTCATCCTTTAATAATCAGTTGTGCTTAGTTTAATATTTAAGGTATATAAATATAGTTAGGAAGAAAGCAAATGTTGATATTATAGGAGGGTCACAAACCACTTTCCAGGGCTGCAATCAGGCTTTCCTGTTTTCTTAGCTGGGGGGTTTTGGAGGTAGTACGACCTGGCCCTACTAACAAGACAGGCAGGTGAGGACTGGTCTGCTCTAGATATGGCAGCAATACTCCATTTTTTAATCTGATCTGGCTCTTGTAAAGACATAGTGAGACGGGGTGAGGGATCAGATACTTACTGGAGCAGAAAAATTAAGTGATCATTTTACCAGCATCTTTAGCAATAGATTATATATATGAATTTCACCTGAGGTCTGGGATGTTTCTCCTTGAGAGACACACCCATCCATCATGACAGGTGAAAGTTCATGGTCTGCTTGGTGATGGTGGAATGTTCCTAGTCTGGTTTTGGACATATTGAATTTTACAAGCCAGTCCCTCCCCCATTGAACCACTAAGGCTAGGTCAGAGGAAAAACAAGCTGCTAGTTTCTGGTCACCCCAATGTTTGGAGGTGCATCTATACAAGTTTGAGGAGAATCCTATCACCATCAGTTGAAAACTTTCAGAAGAGTTAAGATTACTGATAGATATAGTGTGTAGAGAATTACATAAGCTTAAAAAAACCTAGAGGAGATCTTGAGAAGTTTACCATTGATTAAAAGCAAAAATAGTTGCAAATTGTTGAATTCTTACTCTTATTTTTACAATCTTTCCTGTAGGAAAAATAGTTTCTGTTAATTACATTTGAAATCTAATGTAAAACCACTTCTGATTCCAGTCAATTGTAAGTTTATTAGAAGACCTTATTTATCTGCTCATGTAATACTTAAGCACACAAATAGATTTCTATAGTTGCACCAATTCAATCTTATATATATTCAATTTCTTACTTCTTAAAGCAAGAATAATTACTTTGGTTTCTTTGATTTATGTTCAGTCAATCAGTTTATCTGGAAATGATCAATTGTCTTTTAGATTTACTGATGCAAATTTACTTAGGCAAATTATATAAAAGTGTATGTGATAATAAAATTAAAGAAAAATGTATAGTTGATATAGTGGCTGAATAATTGTCTATTTTCTGTTAACATCAGTAGTTAATGTTCAAACCTACATGAAAAGCCATGAAATTGAATTCTGATTTTTTTAAAAATCATTTTGCCCCAAGCAAAGCCACTAAGACAGAAAGGGTTACTGATTGTGAGAGAATATGAGAAAAAAACATTATGAAGTAGAGAAAAAATAAAAGAAGAGGAATTAAGAAGACAGAAGAAAACTATTTTTGTTTCACTTCAAAAAAGGCAATAAAGCCACTAAGACAGAAAGGGTTACTGATTGTGAGAGAATATGAGAAAAAGACATTATTAAGGAGGGAAAAATAAAAGAAGAGGAATTAAGAAGAGAGATGATAACAATTGCTATTGCATGTAAATCTTTGAAATCAAAGTTGACTGGAAAGCAAGACACTGAAAAAAAGAGTTTTACAAATGCAAAGTGCAAGAGAAAAAACTGCTAGCATAGAACTTAGCATAGAACTTATGGCTTCATCTAACCATTTCAATTGTAAAATGATATAACTTAACTAGTCAGTCAGTCAATTAAGTGTTTTACTTAAATGACCATATCTCGTTTTGTGACTAATTACGCAGAAGATTTTCCTACAGTTGATTGCAGTTATTTTTCTGCAGTAGATTGGTTGCCAGCCAAGGCTATAAAACCAAATCTGTCCTGTTATTTGACTCATAACTGGAGGAAAGAGATGGATTAATACCTTACCCAAGGGTATTTGTGTGTAAGTGCGTGCAAGGAATTCAACTGGAATTCGAACTCAGCTCCCCGATTTGTTGTTCTGAGTTGATATCCACTGCTCCACAATGCACATCCAAGTACTGCACTTAAATTCATAAAGCCTAGGTTGAGTTACCTCCCTTGTCTGCTAGTGGCAGTGTATCACTTCTGAATTCAACATGGTGACAAGCTGACACATATGTGGAATTCATGGTTTAAAACAAAACCAATCCTTGCTGTTCTATGGCAGTAAATGAAAAAAAGTTATTTTATTATGTGTTAAAATGCACTTGTCTTTCATTTCCATTCATTTTTGTTCATCCCAACAACTTGAGATATAATAGAAACAAATTTTTATGTCACATTTTCGCTCAGACCATAAACTAAAATGAAATGAGAAAAAAGTACTAAGCTAAGAATTTGAGGTGAAGTTGAGGTTAGCACAAATTCTAAAGCTCATTCTTTTGCTTTGCTGTCAATGGCTTCCTGTGAATGAGGTAAATGGGCCATATTTGATTAAATCTGGGCAAGACACAATAGCAAGTGTAACAAAAGATATTGGGAAAAAGAAGAACAATTGATCAGAAAAGAATTGTCAATGAAGGTGATCCTAATATCTATGAAAAATGACAGTTACAATAATATCATGTTTTTCATTTGTCTATCTTTTCAGCAACCTGCTTGTAATAAAAAAAAAAATCTTAAAAGCAAAAAAAAAAAAAAGAAAACACTCAAACACTGACAATCTAACAATCTGTATTTTTAGTGAATTGTCCTGATTTCATTTCTCATCGTCCTACCTCCTGGCTTGAAATTCAAGAAGGTCATCACTGTGACAAAAACCCTTCCTTACAAATGTTAACAATATGTTAACATTTGTTGTTCTTTTGACAAAGGAAAGTCAAGGTGAAGAGTCTCTTAGATTTTATTTACTAAAAATTGAGACATGAAAATGTGAGATGGTTGATATAAGTTTGAATGTCTCAGAATGAAAATTATACGGTTTTATTTTAAATAATATCGAAGATCTGATAGATTGAATTACATTTTGATTATTCTAAGATGAATAACTGATCTTAATTCTAGCTTACATATGTTCGTACAGTTTTAAATGTATCATCAAAGTACAAAAGAACTTTCTACATGAATACATACTGTAAGAATTTATTTTGTATATTCACTGTACACCATTTAGATAGAAAAATTTTACCAGTCAAAGTAACACTATTTCAGCTTTTTGAAAAAAAAATGGAAGTAAGCATGCCACGAACCTGAGTGGCTATTTCTTTCTCCATGCAATAATTGCAACATGGCGTACACCAGTGGTTCTCAAATTTTTTCTCTGGGTTTCATTTCCAGAATGAAAATTTGTTTGCACCTCACCAAAGAGAAGTCCTGGTGAAAAGGTGCAAGCAGCCCTAAAGCAAAGAAGATCCAGAGAAGGGGTTGAAGAGAAATAACTGCAGAATCAAAGTCATTGATAACTCTCTCCTCCAATTTGCAGACCCTAGTTACTATATTCTTAATACTTGATATAATGCAAAAATATCACAATGATAAAATCAATCAATAATTATTCATAACTATTTATACTGGGACTCATGCATGCATTTACAAATAATCCATAATAGTATTTTAAATTTTGAAATCATATTTATTTTAGGCATATGAATTTTTTAAAACTGTTTTTAAATTTTTGATTATCTTTCAGTCATTCCATCTCACCTGCTATCCTCTTTCCATTTGGAAACCATTGGCATAGGCAGTACACATCATGTACTTGCAGATTTACCTACAGAATAAATTCAAATTTTCCTTCATTATTTACAGAGATTCTTAAGAATGTTCCTTAAAAGTTTCTCTACATCAAAGATAATTCTCATAGAATAAACATTTCTATCTTGTTTTTCTCAGTCTTTTGTTTGTCTATTTTCTTTACAATTAGCAATTGTTCAACACATGACCCTTAACTTAGTCACAACAGTGTGATGACTTTGATGTTGGTCGTGAGTTTCTTTACTTCATGTTGACATTACAAGAGGAACCTATTTTAATTTTAAAATATTTTAATCGAACGAAGAAGAAAAAAATTTAAACTGATGCTAACAATTTACACCCAATTAAAAAAAGGATGATAATGACTTAGACTTATTTAAAGTAAATGTAATTTTTTATAATATTATCAAGAATTGTTTGACATTGTTTCTGTGTGTTATTATAAATGAACACATTGTTGCTATATAAAGATTAGATTGATATTTATTCATTTTACCTGATAACTATTATCCTTATCTTTGTTGTTACTTTCAAAACATTGCAACTGCATCCAAATAATAATAATTCCTCATTCCAGTTATTTAAACATCAGATTAGGTTTATAATTTTGAAAAGAATAATTATTTTGCTTAATCCATTTTGCAGCTATCTTTAAAGGTCTATATAATGGTCTCTTCAGAAACAGGTGAGAATGAGCTTAGCCAATTAGTATATTAACTATCATTTCTTTGTCATCTATTTCTGTAGAAAAAAGACTTATCTTTTTGCTTACAAATTGTACAGCTGAAAACGGTTGTAGAATGGGTTGGTTAAAATGCTGTAGTAATAACAAAAGTCATACAAAGAATTAAATTCAACAAACTTGGGACGTTATAATAATTTTAATAGTAATTTTCTTGCCACATATCGGTTGAAAATAAACTCCATTTTGAAACTTACTCATGCATTATTCATTAATCATTTATTTTAAAATAATTTCAGTGAAAAATCTTTTACCATGATAAATAGAAGCTGCTTCCTGTCAGTTCCCTATTCATCTTTCTCATGGAATTTAAAATTCTAATCTTTTTAGCAAATGCATCCTGATTTTGTGAGTGAAGATGCTTAGTAAGATGCAAGAACCCAAAACTATCTTAGACATTTTTAGCAGCATTTCTCTACAACACTCTCATTGATTAAAGCAAGAATAGTCATTCAGTGGATTTTTTCTCTTTCTCTGACAAAAGAAGGTTTTATTCAGTGATGGGTTTCAAGATGCTGCTAAAATTACAAAAATTCACAGAACTGATTCTTAATTTTCCTTGGCCATTATATCCATTGACAAAAGATTTAGTGCTATAAAAAGAGAGAACTGGTTCCTGATTTCATATTTTGGAATATAAAATAAGAGAGAAACAGTTCCTAAAATATTTTAAGCCTATCATAGGTTTTATTACAGCTCTAACATTATAATAATTGCCCTCATTGGCAATTCTACAGTGAAGCAAGGGAAGCAATGGCCCACCTGGTTTTTTTAGGTTGCTTCCATACTACTTTTATACACTGTAATGTAAAAATGTAGTTGAATATATTTTAGTAATGGAAGTGTGTTTTATGTATGGTATTTAACTGACTGAGCTGTTTAAATTTCTTGAATTTTTTGTTGCAAATTCTGATTGGGTGTGTGTGTATGTATGTGTGCATATTTGTGTGTGTGCACATACATATTTACACATATAAATATATACATATACATGCATATATGTATCTCAAATTAAGTGCTAGACAAGGACTGTTTTATGCTAATCTTTGATGAATGTTAAATAGTTGGATAAATTTAAACAAGGAACACACACTAATTTATGAAGGAATTCAAGCCACTAATTCTTATCAAGATGCTTGAAAGATAGGTTCTTTAGCTATATTCAAAATGTTAAAAAACATGAACTTCTTTTTGATAAAATATGAACTCAAAAACAAAAATTGCGATAATTAAAGATAAAAACAAAAACATGAAAGAAGAAAAAATTAACAAGTCAAATATATAGAGTCATTTTTCTGTTTTAAATGTGTCACAAGATGTAAACAATCATGGCTCCCCACAGCTTTCTTTATTTTAATATTTGAAAATATACATTGTCATGATAGTTCTTGAAGAAAAATAGTAGTGTTTTGTTTTTTTTGTTGTTGTCTTCTCTATAGTTTTGATTTCTAAGTTGTCTTTCTAGACTGGTTGACAACCAAGGCTAGAGCCCAGTCTATATAGCTATTCAACACACAGCTGGACATAGTAGTTAGTAAATAACCCTGTAGACCCACAGCTTTTCCATTCTAAGCATTGCTGCTGTGATTCCTGTTCTGAACTTCGTATCTATAGAGATGGCATGCCTATGTTTTTTTAATTGGTATCACCAATTGGTATTTAATTGGTATTAATTGGTATTTACTGCAAGGCAGTAAATCTACTAAGACACAAGGGACTATAGCATGTGAAAGAATTAGGAACAGAAACATTAATAATGAGTGGGAAGAAGAAAAGATTAATCAGGAGGACAGTGGATAACAATTGACATTCATTTAAATTTATGCTGATTAAAGTTAGCTGGAAAGAATGGAGTCAGAAGGGAGTTCAACATGTGAAAAGTGTGAAAAAAGAAACTGTTAGCATAGAATCTACAGTTATATTTATCCAGCACAAGTGTAAATTCATGAGGTTACAATATTAGTTTAGTATTGCACTTAAATTCAAAAAGTCTGGGTGCCATAGTGAAGAGCTCATCTGAACAATTACCATGAAAGTATTTATAAAAAAGCCACAGTGAGGCAACCCTACGGTAGTGGAAAAGTGACTGAAGCCGAGTGGCCAGATCAGAACTAATAATATTGCTGATTCTTCTTTGGATTTTATGAAGTAGAATAAGGTAAATAGCTGGGGTACCAGACTATATATGGCAGCAATATTCTAAGCATGTATTACTTCTGTATTAATGGTAAGTTTGGTTTGATAGGATCAAATTATCAGTTGATCTACAGAATGACACAATCAGTTCTTAATTGGGGCATGAAATGGCTTGTTAATTTTTATGCCTTCAAAATGAAAATGCTCTCTTAGAGAACCTTTTTTTGTTTTCCATCAGCATGGCTTATGCTAACCTTCAGAATATTGACCTTTTTATGCTTTCTCAGGTTAACATTTTCCACTGACATGAGGTGGAAGAATTATATTGAATCACTTGCCAGGTCTGCTACTATAAAAGTTGGTTCACTGTGTCAGGCTAGACAGTTTTTCTTGTCAAAATCTATCTTACACATTTATAAGTCTACCATCCATTCATGCATTCAATATTGCTGTCACATTTGGTCTGGTGTTTCTGCTAAGTATTTAGAGATTCTTGACAAAATCCAAAGAAGAATCTGCAATGTTACTGGCCCTGACCTGGCAGCTCAGCTTCAATCACTTTTTTCTTTCCATTTTCTTTGTGTTGCGTTTTTATTTTGTACCTTCCCTGTGTCTTTTCTGAAAACATTTTTATTGCAATTGTTCTGATGAGCTTTCCTCTTTCGTATGTAGAGTTTATATATTTAAGTTGCAGTAGTAGACTGGGGACAAGGTCTCATCGTTTTACAGTTGAAATTGCTAGATGTAACATGATAATAGTTTCTTCTCTCACATTTCTCACTTTTGAAACTCTCTTCTGGCTCCTTGCTTTCTAATCAACTTTGCTCTTCAAAAATTTAAATGCAATATCAAACATTATCTTTTGTCTTCTTAATTCATGTTCTTGTATTGTTCTCTCTTCTTTATAATGTTTTCTTTTTCTCATATTTTTTCACACTCAGTAACTCCTTGCTTCTTAGTAGCTTTATTGACTTGCTTTGGATGAAGGGATTATAAAGAAAAAAAAGAAGCCTGGTAGCTGATCTGTTTTCTGATCTAGCTCTAACAGCACAATGGGAAAAAACTGGCTTGCAACATTCAGTACCTCCAAAAACAAATTAGTAATATTTCACTGTACAGATCCTGAATGTTCACTAGTCATAAGGCTTCTTGCTTTGAACACCTATTGGGACAAGTTCATTCCAAACCTCAAGTGGAACGTATGAAATGCTGCAAAATAGTGCGTTCCTTGTACCACTTCAGAAGACTCCCTGTGCTATATCTTTTTTTTACAAGAGTCAGATCAGAAAAAAATAGTGATGTCATCATATCTGGGATGAAGCTGTCTAGTCCTCCCTTTCCAGCCTGATAGAGTTCAAAAGCATCAATGCAGCCTCGTAGTGATTATTTTCCATCATACAACCCCTCCTCCACAGATGCAACGTCACAAATTTCTCACTACTCTATCACTATTGCCATAGTAAAGGTTCTGATGAGCAACATTCATTAATTCTACAAGTTCAGATCTTCACAGTTTAGACCTACCATGCTACATACACTGGCATGACTCAATCACATTTTCTTTCTATTCTGTTAGAAAGAAGAAGTTCCATTCAGAGAGTTTCCTCCCAAAACCTGCTACTTTCTCAAATAGACTACTGAGAGGCTATTTCACAATCTTAACCTCTTCAAGTCTACAGTAAACCATTATCTTTCTTACATATCCTCATATTCTGCCCTCCTTATTCCCTTGTCTTATATTCTTGCAGCAACATCATTCAGTAATCCACTACCTTGAGTGGCACTTGGGCCCTGTATTCCTTTTCTTCCATGTGTCGTATCCCTTCAGGACGTAAATGAACATGGCCTTTCACATTTCCTTATCCTTTGTAGCACTTAACACCCTTTCTCTTGTTATCCCTCCGAAACCTTGCTTTGCCATCCAAGTTCATCAAGTATGTTATACATTGCTTTCCCCCATCTCTCTTTCACTGTCTGTCCTGTGAGTATCCAATTCTCTAAGCCGTCCTTCCTCATTACATGTCCCAGAAACTTCAGCTATCTTTTCCTGATGTTAAATATAAGTTATCTTTTTGTTTCCATCCTCTCCAAAACCTCATCATTGCTCACATGCTCAGTCCATGGTATTTTCAGCATCCTTCTGTAGAACCATATTTCACTTGTTTTAAGTGTTTTCTTTATTTTTGAGAAGTTTGTCCAGCATTCATTGCCATATTGAGTTTGAGTTTGAGTTTTGTTTAACAGCATATCAACCTCTGTGGGTTATCTAATACCAAAAAGGTGAGATTTTAAGGTATTTTTGTTAATGTTTGGTTATAGTGAGAAGGTTGATTTAGTCAGATTTTAATGAAAACTTTTTGGTTTTATTCTTTTTTATTTTAGAAAACTGAAAATGTCTTCTAGTTTTGTATTCAAAAATGTTTTGCTGAGAATAATTTTTTTCCTTCAAAAATGTGTTATGGTAATAATTTTTTCTATAAAAATGTATTGTTTGATAATATTCTTCCTTCAAAAATGTATATTTTTCTATAAAAGTTTATTTTTATGTAAATATTTCTATAAAAGTGTATTTTTATACTTTCATAGTATTTTTTACCCCGGTTTGGGGGGTTAACTATTTGCCCATAGCTGGGACTCTAACAGGTGCTACCACTCCAGGTCAATTAGAGGCCTTGCTGCCAGATGCAATTTACCATCATGTCCAGGACCATCACTGCCATATTGAAAGACTGATATCACATAACAATGTAGTGCTATTTTCCAATGAAATTTTCTTCTCTTTCAATAATCTGCTTTGCTTTTGGAATGCATCATTGGCCTTCGAATCTCAGGAAAATTAATTGCAAAACATAAAATCTTTTTCATGTGACCCATTTTACCCTTTTAGACATTATTCATCTAAAATAATTCTTATGTTGATGTAAATACACATGCACAAGAAGGTGAGCATGCACTGAAATTTTTAAGCTTTTACATTTAGTTTTAATTTGTTTTAGGCGAATAATTAATAAAAATAAATGAAAGTAGGTTTTATGAATTGTTAGTCTCTATCCCAACTAGTTTTGAATTCAGAGTTGTTCTTCTCTAAGGTTGGTTGTGAAACAAAGCTAACAAGTTCAGTCTGTACTGCTATCACACCAATAGCTTTAATGGTGGAAAATACATATATTCATATCCTTTCAATTTGTGCAAAAGCAAATGCAATGGCTTCAGTAGGAATTTGAACTTGACATTCCAATGCTACTTTTCCATTACCTACAAGTACACATCAACATTATAATTAATAGAACTTACAAATCAAGCATACCAAGTCAAAAAGAATTAACCTCCCTGCTTCAAAATTCCTCATTTCGGAATTATTCAAGAATAATTATGAATAAATAATAATAAATAATATATAATAATTGTTATCTTGAAAATTTAAAATTTTTCAATAATGATGAAAATAGTATTAAATGCAGTTATATCACAAAAGATTATAAAGTACCTTCATTTCAATCTTACATTTTATTTTTTTAGATAAGAAAAATGAATTATGTTATTTCTGACTGTTTTTATGAACACACATGATGATGATGACGAAGATGATGATGATGATGATTGACACACATGAACACATGATGATGATGTTTGTCCTTTGTGACCATTTTTTTTACACATGACTTACAGGAAACTTATGGTTTTGGAGATGGCTAATCAGGCCATTGTTTGCTCTGAGTTTCTTGCTAGAGTGTGGGCAGGGAATGTCTGGTTAGGAAGGGGAGTTTGACCTGTCCTTCCAGTTTTTGAATGCATTGCACTTCAAAGTCTGCTGTGCCTGTTTTGATTAAGGCAGGGCAGTCTTGTGCAGCTTCTTCCTAGGCTGCAGGGAGGACGTTGCAGAGTTTCAGGAAAGCCTTGAGGGTTTTCTTGAATCATTTCCTTTGTCCACCATCAGATCGCTTTTCTTCCTTGAGCTCCCTGTAGAAGGTGTACATGGGTGTTCTATCAAAGCTGGGAGTGCATGAGCATGGTGTGGATGCTCTTAATCTAGACTCAATTGAGTACATCTGTGTCTAAAACTTTGTCCTGCCATTTGACACGGAGCAATGTTCTCAAGCATCTCATATAGAAGGTGTTCAGCTGTTTGTAAACAGTCCATGTTTCACTTGTGTACAGTAGGGAAGGAAGCACTAAAACACAGTACAACTTCAGCTTGGTCTGCAGGCCCAGTCTATGCCAATCCCAGACCAGGTCACAGAGTCTGCCAAAAGCTGTGCTGGTTCTGGCAATCTTGTAGTCTGCTTTCTTGTTGATGTTAGCAGAGTGTGACAAGATGCTTCCAACATAGACAAACTCTGTCCATGGACCATTATGACTGGCTTCATGTAGTTGGCCCCTGGGGGTTACTGGTGCAGGACTTCAGTTTTCCTGGTGGAATTTGGGAGACCAAAGTCGTAACATGCCTTGGAGAACAGGTCCATGCTTTCTTGCACTTCAGACTGTGCATTTGATGTACAGTTGTCAGCAAAGAGAAAGTCATGGGCAGTGTCCTACCTTACCTTGTTTTTGGCCTGCAACCCCCTAAAGTGGAAGAGCTTTCCTTCATTCCAGTGCCCAAAGTCGACCTCAATATCATCATCCTTGAAGGCATCGCTGAGCATGGCAGAGAACAACATACTAAACAAGGTTGAAGCCAGCATGCAGCCCTGCTTTACACCATTGGTCACGGGGAAGGGCTCAGAGTAATCTCCATTGTCCTGGACTCTCACACACATGCCATCATGGAACTGCTGAACTGTATATAGCCATGATCTTCCACAATCCCTCTCGGCAAACAGTGAAGGCTTCAGTCAAATCTACAAAAATGGTGTAGAGTCTGATGTTCTGTTCTTAACAATACTCTTGTAGTTGTAGCAGAAATCATGTCCATGGTGCTGTGTCCACTTCTGAAGCCACACTGGCTCTCTGGTAGCAGGTCTTGCTTGAGATGTGTTAAAGTGGTTCAGTGGGCTTCTGACAAGCAACTTGCCAGAAATGGAGAGCAAAGCGATGCCATAGCAGTTGTCGCATGCTTTCCTGTTCCCTTTCTGCTTATAGAGGTGAACAATTGAGGCATCTTTTTATCCATGAGAGAGCTTTTCTTGGTGCCACATGAATTGGCACAACTCTTTGAGGTGCTTGGTTGGACAGTGTTTACCAGAGACACAGATCTCAGCAGGGATTGAGTTGGCACTTGGTGCCTTGCTGCTGGACACTCATCTGCCACTTCTTCAATTAGGGTTTGGCGAATGAGTGGTTGATAAGGACCTGTGCTAGCCTGTTGATTGCTTCCTTGTTGATCATTGATATACACATATGCACACACATATATACATGGTGCAAGGGATAATTTGTCGTCTAAATTATGCGAAAATGAAAATAACACTTACATCTCATTTTAACATATATATTTACCAAAATTATACAAAAATATCTTGAAATACTAAACAGTAAATTTATTCAATAAAATTCCTACTGTGTTTAAACACAACTTGCGGATGATTTTGGAATCTCCTGCAAGTCTTTTAGACAGTCTCTTAGTTTCAGTTGGTGAATACTGCCATAATCTTTGCCTACAGTTTATCTTTGGTCTTACAAGGAGTTTTGTTGGTTTCTCACACAACTGCAACCCACACATAATAATCAAGGGGGTTGCCACCTGCATAGTTAGGTGACCAAATGTAAGGGGTGATGTGGTCACAGAAATTGTTGACAGAAATGATTTGGTTTTCCTACTTGTGTAGCATGTTACAGAGTCCTGTTGCTAGACATAGGTTCTTCTGGCAGTCACAATCTTGTCCCAGGGCAGCACTACCTCCTCAAGGCACTTGATATAGGCCTATATGTTGAGTCTGAGGCCCTCATCTACAAATTTAGGAATTCTTTTCTTAGAATGATTACAGTGAGTTGTCTGAGCTGCTTTACCTTCATAATCATCATTAAACTTATCCAATTCTTTCTGAATCCTTTGCACTGTCCTCAGATTGGCACCCAAACACTCTGAAATGTTCATACTGCTGCTTTTAGAGCATGCTGGTTCCAAGTCATTATTTAAAGAAGTAAGAGGGTACAAATGAACAAATTCAGAACTGACATGAAGAAAAAATTAAACACATAAGAGTGTTATCAACTCCTCTTTCTTTCTTTCTTTCTTTCTTTCTTTCTTTCTTTACCCTTTCTCTAAAGCCAAGCAGTGCCTTTTTTTATATTTTTCTCCATTATAAGTTGAGACAAGTAAGATATTGCAGGTTTAACCTTGCTGTCAAACAAGAATGTTTTATTGTTTATTTGAGGTAATAGCAAAACATAATGCATTTGCTAATTATCTAACTGAAGAATGAAGGAACAAATTTAATTATAATATTATAATATATCTGCTAAAATTCTATGAATAATTTGGGTTAGAACTATGCTTGTTAGATAAAATAAAACTCTTGGACAAAGTCATGCACTCCCTTATAATAAAGACTATTGTGTATATATAATGCTCTACTAAATATCGAGCACTCTTAATAAAGTAAATCATTACAAACAGTGGACTGCCAACACATTGGTTTGTACTACTTTTAAGATATATAATTTTTGTGTGACACATTTCGTCCTTTAGGACTTCATCAGATTAAATTTATCATGTCAGTGTGACTTACATATGTGTATAAATGAGGGATGCTAGGAATTTTTAATTTTAATTTTTCTTTATAATCTAGTCAAGTTCATTTAGATTCTTTTTCTTTCCATCACTTCTGTTAGTAGATTTTTCACAGTGTGATTATAATAGTTCTGCCAGGAATGGTAAAATGTTGTAAGTGTTAAGGCTACCTAGAATTGTCTCCCCTACACCTTCGAACTGACCCTTTGTAAACTTACTCCCCTTCACGTGAACTTACGGGATTCTGGGGGACTTGGCTGGCGGCCAGATTGAGGGACAGTGACGAACGGCTGAGGGACCATCTCTGTCGAATAAAGCCCTTGTTCAATCCATCCCCATTTGGTTGTTCATTTCTTTCATGGTAGCAGAGCGTAGTTATGGCTTCAAATTACAAAAACCCGCCTACTTTCAATGAACAAAGCTATGAGGAATGGAAAAATGAACTACATATTTGGCAATTAATGACAGATATAGACAAAAAGAAACAGGCCCTCGCCGTGACATTATCTCTCACCGGGAAAGCAAGAAAAGCCGCACTAAACTGCAACAGGGATGAGTTGCACCACGAAAATGGCATGGACACTCTCATATCTGCACTGGACGGATTATTCCTGCGCGAAACCATCGACACAGCGTACGAAGCATACAGAAACTTCGACGGATTCCGGAGACCAGAACAAATGGCAATTTCTGAGTACATCATAGAATTCGAAGGTATCAGAAGAGCACCAAATATAAAATGAGTCTGCCGGACGCCGTACTAGCATGCAAACTTTTGGATAATGCGAATTTACCCAACCAGCAAAGGCAGCTAACCCTAACAGCATGTGCGTCGGATGAGTTATGCTATGACAGGATGAAGTCGGCTATGAAGAGAATTTTTGGTGACGTCTTGAACAAAGTGAACACTCTCACACAATTGGAAAATCAAAACGCCAATATTGTGATGACTGAGCAGGAGACGGCACTGTTCACCGATCAAGGTAAGAGGCGTAAGCCACGTCGTTCTTTTTCTAAACCCAGTGAGAAGATGGAAGGCACGCACCTGCCTAACAGATATGGCAAAGCTAGTAGATGCCGAATTTGCGAAAGCATTCTTCATTGGTGGAAAGAATGTCCACATAGAAATGAATTCGCAAAATTTACTGAAAATTCCAATTCGGACAAAAATGACTCGGGGTCACAAATAGATGAGTGCAACATTACACTTTTCATGCAGAACAACGCTTCTGAAAATGAAATTTTTGTTGTGGAGTCACTAAATTCTGCGGTTATTGACACAGCCTGTACCAGGACGGTCTGTGGTAAAAAATGGCTTAAGCACTATACCGACAGTACGAAGTGTAACATTACATCCACTAAAAGTCACAAACCTTTTCGTTTTGGTGATGGTAAAATTGTAAACTCCTTCAAAAAAGTTATCTTACCTGCCAAAATAGCCAATACCAGATGCAAAATAGAGGTGGAAGTGGTCGATGCAGACATCCCACTTCTATTAAGTAAAACCTCATTAAAAAAAGCAGGAACTATCCTAGACTTGAATTACGACAAGGCTGTGATGTTTGGTAGCCCAGTAGAGTTACAATTTACATCCACTGGCCACTACTGTATTGATATCACCGACACTTCTGTCTCAAAAGTACTAATGACGAATGAGACGATGGATAACAGCAATAAAGTTAAAATGCTGACAAAATTGCATCAACAATTTGGGCATGCATCTGCTGAGAAATTAAAACAACTCTTGAAATCTGCAGGTACTGACAACTACAACATTCTCAACGAACTGGAGGATATCGTTTCCAAATGTGACACATGTAGAAAACATGCAAAGCCATCACCCAAACCTATTGTTGGTCTTTCATGGGCTAACGACCACAACCAAACAGTAGCTGTGGATCTACACCAACTGGACTCCAACCTATGGTACCTGCACATAATTGATGAATTTACTCGGTTTAGTGCTGGATGCATAACAAATACCAAGCGGTCATCTATGTTTGTTCAGAACTTCATAAAATACTGGATAAGCATTCATGGGGCACCACAGCGAATTCTCAGTGATCTTGGCGGTGAATTTGACAGTGATGAAGTACGAGACATGGCCGAAAACTTCAACATACGCATAATTACCACTGCTGCTTATTCTCCCTGGAGTAATGGCCTACTAGAAAGGCATAACCAAACATTAACAGAGATCTTAATGAAAGTCAAGCATGAACAGAATCTTGACTGGGAAACAGCTCTGAACTGGGCACTCATGGCAAAAAACTCTCTACATAATGTACATGGATACAGCCCATATCAGCTAGTTTTTGGAAGGAACCCTAATATTCCATCAACTCTCACTGATCAACCACCAGCCCTAGAGGGTACCACCACCAGTGAAGTGGTGAGAAATCACATAAATGCCTTGCACTCTGCGAGACAAGCCTTCACAAAAGCTGAATCATCTGAGAAAATCAGAAGAGCCCTACGCAAACAAATACGACCCACACCAGACGCCTGTATGGCTGGTGATAAGGTCTACTACAAGAGACCCGATAACAAGGAATGGAAGGGACCTGGTGTAGTAATTGGCCATGATGGACCTGTTGTGTTTGTCCGACATGGAGGACTGCTGGTGAGGGTGCATAAATGCAGATTAAGACTGGTCCACCCTACCAATGAAAAAGAAAATTCTGACTTACAACCAGACACACCCAGCAAACATGCACCTGAGGAGCAAACAGACCCCACAAAGAATTCTGATACATCAGAGAATTCTGATGATGAACAATGCCCTCAAAACTTATCCGCCTCACTCCACACAGATGACACAATACCTAATGATAAGATTCACATAAGGCCAGGTCACACCATAAGCTATACCCACAAGGAAGATCACCAGCAAATTCAGGCTGAAGTAATTAGCCGAGCTGGAAAGGCCAACGGAAAAAATAAAAGCTGGTATAACATCAGAATTATTGAACCAGCTGACTTGGCAGGTGAAGAATTATCCGTAGACCTGGGCCAAGTCAGTAACCTAAAGCAAAACGGAACCCTCCAAGCCCCCGATGATGAAAATAGTGTCATGGTCATAGACAATACCCAATTTCATGAGGCTAAAATGAAAGAACTCAACAGTTGGAAAGAAAACAATGTCTATACGGAGGTAAATGACACGGGGCAAAAGTGCATATCTACCCGATGGGTCTGCAGCCTAAAATCAACTGTGGACGGCATAATACCCAAAGCAAGATTGGTTGCACGGGGATTCGAGGAAATACATGACACACAGAAAGATTCCCCCACCTGTGCCCACGAGTCTCTCAGACTAATAATGGCAGTGTCAGCACAGCGCCAATGGAAGCTACATTCCATGGATATCAAGACTGCATTTCTTCAGGGGCAAACTATGGATAGGGAGGTATACCTAACACCCCCCAAAGAAGCCAAATGCAATAAAATATGGCATCTGAACAAATGTGTTTATGGTTTGGTTGATGCATCTCTCCACTGGTATAAGGTAAAATCCGTCATGACTGTAAATGATGGAGTTATGTCGAAAATGGACCCTACAGTTTTCTACTGGATTTCCAAGGCTGGTTACCTGATGGGCATACTAGCTTGCTATGTTGATGACTTCATCTGGTCAGGTGATCAGCAATTCAATAGCACCATAGATAAAATACGAAAGGCCTTCAACATAAGAAAAGAGGCCAGTGAGACCTTCAAATATTGTGGAATCGAACTCAGTTGCATCAATAACACAATACACTTGAACCAAGAAGACTACACCAAAGAAATATCACCAGTTGTTGTGGATTCTCTGAGAGCTATGCAAAAAGACTCACAACTCACAGAGAATGAAAGAAAATCATTATGATCTAAGGTGGGACAGCTATTATGGCTGTCACATCAGAGTCGGCCAGACCTGCTGTTCGACACTTGTATGTTAGCAACAAGCATCAAAAATGGCACCGTGCATGATCTACTACAGATAAACAAAATCATTGCCAGAGCCAAATCATCAAAGCTATCACTTAAATTCCAACCACTTGGAAAAGACGAAGACCTGCACCTGATGGTATTCAGTGATGCTGCTATGGGCAACCTACCGATGGTGGTAGTCAGGGCGGCTATATAATCCTACTTGTAGGTGAATCCGGAAAATTTTCTCCGATTTGGTGGAGTTCAAAGAAGATCCGACGTATTGTGCATAGCACCCTAGCCGCTGAAACCATCTCAATGTCTGAGGCAATTGACATGGCAATTTTTATCTCCACTCTATTTTCTGAACTTACCACAGGCAAACCTAATCCTAAAAAGCTTCCTATAATATGTGTCACTGACTGTAAGTCTCTCTTTGAGGCTGTAAAATCATCCAAATCAGTCCAAGAGAAAAGACTTAGAATTGAAATCAGTGGCATCAAGGAGCTGATGGCTGATGGACAGATAAAGGAATTTAAATGGTGCAAGGATAAAATGCAATTGGCCAACTGCCTCACTAAAAAAGGCGCCTCACCTTTGCTCCTAAGAAGCGTACTACAGGAGGGCAGGATAAATATACAGGAACAATCTATCCCATGATTTAATCCTCACAAACCCTATATCTCATTTCCCCTTCTTTCTCATCTTTCAAAATAAAAAAAAAAAAAAAAAAAAAAAAAATAATAATAAAACAATGACGAGATTTGTTAAGGCTACCTAGAATTGTCTCCCCTACACCTTCGAACTGACCCTTTGTAAACTTACTCCCCTTCACGTGAACTTACGGGATTCTGGGGGACTTGGCTGGCGGCCAGATTGAGGGACAGTGACGAACGGCCGAGGGACCATCTCTGTCGAATAAAGCCCTTGTTCAATCCATCCCCATTTGGTTGTTCATTTCTTTCAGTAAGAGCCAGAGTGTACGTTGATTGGGGAAAAAACTTGTGATCAAGTCACTCTCTAAGCATTTTTGTTGTAGTCAATTGTTTTCACCTTTGATCAGAGTTACATATTATGTCAAAATTTTGGTCAGTCTCATTACAATAAGCAACTAATTAATCTGATGTATTATCCTATAAAATGTTCCATTTTGTGTTCATATAATCTTTTATTTAGCTTTCTTCTGTTTTCCTCTATGTATGTTTTGTGGCAGTTATTACAGGCAATCAAGTAAATTCCTCCTTCAGGCTGATTATCTGATTTTTTTGTTTAATATTGACTAAGTGTTTTATTTTTTTAGATTATTTTCTTATAGTAGCAAATCTTATGTTAAGTTTAGATAAAAAAAAGTTTAAATTTAAAATTTCCAACATCAAATGTTACCTTTCAAAAAAATATAAGGATTAGACTATTTTGTAAGTTAAAAAATTGTTTGTGAGAATTTATACTAGATTACAAGATGCAATAAAATAATTTGAAAGTACTTGACATTTCAAAGATATCTTATTCATATAACTTTTTGTTGGATCTTAGCTATTGATTCTTAGACAATTAATCAATACTAGTGATTTTTCTGGTCTCAGCAGTTCACAAATTGCTAGATCATCAATTTATGGTGTCCATGGATTTGTGGTATGGTATAAAGGATTCTTTGACTTCCAGTTTTTTGTTAACTGAAATGGAATATCTTTGATTTCTATGTAAAATCAATACTCAACCCAGCACCTGTTTAGCATTCAATAACTTTTTGTTTATTATAAAAATATGGGTAGCTGGCAAGAACAGACACATATGCTCAGGCATATAATATTCTTGCTATAGAGATTCAATACTGCAGTGTAGTAACTGTGTCTGTGTGCTTGTTCCTTTGAAGTTTATAGAAGTGGAGATTTATAGACTTTCACAGTGGTTGGCCAACTTTAATTTTATTAATCCATGTGTGTTCTCTTAAGAGACAATTTGCCTTTACTGTGTCTGATATATGTTTAATTTTTTGCAATTAATCTAAAATTCCTAAGATGACCCTAATGCTGACAAGTAGCCCAACGCTCAGAATTTTACTCTTCTTATGATTCCGTGTAGAATTATTTAAATAGTATAAAATGCAAACAACTCCATTTAAAAATACCAACTTACATTTTATCTAAGAAACTATTAGTAATATTAATTCAGAAAGGAGTTGACTGTAGCCAGGATCACTAAGTCAATGCAAATTTGACAATCCTTGACTTAGCTGCATAGGTATTTTTTTAATCTGTATCACCCCATTCAAGGCAGGAAAGCTTCTAAGACACAAGAGGCTACAGGGTGTAGAAGATTTATGAACAGAAACATTAATAATGAGTGGGAAGAGGAAATCATAATCAAAAGAATAGTAGATAGTGAGTGATATTGCATTTAAATTTTTACAGATTAAAGTTGGCTGGAAACCACTAAGCAGGAAATGAGTTCCAAAAGTGAGAAGTGCAAGAAAAGAAACTGTCAGCATAAAATTAAAAGTAGGTTGATGAGATCTTGACACCTGTCTAGTATTGCACTTATAGCAGTCGCTAGATTTCACATCCACATACATACATGCTTTTCTATGTGTCATTTTATTTGACTGTGATTGGCTAATAAATCACTACTACTTTACTATAGGACAATTTAACAATCGCAATTGTCTTTGAAAATGTTTGACTCTTAACAAACCTGCCTAGTCTGTTTAATACACATGTTGCAATTAGTTAATTTTTAACCAATCAGATATTATTAATGTAAGATCGAGTTTCCCGCAGTGCTTGCTGGAGCCTCCTTTTTACTTTTATATACAGCTACTTTCCACAGCACGTTAGTAAGATTTCGGCAGTCGTCCGAATCCACGTCAGTTTGATACCCAATCTTGTTCAATACTTAAACGCACACACAGACACAATATTTCGTAGTACAAACTTACACCCTTTCACTTTGAACACTTTGCTAAGCACATAATTTAAATATTGTTGAATCAAAACTTATTTCTACACAACACTTCAAAGCAATTGTATCTCTGTGTTAATCATTCTTCTCAAACAAACTTTGTTTCAAACGATCGCTCAAAGAACATTTATCTCACGAGAGAAATTTATTCAACCAGTTGATTTTCGACCAAAATTTTGCAGTCAATGAGAGACAACTTTTCCTCCTTTATTCACATTTTGTACGCAGTCTAATTGCATGCTTTGTTTTCACTGTTGTATTTTTATCAATACATGTTTATTGTTGGTTACCAATTGGTGTTGTTATTTCTTTCATGAAAAATCTTTAATATAAATAAGTGGAGGTATAAAGACCCCTCCACACTTAAATTCAAAACATCTAGGTACCATAGTGAAGAGCTCATCCAAAACAGTTACTATGAAAGAATGTATAAAAAGAGCACAAAGAGGCAACCTTACAGCAATGGGAAAGTGATTGAAGCTGAGATGCTAGAGTAGGACTAATGATATTGCTGATTCTTCTTTGTATTTTAACAAGGAGTTCAAAGTAAACAGCAGAGGTATTAGACCATATGTGGCAGCAATATTCAAAAGACAGATTTTAGATATAATGGCTTTACTCAATTCTGCTAAATTAAATTAACATTCAATTCTTGCGGGTACTATTTCCTCTTTTCTCTTATGAATTTAATTAGTTCTTTCATCCATCAATCTCTCATTAATCTAATGCTTCTTCAAGATTATTTTTTCATCTGCTTTAATTTGTTTAAATACCACAAGTCTCCAAAAAGAGGTTTTCATACACAAATGGGGACATGGTTACATTAACAAAATTAAATTCAACCTTTTTTTTAAGCATTTGCTTTTTCAATGTTTTTATTTCTGAGAGTTTCGTATTTTCTTCTAATATGGATCTTTTGAATTGCTGAAAGAATTATTATCTTAAACAAATATGAAATAAAATAAAATGTGGAAAATAGTTTTTAAAAGTAAGACAATCTTAACCATGATTTGAACTCGGTTCATGTATTTTATTTTCTGAGTCATTGTTATGCCACCTATGCATTCGATAAATACAATTTGATGGTTCCTTTGTCTTTTCTTTGTCTGGAATTGCAAAATAAGCACAGTTTATATTGAATGTATTTGTATTATTGTTGCAACAAATAAAGGTAAACATTAATATTTTCTATAAAATATAAAACCTTTAGGATTACATAAAATGTTAAATAATTTAATTTTTTGAAAGCAATTATCAATATACCTTAATTTAAAAAGCGGTATAAACCTGTCATGAATATCAAATGTTAAAAACAGTCTGACATTAAATCTGAAAGTTCCAACATACGCAATCTTTTGTTATGGAGGTATAGAGGGTATTGGAGTTAGAATGACATGTATTGTTCTGATTTATTGGTGTTGATCTATTGGTATTGGTTCCAATCCAAGGATGAATGACAAAAGGAACAAAAAGATTTGACAAAATTTTCAATAAAAACTAAGAAAAGAAAAATAAAAGAACAGGGCAAAAATAATACTAAGCAAAAAATATATGCAAGAAAAAAGTAGGCAAAGCAACAGAGAGTCAGCCAGTCAAGTGCCATACGTGATACACATTTGGCTGATCATGTCTCTTTTGACCCATTTTTCAGCAGACTGGTTGCCAACCAAGATTATAGTACCCAATCTGTCATACTATTCCATTCTTTTTTCCATATGAGTCAGTTAAGTACTAAACATGGTACACACTTGGGTGATCATGTCTCTTTCGATCTATGACTGATTAGGCAGAAAAGTTTCCTGCAATAGGTTACCATTTCTTTCTGTGGTAGACTGGTTGCCAACCAATGCTATAGAACCTGCTATTCAAACCATAGCTGGAGTGAGAAGAGATGGATTAATACTTTTCCAAAGGGTATTTTTGCATAAGTGAAGGCAACAACTTCAACTGGAATTTGAACTCAGCCTTCCAATTTCTCATTCCGACATCATATCCATTACACCACAACATGCATCAGTAATAAGGCAAAAAATTCACAAACTAAGAATGGTGTTAACACACAAATTCAATCACAAGTTCAATCCCTGTATCAGCAGAAACAAACAATAACTAGCATCAAACATGTACAAAATAACTCAATAATAAACAGATATCCCGTATCAACAAAAAAAAACAATGGACAACTGATGATGACCAGGGAGTACTGGTTGAAATATTCTCTTTAATAATATCTATAACAACCAGAATAAGAACAATAGCTTGAACTAATTACAGTAAATTTAAGTTGTATATAAATTTGAATTAAGTTATGCATTATTAATAATTAAGAAAAATGTGGAGAAAGAAAAAATATATCTTCTGATTGTGGCCAAAAGATACCTCATAGCCTTGGTTGACAACCAGCATACTGCAGAAAGAAATGGCAACCTATTGTGGGAAAATCTGCCCAGTCAGTCATGGATAAAAAAAGACATGATTGCTCAAGTGTGCATCATATATGGTAATTAACTGACTGAGTTAGATGTTATGTTTTTTAATCAAATCACTCTAAGCAAAGGAATAAAGCTACTAAGACGCAAGAGGTTACTGAGTGTTAATAAATATGAGAAAAAATTCACTATTAAGGAGAGAAAACAATCAAAGAATGAGAAATGAGGACAGAAGATATCATTTGGTATTGCCTTTAAAATTTTGAAGACCAAAATTGACTGTGAAAGCAAAAACTGGAAGAAAGTTCCACAAGTGAGAAGTGTAATAGAAGACATTTTTAGCATAGGACTTATGGTTACATCCAGCCATTTCAACTGTAAAATGATGTGACCTTGCTGCCAATCTAGTACTGCACTTAAATTCATAAAGTTTAGGTACCATAAAAAAAAAGTTCATCAGAACAATTACCATAAATTACCATTTTATGTTTAACTGATATAAAAACTCTTAAGTGCATGATTTAAACTCAGAATTGAAATAATTTCAATGGCAAATTGCTTAAACTAATGTACAATTTCAATAAAATTTCACCTTTATCACCAATCATTGTCTTCTCTATCAATGAACTAAATAAGCATGTTTAAGAACAATAACTGATAAATTTCTTTCTTTATAAACTACTCACTTAATAGGCACTGAAGACACCTGTTACTACTGTTAAGAAGTTACTTTCTATTTATAACATTAATATTATAGCTATTTGCAAATAAATAAATAACTTTGTAATTAACCAATCTCCAACTGCATTTAAAAATTTAAGTTAGCTTTACTTGAAGTACTAATTTGTAATCAGCATGAGTCTCACACTAAATGATTTTTTAACATAAAAGCTTACAGTTTAGAAAAATTGTTTTTTTTTTGTAATAAAGTGTACAGTTGTTTGTTATGGAAGAGGAAAAGAAAGATCAATAACTTTAAACCTGTAAAATAATGATACACTTATTTTGTAAAAATATTATATAGATGCAAAGATATTTATTTTTACAAAATAAATTTACCATGATATTGTGGGTGTCTTTATTTCATACAGCAGTTGTTCTTTTCATATTTTTATCCTTTTTCAATGTTGATATGATTTTCTCTTCAATTCTTGTAGCAAAAATACAAGCATACAATAATTGGATCATTATTACTGGGGTGAATACAAATGAAAACCCTACACTTTTGCAAATTGGTCTTGAAATTACTTTATTCATCAAGTTAAAGCACTTAAACAGTATTGCCCTAACAAGCATTACTCAACAATATGCTTTTTTAGTATGATCGTAACACAATCCAAAGCTAAAATGGTATTGTATTATATATATATATATATATATATATATATATATATATATTAAAAAAGGATTAATTCAAAGATGTTGAATGGCCATTTCGATATGAAGATCCCCACGGGGAACGACACATCACCTCAGCAACAGAAAAAAACCTTTCAGAAAATATATATATATATATATATTTCAGAAAACCTTTCAGAAAATATATATATATATATATATATATATATTTAATTGTTTCACCCAAAGCAAGGCAATACCATCACTGATGCACAAAGGGCTATGTAAGAGTAAAAGTTTAGACAGGAGAAGAGTGAAGAGAAAGAAGAACCAGTTACAGGAGGTGTCAGAGAAAGGGCAAGAGAAGGATGGGAACACAGGTGTGAAGACAGTTGTGACAGTAAAGAGAAAGGAAAAGAACAAGATATACGGGGTGGTATAGAAAGGATTGGAGTCAAGTGGATAAGAGATGGGTATTGACATTGCATTTAAATTCCTGGAGGTTGTAGCCGTCAGGAAAGCAAGTATATGAAACAGAGTTCCACAGGCAGGAAGTGCAAGAAAAGAAGCTGATGGAGTAGAATTGTCAGTTGCATTTGGTTGATCTAACTGTAAATGGGTGGGACCTTGTTGCCAGTCTGGTTGCACGACTAAATTCTTGTGGTGGGGGCAGCAGTAACTTAAGTTCGTTGGAACAGAAGCCATGAAAATATTTGTAGAATAGACAGAGGGAAGCCACATCCCACTGGTGAGAAAGTGGCTGGAGCTGAGCTGCCAAGTCGGGACCTATCATGTTACAGATTCGCCTTTGGAGCCTGTCAAGAACACTGAGATGTAAATTCAGCTAGTGTAGATATAATTTCATAATGTCAAATTCAAACTAAAAAGGAATGGCGATGTTAATATTAGCCATTTAAGGTAACATTCAGCATTCATTGACTGAGCAGCTTGTTGATTAAAATTTATAAAATCTTTCTCTTAAAACAATTCTTTCAGGAAAATATGCTTCTTAAGTCCAGTAGCTGTTATGGCTTTTTCTAGTATTGATGGGCATTTCCTTTCTAATCTTTTATTTGAAGTAGTATGGAACATCAGTATCTTGACTATGTTATTATAGTTTCTTCAAAATATATGTGCTATTCGTTTTAACTGTTACAGATGTTGAAAGTCACCAAGTGATGTTGTTTTTGTTACTTGGTAAATATCTTTTTTCATGATTTTGTAGCAACATTCCCCAGTGTTCAAAGAAGGTTAGTCTTAGAAGTTCTACAGACTTCATTCACCCAAAGACATTCACTCACCCAAAGACATTTTTAACCACTGATCTTAGAAAGCAGTTATATACAGCTGACAGTTTAGATATTTCTGAATGAGTTAAATGCCATTCCATATGAAATTCTTAATCTGACTTGGCTACTTAAGAATATGGCTCAAGTTGCCCCAAGCAAGGCATTTTACTGCCACTGTTGTGCAGTGGCAGTAAAAATTGTTGTTGGGGATTACATAGGAGGAATGTTATCAGAAAGATTGACAGGGTACAGGGGATGTCAGGAAGAGGGTAAGAGAAGGATGAGAATACTGATGAGAGTGGAGTGGATGGAGAAAAGAGCATGAGAGAGAGAGAGGATGCAAGTTAGTGAGATAGTAGATGACTAATGACTTTACATTTGAATTCTTGGAGATTGTAGCTGTTGGGAATTCAAGTAAGTGGAAGGGAATTCCACAGTCAGGAAGTGCGAGAAAAGAAGCTGTTGGAGTAGAATTTGCATTTACAATTTTTTGGTTTCACAGTAAACAGGTGGGACCTAGTTGCTAATCTTGGGGCTCGAGTAAATTCACATATAGGGTGTATCAGTGAGCTAAGTTCATCAGAGCAGAAGCTGTGAAAGTGTTTGTAGAAGAGACACAGAGAAGCCACACTCTAGCACAATCTATTCTACACTCAATTTCCTCATCACCTAAACTAAATTTTTTATAACTGATTCATACGCCAAATTTCTTTTGAAGTGTTTAGCATTTACTAATTACTAATCCTGAATTTTTTTGATGGTTTGATTCAGTATCTGTGCAGTAAGTCAAAATACATTTTCTAAATAATAGGAGAGAGATGAATATGTTTACTTCACTTTTTCTCGTCTTCAGAACACAAAATGTCAGATTTTAACATTTTTTTTTAGACAGTTTTTTGTTGCTTTCTAACATTGATCTCTTGAACTGATTGAATGAAGTTTAGGCAATCAAAATTAAACTGACACTGAGGTCAGCTAACATGGCTGAAATCATTTCAAGTAGCAAACATGGATGAAATGAATTGGGTTTAAAGATCAATAAAATGATTCTCTATCTGAACTTAAAATCCTATTCAAAAATGAAGATTTAAGTTTGCTTTATGACTCATTTGAAAAATAAATCCTTTAATCTTCCCATGTTATTAAACATTTATCTCTGTTATACATTTTGTTTCCTTTATTATGTGAAGTAATGCAGTCTGGATGCAGATAGACAAAATAAAGAGTATAAATTTATAGAGGCATCTTCAATTAAACTAACTGAGACATTCATGAGACTCTCATGTCAACCATCATGCTCTTGAATCAAGATCAGAAGGTCGTTGGGATAGCATCCTCTGTCATTACATATATTACCGGCCATAATTATTAGGCCACTCCAGTTTTTAAAAAAAATGATGTATTTCATACTGTGTTTAGTATTTATTGCCAAGTGGATAATTCTAAATGAAAATGGAATGGTTCTTTTGTTATTATTAATTTGCAACATTTTACAAGGCAACCAGGAAACCTTTGCTTTGGCCAGCCAATAAGAAAAAGAGACTAGCGTGGAGAAGAGAGCACAAAAACTGGACACCAGAACAGTTCATTTGATGCACATATTATGAAGTATTAACAAAGAATAATTCTATTTTCATTTAGAATTATTCATTTTGCAATAAATACTAAAAATAGTATGAAATATATCATTTCTTTTAAAAAACTGGGGTAGCCTAATAATTATGGCAGATCATGTAGTTAGTCAATGTTTGTGGTTGATGGGCAACCAACTTGTCTCATGCCATAGCTAGGTGTCCAGAGCAGTAGATCACACACAAATTTTTGTTTTGCTCATCAGCAGTGTCCTGCAAAATGCCTTCTGTGTTAATATAAAGTTGTAAAAGTATTAGGGACAGGTTGCTAGAGTTGTGGTTTCATTAGATGTTGTCTCCAAGAGATATTGAATATAGCTTTCAGCATCCAAGTGTAGGTTCTATCAAGCTTATATTCTAGGGAATGCTGAAGCATTAGCACTACCTCTACAATGACTCAAAAGAATCTTCTCAGGGTTGTCTGGTAGATCAGATATTCAGATTACATCTGTTTTATTCAAAGCAACTCAGGCTTTCAACTTTCATACCCTTTTCAGCAGAAGTTATTTTCCTTCCAAGGTTTGTAAAAGATTCAACAGACTTTATTGATTCACCTGAAACAGTTTGTATTGAGCCTTGCTGGTTGAAGCCTATGAATTCAGTTTTAGGCATTGAAATAGAGTCTAACATCATTTGCAGAATATTCTAGATGATGTAGTAGGGCTGTGGCATTGGCAATAGTGTCTGCAGCGGAATCTAGGTAATCGGCATAGTGAATATTGGTCAACTTTTTTATAAGATATCGACTTGACTGTCTTGGTGGTAAAGTAAACTTTCTTTCTGAAACATAACTCAATAATGATATTAAGGAAATAAAACAAACACACAGAAACACGCGCACACACACACACACACACACACACACACACACGTATATACATGCACTTTAGTGTTAGCACAGAGACACATGTTTTGAGTACCTAGTGGGGATTGAATTCAATACTTAGTTATAATAACCAGTGTGGCCAGTTTGATAAAAAATCAATTCATGATGCAGATTCTAATATATTTAAATGAAATATAATTGGGCAGCATCTGTTCTTTTGTACATTTAAAAAAAAACAACAGATATTTTATGTCTATTATATGAAGTAATCATTTTTCTTAATGTACAGTTATCCTTTTGAAAAAGTGATAGTTGTGTATGGATAATTGAACAAAATTTATATTGTGTAGTTCCAGTTTTGACTTGCCTAAATAAAAATCAGAGGTTGGGAGTGAGAAGAAATTTAATTAATACTTTAAAAACTAGACTGTATTATTACTTTTTGTAGACTAAATTAAAGAAATTCATGTGATGCAAATGTGAAAAAATTCATGTAATAACCCATTATTTAACCCATAACTGGAGGGAAAGAACTGATTAATACCTTTCCCAAGGGTAAGTGAATGCAGGGCATTCAACAGGGATTTGAACTTGGCTCCCTAATTTTCCATTCCAAGCTGATACCCACTGCACCACAATGCACATCCATCAAAAAATGCTTACAGCACCTGGTATTCCTAACTGGCCAACCATCTAAGTACTGACCAGGCTCAATGTTGCTTAACTTTGGTGATCGGGTGAGATCCGGTATATTCAATGTGATATATACACTACCAGCCATAATTATTAAGCCACCCCAGTGTTTTAAAATAATGATGTATTTCATACTATTTTTAGTACTTATTGCCAAGTGAATAATTGCAAATGAAAATAGAATGGTTCCTTTGTTAATACTGCACAATAACATGTGCATCAAATGAATTTATAAATATTTAATAATTACCTATATTGCAGTTTCATCAATGAAAGAATGAAAAACATTTAGGGTGATTCAGATGAGTTCATCTTTGCTTCCTTGCTTTGTAAAATGTTGCAAAGTAATAATAACAAAAGAACCATTCTATTTTCGTTTAGGATTATCCACTTGGTGATAAATACTAAAAATAGTATGAAATACATCGTTTCTTTTAAAAAACTGGGATGGCCTAATAATTAAGGCAGGTAGTGTATATATATGTCTATCATCATGACTGTGGATTTGAGCATGATAACCTTGTTCAGACTGTTGATTAAAACAGATGATGCACAAACTTTAACTAAGGTCTTCTCAACATTGTTGCACAGGTGGGCTCTGTGGGTATTGATCAAATAAAATTTGCCTGAGCAGGCATCTACAGTAGGGATTAAATAGTTGCCCTTGCAGACAAGCACTTGCATATGAGCATGCAGCCATTATTCTCGGTCATGATGACTTGCAACTTCATGCTAGCTCAACCACTGATGGCTCCCAGATAGTACTATTTACCAGTTTTGCTCAAAAAGCTTGAGCCAACACCTGGTATAGTTTTCAGGCACTTTCCAAAGTTGCTACATATTGGGATTGGCTCTACTTGCCAATAACATCAAGAAATCACCTTCCAGATAAATCAACCATAGTGTGAATTGAAATTGAACCTCATGATCAGAAAGCAAATGTTCTGAAGATTTGGTCATGTGCCTATATATATATATTAATCCAATCAAGATTTTGACATTCCACATTATATCAGATAAAAGGTTAGGAAGGAAACCCCATTAATACTGGAAAGAGTGATAACAGCTACTGAACTGGAGAAACATTTTCATGAAAAAATTTTAAAAATAAAGATTTTAGAAATTTCAGCTGAAAGTAATACCAGCTGCTTGGTCAATGAATGCCAAGTGTTTCCTTATAAAGAAACAATTAATATTACCATTTACTCTAAAAAATTTTAAGATCTCAAAAATCAAGTTTGTTCTTGTTACATTATATTTCATCCAAATGAAACATTTCTAAATGAAATATTTCTAGAATAATATGCAAAAGAATGCATCTGTTAGCTAATAAAATAATTTTTAGTGAGATGTAAAACATTTAAGTTAGTTGGATTAGTCACATTCTAATTTCAATATTTACTGAGTTTAGCTGCAGATTTTGAGTACCTAGTGGGGAAAAAACTCACTTCAATTGTCACAGTTTGTGAGATTAGTTTGCTAATTCCTATACCATAGCAATATGAATGGTATTACACAGTAAGTTTTTCTTTACATTCCAGTCTCTGCTATGAATTGAACTTGTTGTAGATTTGAATCAATCCACAACAAAGAAAATGGTATTTAGATAAAAAATATAAGATATTTTTATTTTTGTGTTTTAACTTTTAAAACTAAATTTTTCTTAGCCTCTACAAGTGTTAAAGTTCATACAGTTCTTGTTTGTAGTTGTTTATTAAGATGTAAAGAAATGGGATTTCTTTGTATGTATATGTGAGAAGGAAGAGACAAAGGAGAAATTTTGGAGGAAAGTGTAAGTGTCATGTAGCTTGGTGAGGAAGATGGGTGAATAAGTAATGTGAATTTGTTTAATCCGAGTGTCATGAGTCGTTGCCATCTGTCTCTCTTTATTGGCTTGTCCGTCTAGAAACTTTGCTTAAATACCCTTCAAAAGGATCATGAAGCATGATTTATTGTTGGCTGGAATGCAACCCATTGGTTGAAAAGTGTTAAATATTTATGTTCAATTATTTACATTGTTCAGACTCTTTTCCTTATCTTTAGTATCATATTCATGATGTTTTCGACCTTCTTCAGTGGACTGAAATTTTGAACTGAACCCTTTATTTCAATTCATTGGTATAGATTGTTTTTGCTCCATGAGTCATGCCACTTCCAGATGTCTTAGTTATCTCCATTTAACTCAACTCTCTAAGTTTTTTGTTTGCCACTACTGACCTAAAGAGTTGTGAATTGAAACAAAAGGTTTGATTTTAAATTCCAGTCAGCTGAAGAAGGTTGGAGCGTACAATGGCTGAAACGTCATGAAAATGACAATAAAGGTGAGGACAATAGTTTGAAGTAAATAGTAAATAATATAAATACCTCATCTCAGAAATATAAACTAATACTTAATTTCAAAGCATCAATTTACTAACCAGAAGAATGTACAATCCTTCAACTCAGAAACCATTTTTGTGTCATTTGGTGTTTGACTGTCTTGATGTTTAATTCTGTTTTTGATCCATAAAATGTTCATTTATAAAACACTTCATTATAAACAATTTTTGAAATCCTTTAAAAGTAAAAATTTGATAAAATATGTTAATGAGTGTATGTGAAAACTTTTTTGTATAATAAGCAAATGTTTTAGGAGATACACCAAAAAACAAAAGAGAAAGACAATTTGAGATTATGTTACGAATCCATTTCAAGTTCATGGAAAATTATTTTTTCATATATTTTGGCTAACAATGGACATGGTCTCAAGTCCATGTGAAAACTCAGATGGAACCTTCTGAAAGCCTCTTTTTTTATGAATAAATAGAATTTAGATTTGGAAGGAAGGTAAAACTTATATTTTGTAAAAAAGTAGTTTTTGTGTAATTTAAACTTTTTATATTTCCACCTTTAAAACTTGTCTTTGGTTGATGGTACTTGTTTTTCCATCCATTTTCTTAAAATTGTCCTGATTATGTTTTTTATGATCAGATTAGCTTCCTTACACCAGTTTTTGATATTTATTTTTAATTCTTGCGGCAAGTATCCACACCCCATTGAATCAAATTTGCATCAATGCTTTTTTAACAGTTAAATCTGTCTTTTACATTTGTGAATAAAGAATTAGAATACAGTCTTTTAGTTTTACCTGATTATTCTAACTAATAAATCATTCATTTTCCGTTTTTTTTTTGTTTTTTTTTTACCATCTTTTAGTGATTGCATTTCAATAGAATTTGGTTAACATCTTTTCAGGGTAAATGACTGTCTCCAATGGAATCAGGCTTGCCATTCAACAATGCATAAGAGACAATAGAATTGTCTTGGAGATATACATCATCTCAATGAATGAATGTTAATTGCCCTAAAATGATTCTATATTCAAGTGCTTATTTATGATTTGTCTGAAAAAAAGATCTATAAAAAAGAGAATCATATACATTAATAAAATTAATATTGGGTGACCTCATAACTTTGATGTGATGAGACTCATTATACTGAAATGATGATCACTTTGATTGCTTAGTGACTGCTAATTAGTATGAATGCTTTCTAATTTATCAAGTTTTCTTTTGCATAGTAGAAGAAATTTTGAATGAAAATTAAAAGCAAAATGGGAGGTTATATCATACACAAGCACACCTTTTCAGAAATTTTTACACATCAAAAAGCCTCTTATTTGAAACAGCAAAATTGAAAATACACTTAATTAGCACAATAAACAACAGAAAGTAGTCAGGTGCTGATAGCAGTTGTTAACAAAAGGAAGTTGATATGTTAGCAATATTTTTGGGGGGGAATCAGCATAATTGAATGTCTTGCGTCTCAAAAACAAGAAATTCATCAAAAGTGTTTTTCCCCTGAAAATTTGCAAAAAGTTTCAAAATAGAAATTTGGAGAAGAAATATGCAATTATATTCTTGGATATTATAAAGATTAAATATTTTAGTGAAATATATGTACTACATTGAGATTTAAATAATATGGTACACATTTTTAAAAAGATTACATAGTATGATTGCAGAACGACTCAATGCCATCAACTCAACATTGCCAACTAAACACTGCTGACCGTGTATCAGGACAACTCCGAACAAAAGATAAACAATAATAATTAGAATTACATCTCAGGAGACTATAGAATTTGGAAAGATGGTTACCTAATCTCTGTTGCAGACATCTGCTCAGGCACATTTGTATTTCTTCAATTATCTCTGATCCAGTCTGTGGCTTATACTGTGACTACATTGAAAAAAACCTTACTTACAATTTCTGGGTGAGAGCTATAATTTAGTATGATTAGTGGCTGAACAAAGACGGTATGCTTAACCCTTTCAGTCTTGGTGAGCTGTTACTTTATACTAGTACAACCATTAGTGGTTTCTAGACAGTTTTATTAAGCAGCATTAGTATAAATTATGGTATTTTGAACACTATATACTAACACAGCTTAACAAGTCAAATACACATGAAGCTTGGTTAACCAATATTTGATACTAATTCATATTCATATATATATATATATATTAGCCTGTTTTGCTGCATCACAGCTCATCAGTGTGGCTAGACACATCCACTTACTTCTGGCCGGGATCAAAACTTGAGCAATTTGGTATCAGTCAGAGTCACTACCTTCTAAGCCATAGGTGCATGGAATCAGAGAAGGGAAATTTTAACGTGTTGTATATAAGCAGTGTATACACACGCCAGTCACTGAAAGAACTCAATTAATTTCTGAAGAGTGATGCATATATTGCAGAAGTGGAAACTGTTTTTAAAAATTTTCTTTTCTAGAGAGTTCAATCATAATGAGAGCATAATATATTAGTCATCCACATACAAGACTGTTTTGCTGTATCACAGCTCATCAGTGTGGCTAGACATATCCATTTGCTTCTGGCCGGGATCGAAACTCGACCAATTTGGTGTCAGTTGGAGTCACTATCCACTAAGCCATAGGTGCATGGAGTCAGAGAAGGGAAATTTTAACGTGTTGTATATAAGCTGTGTGTGTATATATATATATATATATAATATCAACATGACAAAGAGAAATGGTAGAAGCAAGAGAAAAGAGGAAGTGGGGAAGTTATGATGGAGGAAACAATAAAGGGTAAGTAATAAAGGTTGAGAAAAGGAAAAGAAATGTGAGTGAAAGAATACAAGGAAAGGATGAAGACAAATTTGCTGTTTTGATTTGCATTACTCCTTTACCCCTTTGATGGGTAAGGTTTTACTTAATATTTTCTCTTTTTTAGCATGATGCATGACTTACAACTTATGTAGGAAGGTAGGCATATATTTTGGTATTGATATATTGAAATCAACTAGTAAAATGCTTTCTGTTAAATCATCATCATCATCATCATCATCATCATCGTTTAACATCTGTTTACATGCTAGCATGAGTTGGACAAATCTTTCTTGATGTTTTTGTAATTGAACCATTATGAATTACTGGAGTAAATTTTACAGATGTATACCCTTACTAACACCAACCAGTTAAGGAGACTTTTTATCGAGACACCATCTCTAGGAAGATTACCTACTAAGGTTAGAGAGTTCAGCCTACCCTATTCTATGCAGAGTAGGTGTAGAGGTTTTTATTTCACAGATTTCCTTCTCTTAGACAAGTTGCTATCCAAAGCTAAAGACTCTTACTCAGCCTAACTTTTCTCTTAAATAACCCCAGTTTAAGGGCTAACTATTTGCCTATAGCTAGGTCTGTAACAGGTGCTACTACCCTGGGTCAGGGCAAATCTAGGAGCAACAGTAACAGCAATTAAGAGGCCTACTAAAAAAAAAATGTAATGCTTAAACAAATTAAAAAATTTTTTTTATCAAGTCACCATCTCTATAAAAGATTACTTACCGAGGTTAGAGATTTTATTTATTTTATTCAGACTTTAATGTCCATTTCCATGCTAACATGGGTTGGTCAAGGTTTTTTTTATGGCTTTTTTCCAGGCTGCCTGATTTTGTGTAAGGCCTGGCTGTAAATTCAACTTCCTTAAATCGTCTTTGATAAGCTGGGTCTATGTTTTACATGGTCAACCTATCATATGTAATTAAACCATCACATAAATATTGGTGTGTGTTTTACAGATGTATACCCACTAGTTTAGGAGACTGGAAACTCAGTGTTTTTATTGACACACCATTTCTAGGAAGATTAGAGAGTTCAGTCTACCCTATTTTATAAGGAGTAGGTGTAGAGGTTTTTATTTCACAGATTTCCTTCTCTTAGACAAGTTGCTATCCAAAGCTAAAGACTCTTACCCAGCCTAACTTTTCTCTTAAATGACCCCAGTTTAAGGGCTAACTATTTGCCTATAGCTGGGTCTGTAACAGGTGCTACCACCCTGGGTCAGGGCGAATCTAGGAGCAACAGCAACAGCAATTAAGAGGTCCATGCTCCTTTTAACCTTGCTGCTGGATGTAGTTTATCGTCATTCCCAGAACAAATTAGTTAAAAATTGTCATAGAATTATGGATAAAAAAATAGCTTGAATATTTTATAAAAATTCCAGATGATCACCCCAGTAATGTGTTCCCACCAACAAATAGAAATACCATCTTTTGACCTTTGCAACCTTCATATATTTTATCTTTTATTTAAATTTGATTAATTCTATTGTTTTATATTTTCATGGCAAAATAGAAAAAATCATAAAACTGGTCTTTTATGATTGAACATGTTTCGACCAATCATCAAAGACAAACACGATTATAATTATTTTGTGTTAGTTTGAGAGAGAGAGAGAGAGAGAGAGAGTGTGTGTGTGTGTGAAAGTGGGAGTGAGAATGAGAGTGAGTGTGCTTGAGAGAGTGAGAGAGAGAGGGAGAGTAAGAAAGAATAAAAGAATCAGAGAGAGAAAATGAGAGTGAAAGTGAGAATGCGTGAGAGTGAGAGAAAGAGTAAGAGGATGAGAGAGAGCATTATTAGCATTATTATTTTATAAAAGTTCAAGATGATCAACACAGAAATGTGAGAGAGAAAAAAAGAGAGTGAGAATAAGATTGAAAGTGAGAGTGAGAGGGAGTGTATTTGACTGTGAGAGAGAAAAATAGAGAGAGAGAGAGAATAAGGGAGAGAAAAATAGAAAGAGAAAGAAAGAGAGTGAAAGTGGGAGTGAGAGTGTGTGAGACAAAGAGAGAGAAATAGAGAAAGTGAAAGGGGAGTAAGAGAGTGAGAATAAGTTTGAAAGTGAGAGTGAGAGGGAGTGTATTTGACTGTGAGAGAGAAAAATAGAGAGAGAGAGAGAGAATAAGGGAGAGAAAAATAGAAAGAGAAAGAAAGAGAGTGAAAGTGGGAGTGAGAGTGTGTGAGACAAAGAGAGAGAAATAGAGAAAGAAAGGGAGTAAGAGATTAAGAGAGAAAAATAGCTTTATTATTTTATAAAAGTTCAAGACGATCAAGCCAGAAATATGTGAGAGAGAGAGAGAGAAAGAGAGAGAGTTTGTGAGAGAGAGAGTGAGAGATAGAATGTGAATGAGGGAGAGTGAAAGAGAGAGAGAAAGAGAGAAAGTGGGAGAAAGAAAGAAATCTGTAAGATGATTATTTCAAACAAATGGGAAGGATCAGAGTGGACTTAAATTAATTTTGAAACTCAACAGAGCTTTTGAAGAACTAGCATTTCTGAACAATTCCATTTGTCTGAGAGTAAAGTTACAGATAATAACTGAATGTCTTGAATCCTGATGAATCAGTAAGGATTTATGAAAAAAAAATGAAAGAAAAACTTTGCCAAATATTTTAATTCATTGCTTGTTTTTTCCAGATAGAAAAAACTCAACTGAATGCAGCTACAGAGAGTAAATAATATTGAAATCAAAGAAAATTATTTTTGTTTCCAGAGTACATAAGAACCAGAGTGTTTCTGGCATTCCATATTGGCACATGTGTGAGCACACACACAAGCAAACACACATATACACAGTTACAAAGTTTTGAAATAATTTTTTTGTCTAACATTATTTCTTATTACTATATAATTGTTATTTTTATTTTATTTAGTCTTTGAGTTGTTATCCCTCCTTTTTATGTTTTTGAAAATTATATTAATAAATAGCAGCCTAGATTGAAAAGTCCAAAGAAAGAAAAATTATGTCTTTGGCAGGAATTGAACCTCTAACTTGTTCTATCGGCTGTTCTCCATGACCAAATCAGTAATGGCACACATTGGCTGGAAAAGCTGTTTCTGACAGAAAAAATTAATATAGTTCATATGTCTCTTATTAATATGTTTCCTAGTTATGTGTATTTGGGTTTCTATTTTTGATTTTGAATTTATTTTCTTCAACATTGAAATTAATAACAAGTAGTCTAGATTGAGAAATCCTGCTTAAGAAATGTAGCTCCTGACAGAGATCGAAGCTGTATCTCATTTTTCACCAGGGAAATTTTATAGCGGAAATGTGCCTTTACCAATTCAGCTATGGGGGCTGCATTGATAGACCAAGATATTAATTACTTATTTAAAGAATTCATATTTATTGTAAGGATTTCTATTAATCTCTAAGCTTCAGTTTCGTAATCAAAATAGATAATTAATTGAATAGGTAGTTATACAAAATAGAAAGGGATGTAAGACAAGGATGTGTTTTCCCAACCTTATCTATTCAGCTTATACAGCAAAACAATTGTGAGAGAAATAAAATCCTTGTTAGAATTTATCATTGGCAGTCGCAATCTCAACATTGTAAGATATGCAGTGACACAGTGCTGAAAGCAGACATGGAAAATAAAATGCAGGATCTCCTACAGAAGGAAGCAAGAGGAAGTGAGAAGAAATGACTAAGCATGAACTTCAAGAAAACTGAATGTATGGTCATCAGCAAAAAAAATGACACCAAAATGCCAACTACAGGCCAGAGAAACTAAAATAAAAAGAAAAGAAATTTAAATACCTAGGAAATGTTTCTACAAAGGATGGAAAGTATGACATTGAAATCTGAAGACGCTTTGTCATGGCCAATGATGCATTTCAAAAACTAACCCGAGTACTGAAATGCAGGAAAATGTCATTGGAAACAAAGAAAAGAGTGCTGGATTGCTCTGTGATATCTGTCCTTCTGTATGGCAATCTTCTCAAGGATGAAAGAGAAGATTGAGGCAGCAGAAATGTGGTTTTACAGAAGGATGCTGAGGATATCATGGACTGAACATGTGAACAACAATGAGGTATTGGAGAGAGTGTGGATGAGAAGAAAACTCATACTTAACAACAGGAAGAGACAACTGAGGTTCCTGTGACACTTAATGAGGAAGGAGGGCCTGGAGAATTTAATACTCACAGGACAAACAGTCTGAAATGTTCCTATTGGAGCTTCTGGCATGGATGCTAAGCAGTACAGCATGCTGTTTCCAAATTTCTGGTTGAGCTGTGTCATGGTTCTTTTTTTCTCATAGACTGTACCCAACTGACCCTACTATACTGTGCAGTTGACAAAATAAAAAATAAATGACATGCATGTACAAAATTGAAAATATAAAATTTACTCATTGTACTCTCTCTCTCTCTCTCTCTCTATATCTATATATATATATATATATATATATATATATATACCAAGATACAAAGTGCTCAATACCACACAATAAGTGTATAATAAGCTCTGTTGGGTTGGGAGTGTCAGGCGTCTTGGTGGGATTAAGCGATTTTTAGACGTTTTGTCTGTTTGTGTCTTCATGACAAGCTTTCCCACTAGATGCTTTGATTACTTCAGTTTTTACATAAAGCACTTTTCTTACACTGGGATGAACTTTCTTTCCTGTCGAAAGTTTTTTTTCCCCCTCCCTTCTCTCAGGACATTTATGGCTATTAGAACATCTTAGCCAGTTTGTAATCACTCTCCAACAGATTGGTTGATTCCAACGCCCCTCTGCTTTTTAACACCTTGCACTCATCTGGGGTATAAATGCTCTGAGAAAATTTAACCTTGTATTATAGCGGCCTGAGGATTATACTTACGTATATGAAACCTAGGTTGCAGCCAGTTTCAGGTTTTTGGGAACAATCAAAATGTAATTATAATAATATTATATATATATATATATATATATATATATATATATATATAGTACAGTCAAATTTGTTTCATTCACTTATGTGCAAATACTCTTGGGAAAGATATTAATCCATCTTTTCTTTCTCTAGCTATAGACTGAATAGCAAGAGAGGTTGAGCTCTATAGCCTTGGCTCGCTACTGGTCTACTGCAAAAAGTAATAGCAACCTAGTGTGGGAAAATCTTCTGCCTTGTCTGATATATCTTGAAAGAGACATGATCACTCAAGCATGTATCACAATTACCTGACTGATATATTTATATAATTTTGATTAAATAAAAACTGTCAAAAATACAAACGTTATGGCAAGACAGTGCTCAGTATAAAATATCAAATATACAGATTAATATACAATATAAAAACAGATCAGTCAGTCAGTTAAGTGCCATACGTGATACACACTTGGGCAATCATGTCTCGAAAGAGACATAACTGACTAGGCAGATTATTATCCTGCAGTAGGTTCCCATTACTTTCTGTGGTAGACTGTTTGCTAGCCAAGACTACAGAACTCAATCTGTCCTGTTATTTAACCCATAACTGGAGAGAAGAAACAGATTAATACATTTCTCAAGGGTATTTACATGTAAGTGAATGCAAGGAATCCAACTGGAGTAATTTTTACTCTGCCTATACCTTGCAGTTTCTTGTGACTTTGGGGCAGTCACACAATTTTCAAGCAGTAGAATAGGAAATTATTTGGGAATATATACTGTTTGTTTTCTATTGAATAACTTTGTTTTTCTTTATGTTATACATTGTTATGAATTACCTGGCACACCATATATATATGTGTGTGTGTGTGTGTGTGTGCGTGTGTGTGTGTGTGTGTGTGTGTGTGCACGTGCATGTGGCTCATGTGCACAGGGGCAAAATAGAATAAAAACAGAACAAAATAAAACAATTTCCCAAAAACAAATTAAAAAAAAAGACGTTGAAAACTTAATGAGAATGAAGTTACAAAATAAGTGGATTTGGATTGTTAAACTTGAGGTTAATCGACCTCTTGACCTGAATGCTTCAAAATGTGAAATTAGTTAAAAGTAAGAACTTGATAATTCTCTGCTATTTGCAAAGAGAGAAGGACTTTCCAAAAGATAAAATTTTATCTCTGCCTATCCTTCAAGTTTTGTTTGACCAAACTAAGTGGTCACTTTGAAATAAAAGAATAAAAAATTGTCCCTCTGAGTAGTTGCACTTAAAATTCTCCAACCCTAAACCATTTCCCTTCTTTTTCTCCTCTCAATTTCACTCAATTCTCAAATAAACATGTCATCAAATTCCAAGAGATTTTCAATTTTGGTGCCACTTTTCTATCTCTTCCAAGTTTTTATTGTTGTTTTTTCCAGTCAGTCACAAATTCTGCTTTGACCATCAGATCAAGCCCTGCCCTTATTTTATAATCCTGCTAATTATCTACTACTAATGTGTGCAGTGCATGGTGCAGTGGATATAGACTTGGAACAACAAATTGGGGTGCCGAGTTCAAATTCCTGTTTAATTCCTTTCATTCACTTATGTATAAATACCCTTGGGAAAGGTATTAATCTGTCCCTTCCCTCCAGTTATGGGTTAAATAACAGGACAAATTGGGTTCTAGAGCCTTGGCTGGCAATCAGTCTACTGCAGAAAACAATGGCAACCTACTGCCAGATAATCTTCTGCCCAGTCAGTCATGTCTCTTTTGAGACATGATCTCCCAAAGTGTATATCACATATGGTACTTATCTGACTGACTGAATTATCTACTAGAAGTTTAAATATCTGAGGAGTCATTAAAATCAAAATACCCTTTCAGATTAGCAAAAGATGTATAGAATTTAAAAGTTGTGTGTTGTGTTGTATTGTAGGTGTGTGTATTCACATATGATTAACACTTAAGACAGATACGAAAACTCACGTTTCTACCATGGACTGTTTATCCTCTTTTTTATACATAAAATGTAGTAAAACAAAATTTTCAATGTCCATTTCCTTTTTGGTCCAGAAGTTAGGGTAAGTAAGGATGAGAATGTTTATAATGTTCAAGCTCAAGTCATCTTTGTGCTGAGTTGGAACGACCAAAGCAGTTGATGAGTGGGACTGCAAGTCACATCTGAATGCAATCATTGGAAAGTAGAGAGTTCAGTTGTCAGTGGACTTGGAAAACTAATGTTCCCTATCAGGAATGTAATTATGATGTAATACTATATCTTGGAGCAAGGGGGAGAAAAAAGAGTAAGACAGGAAAATGCTTTACTTTTATGGAGTTAACCAGCACCACTGAATAGTATTTGATGAAGCCACATGGGATAATCATATTTCTGGTTCCTTTACTACTAGAATCATGGGAAAGTTCATTATTTTTATTTCTTTATTATTATTATTATTATTTTTATTTATTTTATTTATCGATTTTATTTAATTTTCCTACGGATTGTATTCCAAAAGCTAAACAAAGTACTAAGAAAAAAGTAAATCTAATTAGAAACAAAGAAAAAATAGCACTGAACTTGTATGTGATATTAATTCATGTTTGGGAGTTAATGTTGAACAACTTCTTCACAGATGAAGAGAAAATGAGAAGTGGCAGAAATGTGCTTCTTCAGAAGGATGCTGAGAATTCCTTGGATGGAGTGAGTATGCAATAAGAAAGTCTTGAACAAAACATACTCAGAATTAGAAATAGACAGCTGAAGTTTTTTGGACACATGAAGAATTAAGGCATGAACCTTACAGGCCATTTTTAGAGAAAGAGATAAAGATGAAAGCAGCAGGCCACTTACCAGATGAACTTGGGTTAATGGATGTTAGAACAGATAGCAGGAGTTTCACAAACAGAGAAATTCCAGTAATGGCTACAAAAGACAGGAAGCTGTGGAGAGCCATGATTGACCACATTCTGAATGAACATGGTTCACAAAAGCATAATTATTTACTTCTAACAACAGGAATGCTGGTAATATTTGTTTTAGTATCTTGCGAGAAGGAGAAGAAAAGGTAGATCCATATTTTAGGGTTGATACATTCCATAAAATAGTCTTTCCATAATTACCAAGGCTCAAATTAGGATAGTTTACAATTTTTATTATAGGTTTAATTTTCTTGGGGGAAAAAAAATTAATTTAATGATCCAACAATTCTTAATTCAGGGCTGACACAAAATAACAATAGCTGAATACAGATAGTTCATATACCTGGGACAGACTCTTCAAACTGCATTATATGGTGTGCCTAACATTAAACAAATGTTTTGACAGAAATGCAGTTTATAATATTTCAATCTTATGTTCAAGGAGAGATGAAAGAAAAACTGATGATTGACAATGATGATGTGTGTGTTAAAAAAACATTTTCATGACAATGTCTAGTAGAAATACTGATGTTGTGTGCCATGGATTTTCTTTCTTTGTTACCAAGATTGACTGATTGTGTTTTTATGACTTATCAACCTTTTTGCAGTCTATTTAAAATTCGAATATATTTTTAGATTGTAAGAATTTTTGGGAGATGATAATGATTTACTGATACAATTTCTACTATTTAACGCATACCTGGGTTAGATAATAACCCATGCCTTTCCTACTAGAATTTGCACATAAGTGAATATAATGAACCTGACTGGAATTAGAATTTGTTCCTACATTTTCCAATTCTAATCCATTATCCATTGCATCACCTGGACATCTAAGCTTACAGAACCTAGTGACTGATCAAGTCCCCAACACTTTTTTTAATAATCATTTCACCTCAAGCAAGGTAGAAATGCCACTGGTATGCAGTGGAGTTACAGTGAGAGAAAAGAAAAGACACAAATGTCAAAGAAAAGATAAAAGATGGATGGGAATCAAGGAGATAAAAGATGGCAATTGACATTGCATTTAAACTTTTGGAGATTGTAGCTATCAAGGAAACAAGCAAATGGAAGTGTGTTCCATAAACAGGAAGTGCAAAAAAGAAACTATTAAAGTAGAAGAGTCAGTTACATTTAACTATTTCTGTGGTAAAAGGGTGAAACCTTGATGCTAATTTAGTAGCACAAGTAAATACATGTGGTCAAAGTACCAAGGAAAAAGGCCCATCAGAGCAGTTTCCATGAAAAGAAAAGACAGAGGGAAGCCACATCACAAAGGTGAGAAAGTGACTGAAGGCGAGCTGCCAAGTCAGGATCATTTATATTGCAGATTCTTCTTTGGATTTTCTGGATAACCTCAACATGAATAGCAGAAACACTGGACCAGATATGGCAACAGTAATCAATGCATGAACAAATGGTAGATTTATAAATGTACAAAATGGATTCTGATGAGAAAATCTTCCTAGTATGGCACACTGAACCAACCTTCCTAGTAGTACATGCAACTAAATAGCTCATCTATTGGTTGCTCTGGCATTGGTATCACTACTGATCCCTGTTTTTAGTACAATGAGGATTGTACTACAACAGATAGCTGTTCCCTAGAACTGGCAGCGGTTCTACTGAAGCAGAAACCTCTTAATATTCAATATGTTTTAGTTGTGCTCTTCCTAAAGACAAAGACATAAATGAGTTGCATTCTGTCTGAAGACATAAACACAATTAAGAGATAATATATAGTTTGTCTGCTTGAAGGCAGATACTATACTTTGAGCCCAGCCTGACGGCTAAGCAAATAGAATATCTTTCTTATCATTGTAAGATAACAGTCTCAGATAACTCATTTAAATTAATCTACATTTTATCTTAAAAAAGAAAACCCTTATTTTTAAATCTTTCATGCCTCTTGGAAGTGCAAAGTTTTTCTTGAAAATCTGACAAACTCAATTTCTTATTGAATTAAAAAGAAAGACTACATCTATTGATCTGCTCACAACAAGGTTGGAGCTACCAATTTCAGATTTTTTCTAAACCAGACATTGTTATAAATTTTCATGATTAAATTATTTCAGCTTCTTTGTACATTGGAAATTGGAGAACAAACATTTTTTGTTGCATTGATTTAGAAGTACTGACTTTAACACTATCAAAGAATATTTTTATCCATGGTTTATTTTCAAGGATTCCTTGTCTAAGATTTCCATTCTTAAATCCATAGTTCCTCTTGAATTAATTTCCAAAAGGTGAATGTTTGTTATAACTTTATTTATTTGATTTTTAATATTTTGTGTAAACTCGTCATAAAATTTTCAAAATAATCAGCAGAAAAGCTCAGCCTCTTGGTCACAATTATTTGTTACCTTGTGTTATCACAACCATTGATAGTTTTCAAACAGTTCTCACTCTACCAAATATTATACCAATATTATACCAAATATTATACCAAATATTATACCAAATAAGTTATTATAGATATTTCTAATAAAATTGGATATTCTAAATGGAAATTCATGGGCCATATTTCAGTCAGTCAGTTAATTGCTGTATGTGGTACATGCTCAGGTGATCATGTCTCAAAAGAGACATCACTGACTAGACAGAACATTTTTCTGCAATAGGTTGCCATTACTTTCTGTGGTAGACTGGTTGCCAACCAAATCAATAGAAACTAATATGTCCTGCTATTTAGCCCATAGCTGGAGGAAGAAGGGATGGATTAATACCTTTCCCGAGAGTATTTGTGCATAAATAAATGAAACAAATTTGACTCGAATTTAAAATCAGCCGTCTGTTTTCTTCTTCAGAGTTGATATCTGTTGCACCAGAAAAATATATACTAAGAATTTTACTAATATTTGTTGGTTAATAGAAAGTTTTGCTGCAAAATACATAGACTTCCTAAATAAAATTATATATATGTACATGTGTGCATGTATGCATGTGTGTATGTGCGTGTGTTGAAGTGAATAAAAATGAGAAGAAGCAAATCTGTAGAATATATTGGAAAAATGTCAAATTCTCCAAGGAAAGAGAATGTTATAAAAAGTGACAGGTATAATGGAGAACAGCAGTTACAAAATTTGTCACAATAAAATCATATATTTCTAAATTTATATATAAATTAGGGATAATAACACCATATATTTATAACAAATTATAATGCTTGCACAAAGGAATCTAAAATTTCCCATTGAATGGGTCTGTTTCTTTTGAAAAAATGTTTTGATTTTACCCACCCTAAAGTTTTTCTCAGATTAACTTCTACACTCTGGGTTTCATATTTATGGAATTATCTCATATATAATTTCAAAATATATTTAGTTCATTGCCAACAGGTTTTGTATCAAAGAGTTTAATATTTAAGTTTGATCTCTATTTTTCATACCATGGGTGTGTTAAATAAATGAATAAGTGTTAAATATTTTTTCAAATAATTTTTTCACTATTCATTCATTACTTTCATTCAATGGTACCCATTAGTACATTTTGGATTTCCATACAAAACAAATATCCCACATTAGCTAAAAGGCTTTATCAGTTTTATTGTAATTTTGGAATTCTTATTTATATTAATTAAATTTTCAATTCTAAATGGCATAAAAAAACAAGAGATAAAGACTATGCTCAACTGAAAAAAGAAATGAGGTTCTGCTTATTGCACATTCAACCAAACATTGAAGAAATCATGAAAAAACCACCAGGCACAGGTTTAACAGAAAATAAGCTGAAAAAATAAAGAGCAAGAAAGACTATGCCCAGCTGAAGACAAAATTGAGGGTCTACTTATCACACATTCAACCGAACATTGAAAAACCATGAAAAAACACCAATTCAACACAAAAATTGTAACGTTGCATGAACACACTGGCAAGCCTTACAGAGAGATTGCAAATATTGTTGATGTCAGCCTTTCAACTGTCAGTCTTGTCATTAAGATGAAGAAACAAACTGTATCCATCAGTCATAAACATAAAGGAAAATGCAGTCAGGAGAGAAAAACAATGCCAAGAGACAATGTATATGTGATCAGAGAAAGTGTGAAAGATCCTAGGAAGACATTATTTGTTTTGTTTTAATTAATTCCCACAAGGGTGTAGCTGTGATGTTCTGAAATGGTTGAAATAATGAAATTATCTGAACATTTACCATTAAAATGGCGATAATGTAGTGAGAACCTATCAAAGTTTCCTCTGGGGAAAAGGATTTGAAGGATGAAAAATAATTCCTCACCCACAAGGATGCATAAACACTTTTGAACTCTCTCAAAGCAGGACATTGAGGACTGGGTGACTCCAATGGCAGCAATGGTTTATTTCTGGTCTCATCTGACTCTTGTAAAGATAGAGCAGGGAAGAAAGAGACAGTTACTTTCTGGGATGCTACAAGGAAGCAACCAGTTCTCCAGCATTTTTAGCAATGGTTTGTGTGTATACAGTTTCACTTGAGATCTGACGTGAGCTTGAGTTCCAATATTTGTTCAAGGCAAGCAGCCTCCTTGAGAGTATAAGGACTTGAAAAAGATTTGAGGTTTACTCAATACTAATAAAACATTACTAGCTTTATTTGAGTGATAATGAATAATAAAAGGCCAGCTTTATCCCATTGAACTGCGATGACTTGGTCAGAGGAAAGATTAGTTGCCAGGTTCTGGTCATCTTGATGCTTTTTTTATGCATCCATAATCCATGATAGGAGGCATAGTGATGTAATGGATACCAGCTCAAATTGAGGAATCGGAGAGCCGAGTTTGATTGCAGTCTAGTTCATTACATACACTTACATGTTAATACCCTTGGGAAAGGCATGTGTCCATCTCTTCTTTTCCCAGATATGGGTAAATAGCAGGATACACTGGGTTCTATAACCTTGGGTGATAGCTGAACTAGTAGAAAGAAAAACACTAAATTTGAAACCAGCCTCACCTGAAGGATAAAAGGGTTTTCATAGGGTTAACACTCCTACCTGTAAAAAGAACAAGTTACAGAAGCATTGACAACAATGAACCAGCCCAGAACAGAGTGTGATGGTGAGGTGTCATCGATGGCCTATGCTCCACTAGAAGTGATGAGCTAAGAGAGATAATACATGGTATCTCTGCATATATATTTACTAATAATCTGAAAATGTTCTTAGGTAGATCATTAATATCAAGTAAAAAAAGAGTAGAAACAAGGAGAAGAACCTTGGAGGATGCCAGCATTGATGCCATTTACTTCAAAGAACTGGACATTAACAACAATCATAATGAACCTAGTTGATAGGAAGTACTTTAAAATTTGAGAAGGCTTTTCCAGAGATTCTATAGCTGGAGAGTTTCTGTAGCAATTCTCTAGGCCATACTTTGTCAAAGGCAATTGCTCTCATGATTAATTTATCATCAAGCACCACTCAATCTATGTGTAATGATGATTAAAACATCAATGGTAGCCATAACAAATAATTTCACAGATTCTGCTCTAATGAACTTAGTTCACTGGTGCCCCTATGTATGAATTTACACAAGCTACTAGACTAGCAATTAGGTCCCACCCTTTTAAAGTGAAACCGATAAAATGTAACCACAATTTCTACTCTAACAGCTTCTTTTCCCGCACTGTGGAATTCCCTTCCATATACTTGCTTCACAACAGCTATAATCTCCAGGAATTTAAATGTAAGGTTAATAGATATCTCCTATCTCACTAACTCGCATTCATTCTCTTAAGTTTTTTTCTCAACCCACTCCACCCCCATTACACTAGTATTCTCATCCATCTATTACCCTCCTTCTGACATTTCCTATAACTAACCCCTTTTTCTCATCACTTTCCCCTTTGTAACCCCCTGCCCAACAGTAGCAGTAAAATGCCTTGCTTGGGGTGAAATGATTAAATATATATATATATATACAGTATAACCCAGATATAAGAGAAACTCTGATATAAGAGAGATTTTATATGGGTCCAAATTAGAGGCTGCGGTAATGTATATAAAATAGACTAAACCCGTATATATGAGAAACCCAAGAATTATCTTATATCAGGGTTACACTGATATATATTCAGGCAAAATCTCTACTGTTTGTCACTCAGATATTTCTTTTGAGGTGGTCAACAACTTTTTATTGACAATATCTTAAAAAAATTTGCTGAAGATTCTAAGGAGGCTAACGGGATAATATTGTGATGAGGATGAGCATTCTCCAACGTTCTTTTAAACAGAACATACAGCTTACACACATGAACTTACATCTTTTATATCAGCAATACATATAGTTTTATTTTAATATTACTTATTTCCATTTTTTCAACCTCACTGGAAGTACTTTGTTGTTATTATTTGTTCATATTCAACCATATGTGGTGTATAACACTCAGAAACATCATGCATAAGCCGGGACCCAGGCACTGAGACAAGCTCACTCAATTGATTAAAGAACCCACAAAGAAAAAGGAATGTAAGTGTTTACAATGGCTGCTCAGAAATGAGCTGACAGCCCATACCTTTTTCTTATTTGCAAAATTTCCTATCGAGAACTTTGATTTAGATTTGAGTTTATCTGTACTAAAAAAATAACTTTTTTCTTTGAGTAAACTAAATTTTCAAAAAAACAGGCTCAGGAGACTATTCCACATTTCTTCTGTTCATTGTTGTTTTTTTAGATATTTTGTTTCCAAATAGAACCGTGTCCATTAATACTTTGTAAGTGAAATTGATTTTTTTATCAACATGGAAAGAAGATACTGTTCAAATAACAAAGAAATGTTTCTTCTGTTACAATTATATTTTGTGTTTTTTTTTTCAGTTAAGTTAAAATTAAATAAAGACAAAAACAATTTACTTTTCCAATTAATCAACGCAAAGACAAATTTGAAAGCAGTGAACATTTTTATTGATGAATTCATTATAAAAATTCACTTGTAGTGCATTTCATTTTTAGACATTTTATATCCTGACTTACTTTTATCTCAACCTGGAAAATATACTGAAAGATAAATTCTTCTTCTTCTTCTTCTTAATGTGCCGTGTCCCTTCAGTCCGTAGATGATCATGGACTTCCACTTATCTCTGTCTGTTGTTACTCTCAAAATTCTTCCTTTTGGTATCTCTCCCAAATCCTGTTTTGCCATCCATTTGCTCAGACATATGAAGTAGGTCTCGTGCTGCTTTCATTTGTCTTTCTTTTCCTCTATCTGTCCTGTGAGTATTAAATTCTCTAGCCCTCCTTCCTCATGACATGTCCCAGAAACCTCATCTGTTTCTTCCTTATGTTAAGTATAAGTTTTCTCCTTGTTTCCATCCTTTCCAACACCTCATTGTTAGTTACATGCTCAGTCCATGGTATCCTCAGCATCCTTCTGTAAAACAACATTTCTGTTGCCCCAAGCTTCTCTTCATCCTTGAAGTGATTGTCCAACATTCACTGCCAGATATCAAATAGCAATTCAGCCCTCTCTTCTTTGTTTCCAACAAAATTTTTCTGTCTTTCAGTATTCTGGTCAACTTTTGAAATGTGTCCTTGACCATGCCAGTGCACCTTTGGATCTCAGCATTGCACTTTCATCCTCGGTCAACATGCTTCCCAGGTATTTAAATTTCTTTACTTGTTTTATTTTAGTTTCTCTGGCTTGAAGTTGACATTCTGGGGTTTTTCTTTTTGCTGATGGCCATACATTCAATTTTCTTGAAGTTTTATATTTGCTGTGAAAAGATAGATAGATAGATAGATAGATAGATAGATAGATAGTCAATTCTCTGGTCAATAATGAAGTATTTTTGTCTATGTTACATGTTATAAGTTGTAACAAAAGATAAAAAAAGGAATGACCAAAACACAGAGCTAAATCACAGACAAATATTTAATTTACAAAAAACACAAAATAAAAATATTTACAAATATACAATTTTTGCATTCAAATAGAAAACATAGAGTTTACTACTGGTAGGCAAAGTATTACAAAGGGAGAGGGAAGGAGTGGGTGAAGTAATTTTTACACATTAGGCTAGCGAGTATTCTAAGCATTATTTTTGAAAACCCTCAAATGTGTATATAAAGAATAATTTTTTGTTTGATCAATGAAAGAGTTAAAACATTGTAATTACCCATTTAATTCCATGAGATTCTCTTTCAGGTTTTGGTTGGTTGGCAACTTTTAGTAGAGATTCTTTCAGCTGGATATACAAATCCTGAATCGGGCTGGAGTTGATAATGTCAGCAAATCCTTTTAACAACTAACTACTCTCATCCCAAAACTTATTTTTATAGGGACTAACACCTAATTTGCATATTTCTTGAGATCTCTCAAATTCTCTAGATTTTTCTCGAGCATTCTAGGATCTTCGAAACATTCTATTTCTAATTTCCCTAATTTTTGCAACTACTTCATGAATTAAAACTTTTTTGTAATAACAAGTAGGACTCAACAGAATCCCTTACTGTGAATTTTAACCTTTTTTTTAGACATTATTAAGATTATTTTTTAGATACAAATGCATCCTCATAACATCTATATTTCTGAGATGAGGTATTTACATTATTTTCATTGTTTGGACTGATGTCCTCATCTTTATTGAATACAATATGGGGACTAGAGTACAGAATGCTAGAGAAAACCAATTACAATCACCAAGATTATAATATGAGCTCTGGTAAAAGAAAAATGGTTATAGAGACATTAAGTTTATGATCACAGAAATTTATGCACTGATGTATGTCCTTAAGAACACATGGTTCAGTGGATAAAAGCATTGGTTAGATCCAGTGACTTGACCCAAAGAGTTCTGAGTTCAACATCTGGTGGCAGTAGTAAAGAACAAAAAATTAAAGAGTTAAGTTAAATAGAGATAAATGAGAAGTGGCATGACTCATGAAACGAGAACAATCTGCACCAGTGATCGAAATAAAGGGTTCAGTTCAAAATTCCAGTCACCTGAAGAAGGTCAGAGCAAAAAATGGCAGAAACATCATAAATATAACAATAAAGATGAGGTCAACAGTCCAAACAAGATAAATAATGAAGTATTTTGTAGAAAATTTTAACTAACGTTTTTAAATATATAGGTATAAATCTGGAGGTATTCATTTTCTGTAACAGTGAATGTTCTGTAATCGCTCAGTGATTTTATTAGCTTTATTAATGAATCAGTGAATCATTTTATAAAAATTCTAAGTTCATTTTTAAAAGTAAATCTTTCAAGTTACTCTTTTTATTATCCAATAGCAGAGAACAAAAATGTCTCCTCTTATCAACAGATACAAAACCAATGAAAGTTTTCTTTCTTTATTGCATTCATTTATTCAATTACTTTTTTACTTTATAGGTGTAAATCTATTAAACACACTCACTCTCTCTGTTTCACACTGACACCCACACTCACTATCCAACAAAAGATAATGATGATCCCAAAATAGTTTTCCATTTAACAATGCTGTATACTTTTGAAGATCTAAGACAATATTGCAAGATAATGTTTCAATAAATTTAATGCATAAAATGCATCCAACTGCACCAGCAGTTTCAATGTTCAACACATTTTTATTTTAGCAGAAATATTTCATGTCTTTACTTTATTCTACAATCTCAGAAAGTTTATCAATTAAAAAAAATCAAATTAGATAAATTATTTAATGAAAAAATGAATTTATACAAAACATTTTGAGACATTATTACAGTTTTTTTTTGCATGGAAGTCTGAAAATGTGATTATTTTTCATCATTTTAAAGAAATGCCATTTCTTCTTACCTACATATTATGAGCAAAGCACCATTAATTCTGATAATAAAATTAAGTTTCCTGGCATAGAAACTGATTGTGAAATTCAATAAGATTTTTTGTACTTTGACTACAAAAATTTCAATGAATTCAATCAAAACAAGAATATCAGTTTCAGTTCCACCAAAATCTGTTTCTACCAATGAGAATTCAGTTATAAAATCACAAAAATTAAAACACTTTCTCTCTATTCTTTGCTATCTATCTATCTATCTATCTATCTATCTATCTATCTATCTATCTATCTATCTATCTATCTGCCTGTCTCCAGACTAACCTAGTAGCAAAAGCAGCAAATGCTATAGGCCCTGCAATTTTGAAGGCCTCTGCATTAAATATTTCATAGCTGTCTAATGAAACCCAGCAGATTTCATTCTAGCAATTGTTAATTATTCATAATTTCAGGTAACATTATATCAAAGCCATTAAATCTTCTCAAATATCTCATTAGAACCACTTTTCTATGTTGTAGAGCAGCTAACACCTCTCTGGTGCTCTCAAGAATGCAGATAGCTATAAAAATAATGACTAATAGCAGTCTGGTTTTTTGGAGTGTTATTGACAGTTACTATTGACCTGTGCTGTGACTCTAATGACTTAACATCTCCTTTCTTCTTTTATTTGTTGTTCTGTCTTCTGGTGTTTGTCTTATTTGTATTAATATCCCTTAGCACAGATATTGTGCTGTAGATACTCAGCACACATCTCTGGGTATTGTACTGCCACCTCGGCAATACAACATTCTGACTCTGTTTATTATGTTTATAGAAGTCAAATATTTACCCTTTTTCTAAGCTCTATTCATTATGCTAGTAATTAATTTATGATTTTATATTTAAGTATTTTTTAAAAATATAGGGTTTGTTTATAATATATACTACAGGTTAAATTTTGACCCTGTATCTATCAAGAGAAAGAAAGAAGAATGGAAAAATAGTATCTACTAAGAGTTTAACTCTGGCACAAGGCCACACATATAGTAATGGATTGCTAACAACTAGTCAAAAAAGGCACTCTACTTTCTCCTCAGAAGTGAATAGTCATGGAGTGAGCTTGCAAACTGCATGACTCTCATATTCTTATAAATCATGTGAATAGATTCTTCACACCTCAGGCAGGGTTTTTCGGCCCAGGTATAGCATCTTCCCACTTCAGTAGATGCTGTCACTCTGTCATTTATTGGCTCTATGTGAAACAAAACTTAAGCATATTTTTAATACCTCATGCTGATCCTGACTTGGCAACTCATTTTCAGTCACTTTCTCACCAATGCGATGTGGCTTCTCTCTGTCTTTTCTACATGGCTTCTGCTCTAATAAGCTCCTTTTCCTGGTACTCCAACCATATAAATGTACTTATGCTACTAGATTGGCATCTAGGTCCCACCCCTTTACCATCAAAATAGTCAAATGTAACCACTACTTCTACTTCAACAGTTTCTTTTCCACACTTCTATCCTGTAGAATTCGCTTCTATATACTTCCTTCCCTGATAGCTAAATCTCCAAAAATTTAAATACAACATTAATTACCATCTTATACCTCCCTAATTTTCATCCATCTCCCCAAATCTCATTGACCTCACATCCTTTCTTTGTTATCTCCTGTACCCTGACATTTTTTCTCTGCAACCCCCTGCGCATCAATAGCAGTCCTGTCTTGCTTTGAGTGAAATGATTATTAAAAAAAAGAAATACAGGCAATCCATTAATATATTTGTAAAATCTGATTTTTGCAAGCAATATTTATAAAAATTAATTTTTCATGTACATTTTTCTGATTTTTTAAAAATAAATTATTCTTATTTGTCTAAGATTCTGAGATGACTTCTGTTAGGTTTTGGACTGTCCCCATCTTCATTATTTTTGGGTTCTTTTTTCACAGCATAGGGGACATTTCTAGAACATAATGTCTCCTTGTTAATCTGACACTGCTTGAAAGACAAAAAATAATCAAACAAAGCTCTACACATAAAGAATGAAAAAGAAATTGGCATCTGTCTTCATATTTGAGTAGGAAAATAATAGGAGAAATAGCAAAAAGTACGTTGGTAGATATGATAACATTATCATAATGGTAATAAATTTTCATAATGGTAATAAATTTTCATAATGGTAATAAATTTTCATAATGGTAATGAATTATTATAATGGCAATAATTTATTTTAATGGTAATAATTTATTTTAATGGTAATAATTTATTTTAATGGTAATAATTATCAAGAGAAACTAAATCAGTAAAAAAGAACTCTAGCCCTAACAACAAGCTTATGCCTGAAACAGACTCAACTGAAGCTAATGAACTGATTGGTCAAAACAGTGTAAAAAAATTAAATTGACAAAAAATATAAATCACTATTAATATAAAAAAAAATAATTATTGAAATTAAAAATCAAACAGACAAAAACTATTGATCATATATAAACTAATTGTGCCCAAATTTTGTCATGTGCCACTTTAAAAATCATATGGATTTATTATTAGTGATTCCATCTATATGTCAGGCTCTGGACTTATTGAGTGATGTGTTAATGGAATATCCCAGCACCCTCTGTGAACACTATGGTGGACTAAATCTATCATAAATAAATGAGCAAGAGCATTTTCATTAGTGAGTTTTGCTTACAGATTAGAGTGTTGTGCAATCATTCTTGATCAAGCTCTCTCTTGTCCAACTCTCTGCTTGGAAGCAGAGAGGGACCCAAACGAGGCTCCATCAAAGAGTAGAGTCTCATTTGGGGTAAAAAAGCAAAAGGCCTGACTCAGATTTTAGCTGGGTCCATGGGATGTTTTTGGCTGAGCTTAAGAGCTCAGTATTCTCACATTAATTGACTTTGTGTCACATCTGCTTTGGTGGGAAGGAGGTAAAAACCTCTGCTTGTGGATTAGAACTTAGTGGTACTATTCTCATCTGTAATAATTTCTTGTGCTGAATAAAACTTTTATTCTGTTACACCTAACTTTCCACTCAGATTTACACCTTGTTAACGTGTACCCTTGTCAAGGATACAACATGTCAATATTTTTCAATTCTAACAAATGTTATGATTTGGTGACAGTGTAATGAATGGTAATTTACAAAAATTGATCTACATCCCCATTTTTCCTATATTTATGAGTGAACCATTGATTTATTTAAGTAAGACTATTTTCCTTAGTAACATATTAATAAACACTAGCTTAGAATCTGATCCCTTTTTGAAATTATTTGCTATTCTTATAGAAAAATGTTGGCAAAAATTAAATAATTTATAAACTTTAAATTCTTACTTTTAATTCTTAGCTTCATAATAAAATTTTTAAATATATATATGCTTAATTCTTAAACTTTTGAATCTAACCTTAAAAGCTGATATAACTTTCACTTCAAACTGTCAATTTGTAATGTTAGGTTGGTAAACATCCATGCAAGTGAGGATAATATTTACAAAGTCTATGGAATATTAGGCTAGGCAGTAATAATATCTTTATCTTATAAAGTGCTATGTTGAGAGATGAGAGAAAGAAATGGTGATGAGACTGTGAAATGACAGTTAAAATTGTAATTTGAAACAAGTTGAGTAGCAGTTGGAAGCCTATAGCCAAACAGAGTGTCCAGTATCCTACAAAGTAGACCAATGGCCTAAAAAAAGAGACAGTCACATTAGTAAACAGCATGATATTTGGAAGGCAAATGTAAACATCTTATGTCTATCTTTACCCATACCACATAACTGGCAACTTTTCATGTCTTAAGAGGTGGTTTTATAAATATATCTTCTTATCAGTGGAGTAAAGTATTCCCCTGCCCCCAACAGCAACCAACCTTCTACTTTTAAAATGGAAAAGTATTAATTGTATCTTCTAATGTAAATAAAACGAACTGTAATAGGTAATTGAATGATAAAATAGAAAGAATCCTATGCAACACGTTTCATCCTTCTTCAGACTAAATGATGTTTCTATTGATGTAATTATATATATATATATATATATATATATATATATATATATATAAGGGAAGTGAATAAAATACAAATAAATGTTGGTTAGAATTATACATTATATTGTATATACATTCCAACTTTACTTTTTTTACATAGTTTTGGTTTTAACCTGGTATTATTGGAAAATAAAAAAGTTATCAAACTGAATTAGTTAACTCAAGGTTAATAGAATATTTTTCATTTCATCACCTATAATATCTATCTTGGGTACTCGACAGGATTGCTATACTTTTTTATTTCTTTTCTTTTTATTTGCAAATTAACATCATATACATAAATATATAAGAATATGATATATGAACACTATTCACTCTTTCCCTTTCAATATATATATATATATATATATATATATATTCTCTTTCAATATCTATATATATATATATATATATATATATATATATATATATATATGTGTGTGTGTGTGTGTATATGTAAGTGTGTGAATGTGTGTATATGAGTGTATATATATTTATATATATCTTAAGTACAAGTGTATTTATGTACTCATATATGTGGATGATCATATGTGTATGCATGTATGTATATAGTTATATATTTTTTGAAATTTTTTCATCTATGCTTTTAATGTTTCATTCATATCAATAATCATTTTATTGATATAATGAGATAACTTAAGGAAATTTATGATCTACACTGAATTCCCTGTAATAAACTTTCTGTTTTAGGTATTTTCCTTTCTTTTTTGTGTACTCATATATTTCTTTATATATATATATATATATATATATATATATATATATATATATATATATATGTGTGTGTGTGTGTGTGTGTGTGTGTGTGTGTGTGTGTGATACATATTATTTATCAAAATTATCTGTTTAGACCCCTTCCAATACAAAATTTTCCTTTTCCACTCCTCCCTTTTTATTCCAGTAGTAGAATTTAAAATAATTTTGTCCCTACAGTAGTAAGACGATATTATTTTAAACAGAAAACTACTTTTGGTATTACATCACGTTATCTTTTTTCTCTATTTCTCTTTTCCTCTTTTTTTCTTTCTCCCTTTCTTTTTCTTTTTCCAGTTTATGTATCTATCCCTTTCTTTTCACTCTCTTTTAGCTGATATTTCTTACAGCTGCTGTCTAGCATGATTTTTTCTTCTTTTCTCTCTTTCCCCATCTCTCCTTTAACTCTTTCCCTGTCTATCCCATGGTTTTATTTTTACCCTTTTCTCCATTTTCCCTTTCCCCCACTTACTTTTCTGTAATGCACTTAATTTTGATTTCTTAACACAGATGTAATCTAAAAGTCCTTTTCAATGATCAAGTCTTGAATCCTTTTCACTGTCTCTCTTTTCTTTCCCCTTCTTTCCTACCCTCCGTTGCAATGTCTAGATGACAAACTTCTCACAAAATCTACTTCCTTCTTTCATGTAAACTTCCAGTGTATGAGTTTCTTTTTAACTAAACTTCGAGTATATGAATTTTGTCCTGTATTTGTATAATTAAGAATTTTTCGCTGAGGAAGTGAGATTTTTTTCTTGCTGAAATGGCCATACAACATATATAATTTTTAATGCTTTATTTGAATATATATATATATATATATATATATATATATATATATATATATATATATATTCAAATAAAACATAAAAAATTATATATGTTGTATGGCCATTTCACAATTTCACAATTTTTGAATGTGCAATTATATATATATAATTGCACATTCAAAAATTCCCTGTCATGTGAGTGTTGAAAAAACACCATTACATGAATGTTCTTATAAAAAAAAGGGTAAACAGTAAAATTATTTACTGAAAATTGCCTGAAGACACCACTCATGATAGAAACCTAGATAGCATAATAACCTGTTTACAAATGGAAAATATTCAGAAGTTCTACAATATAATTGTATTGAACACTTTTTAATACAAATGTGCACTGGTCTAGTTTTATTATGACCAAAAATTAAGTAATTAAACAATATATATATATATATATATATATATATATATTGTGTGTGTGTGTGTGTGTGTGTGTGTGTGTGTGTGTGTGTGTGTGTGTGTGTGTGATAGGTTGTAATGGAGATGTAATTTGCATGAGTCTTTTGTCAAACAAGAATTAGTATAGTGATAGTATTCTGTTGTATGTAATGCATTGTTTGCTGGGGAATAAGAGGCTTCTTGGAAGAGAAGCAAGATGTCTTGTCCCTATAGCATCCTATGGTTGAAGAAAAAAGAAACAGAGAATGTTTGCACCATTTTCTTTAATACTGTTTTTTATAATGCCAGTTGTTGCTAACAGAACTTCCTTGACAGACAATGTAGGTTAATTGTAATTGTAATGAGAAATAAGGTTCTGACATTGTATTTGTCTAATATAATATCATTCAGCTTTTCATATAGATAATGAAATTACTGTCAAAAGAAATGAAACAAGTCGAAAATTGTTAATTAATAAAATTAATTCTTTCTATTGTTTTGTCTGCAAAATTAAAACATAAATATTTTCTGTTTGTACAAAACATTTTCTACTTGTAGAGAGAGAGAGACATTTTATGAGAAATCTGTATCGTAAAAGAAATCTATCCAAAACAAATACATACAAAAACTTGCTTGAAACTTTGACATTCAACCATGGAATCTATTCAAAAGGATTTAGAAAGGTTTTTTGGAGTTAATTCAGTGACTAAAGTTTAGATAAAATCTTTGTACTTATGTTTTTAACTTTGCCAGGAATCCATTGAAAGTGATTCACTTTCTGAAAGGCCACCATCTGCAATGAAAGGAAACTGGCAACCGACGGTCAAAGGACAAGATGATCTGTGGATTTAACACACTATCCAAAACATCTCCAGGCATATATTGACTTCCTATTTTTCACATATCATGCAGGGTTGATTTTTGAAAAACCTCAGATCATACAAGTCTGTCAGATTTGGTTTCCTGAGACTTCTGGCTTTTTCAAAAACAAAATATTGTTGAAAAAGAGATGATTACAGACCATGGATAGAGTTAAGGAGAATATGAAGTAGCAGTTGATGGCAATCCCTAAAGAGGACTTTATAGACTGTTTTGAAAAGTGGACAGCACACTGGGAAAAGTGTGTGAGATTTCAAAGGGAGTACTTTGAAGTAAACTAAGACAATACTCCTTAAGTAGGCTACTTTTTTTTATTAATATTAACTGGTTGGATGTTTTCCAGGAGTTTAGGGCCACACTTGGTGGCAGGGTTGAAGACAAGGACCCAGACTAATTGCTACCAACCTCAAAGACCCTAATAATAGAACAACAGGATGACAGTTACAACAGATCTCAACAGTTGAATCAGTGGGTGAAAAGGCTATGCATGATAGACATTTTACAGAAGGTGCCACTCAAAATTCCGCACTCATTCCTTGCATTTTCATAACTGAAGTCTACATGCCTCATTCCATATGTGCCAGAAAGAAAGGTCATGAAATCAAGTGTGTGGGTCACTTCATGGCAAATCGAGGTCTATCTTAAACAAAATCATGCCACTGACACTTTCTTCTAATCTGATTTTCTTTTGGCCAACTCTTGCAAAGCTAAAGGGAATGGATCACGGAAGCAAGTTTTGGTGAAACTGGAATCTTCTAGTTCTAAACCTGCACATTGGCAATGAATTTAGTCATCAATGCCATCATCATAATGGAAGCAATCAACTTTAAATTCTTGGATACAAGATAAAGCCTATGACGATGACAACAGATGTTTTCCAGACTGACCTCATATGTGTATACATGTAAGCATATATATATATATGTATGTATATGGTAAACTAGTTTCTTCACTAGCCTTTTTAAGTGAGCATAGTGGCTAAACTCCTAATAGGATTAAATAAGAGATATTGTAAAAATGATGACATTTTTACCAGTCAACATTGTCTCCCAAATATATTTATTATGTTGAAACTTGGTTCAAAAAGTAAACTATGATCAAAATGTGACTTTAGATAAAATTGTGAACTTGGATCAGAATATGAATCTGGTCATGGAACTCATGATGATGATGATGATGATGATGATGATGTGTGTGTGTGATATTGTAAAAATGCTGACATTAGTTTTAACTAGTCAGTATTGTCTCCCAACAATAACAAATATATATTTATTATGTTGGGACTTGAATCAGCCTGTTGAAACTCTGATTACCTGTCAAAGGGTGAATGAATATTTTTGGAGGGTCAATGATCATCTAGTACAATGGGGTATGCTGGGCTCCATGGCTATGCATGCAGTGAATATAGTGATGAGATGACATTACTGGGTGAAGAACTTCCTAGACTGAAGTCATCAGTCATAATGAAGGTTTCCCCTATTGAAATCAACAGCCACAAGTCTGTGAAAAAGGTGAGCCTTCAAGTTGGAGGACATCAACTGCAGTTTACCTGGAGAGGGATGCACTCTGACATGTCTAATTACCTCAAACACAATATACATTAATGAATTCATCTCTGGATTTCAACTAGTCACGTGCTCAGCTGCACAGTGATTTTATATGTGTGTTATATACCAATAAACAGACGACAAACACGGGTATATATAAAAATATATGACTTATATTTTTATTGATGACGATGGACCGTGTGGCCTAGTGAACAGAGAGTGAGAGAGCGCTTCCAGGGTTTGACGGGGTGACGGGGGAGTGTCGTCGTATCTGTTCTCCTCTACGTCTCTCTGCCTAGACTGCTTGTCGAGACTGACTGGCGAATCCGTGTTTTCGCAGTCTTTATATATCTTCCAAAACCGGGACTTGTTTCTTCCAGCTTTGCCTTGATCACGCGACGCCCACGCGACGCCTACGTAAATTCTCAGAGACACCTGTTCTGTCTGCCTCTTGTAGCCATTTCCGCTACTGCCGGAAATAAGGTCAAACAAACATCCGTTCCTTTCAACGGCCGGAAAACGCCCCCGCTTGCATCAGCTTCCTTCTTCGGGTGGGGCCAGATTATTATATTACATGTGCACCTGGTTATGGAATTCATGATGATGATGATGGGTGTGTGTGTGTGTGCATGTGGATATGTGTCTGTGTGAGATAATGGATTATTTCATGGGCACTGAAAAATAATAATAATAATAATAATTCAGAAAATCATTTTTCAATCAAGGTTTTGGGAAATTATTTTTCTTTTTTTTTTCTTGTGTTCTGGTGTGTGTTGATTGGGTGGGGGGATTGCCTGATGTCTGTAGAATGATTAAGTAATGCCAGTTACTGCTTTTGTTTTTATGACCTGGTTGGCAAACATTTTTTATGGGGGCCTGGGCCTATTTGGTTTGGAACTGATAAGAATTATCTGTTAAAATCTAGACACCTGGCATGACACCTTGTTGTTAACTGAACTCTATCTCTCTTTGCATTTTGTCTTTCCAACTGCTTAACTTCAAAATCCCTTGGGAGGAAAAAAAAAACTTTCTTGATCTTTTATTTATTTTCTGTTTTCATAGCTGAAGAAATGCAAAGACAGATTAAAGCAGATGTTAAAAAAAACCCCAAAAAACAAGAATTTATATTACTTTTTCTCTTTCCTTTTCTTCTTTTTTTACTAATATTTTCTTTTTTCTCTTCTTTCTTACTAATAATTTCTCTTTTCTTTTCTTTTTTCTTTTTAATTTTTCCTTTTTTTCTTTCTTGCTAATATTTTCCCTTTCCTTCTCTTTTTTCTTACTAATATTTTCTCTTTCATTTTCTTCTTTCTTACTAATTTTTCCTCTTTCTTTCTCTACTTTCTTACTTATATTTTCTTTTTCCTTCTCTTTCCTACTAATATTTCCACTTCCTTTCTCTTCTTTTTTACTTTTCCTCTTTCTTTCTCTTCGTTCTTACTAATATTTTCTTTTCCCTTCTCTTCTTTATCAATTGGTTTTTTACAAGCATAACAGGTTTTGAAGTCAGAGTTATCTTTCTCCTAGACTGGCAGCCAACTAAGGCTGAAAAACCCAGGTAGCTTTACTAGTTAACCCATAGCTAAGAAGCAAAGAGATGGATTCATACCTTTCCCAAAGGTGTTTACATAAAATTGAATGAATAAACTTGACTGGCATTTGAACTTGGCTTGCAGATTTCTCAATACTAACCATTACACCATCTGCACATCCTCTAATAATAAAACTTAATTCATATTCTTCACAGTCACTCCTTCTTTTTATGTCTGATTTGCTCTGTTTTTAAACTTTTTTTTAATGTTTTTTCCTTTCTTTCTCTGTTCACAAATTGACAATTAGAGCTTATAACCACATCACATTGAAACACCAGTTTATATATAATCCCCAAGTTAAGCAACATCAAGCTTGTTAAGTATGTAGATGAGTGACCACTTGAGAATACCAGGTGCTGCAAGTTCAGATGTCCAATTAGCGTTATGGATAATGGCTCAGAATTGTTAATCACAGAGTTGCTTTCTAATTCCAGTTGAGTTTGTTATATTCACTTACATGTATAAATTAACCTTCTCCCCACAGCTATGGATTAATTAGTAAGGCTTGTATCAGTGAATCATTATTATCTCAAATAAAAAATTCTTACAATCTAAAAGTATTTTCTGGCAAAAGGTTGATAACCCATACAAATGAATCAATAAATCAAAATAATAGCAATTATGGAAGTTTATTTTCCTTTATTTACATTTATATGAAGTTATTTAAATGCTATTCAAGTATAAACAATTTTGCAAGCACACCCCTAACCAAAATAACAACCATTAAGATTTACATGTGGCATATAAAACTATCAGCATAAAATATCATCTTTCAAACTAAATTTTCTCAAACATTTACACTTGAGTAAAGTTGTTTTTTAACTAACAAGTTATCCAGATTCTAATATTATTCCAAAAACATTTAAAAACCTTATCATCAGATTAACAGTGTTTGTCATTGACTTTATCTTGTATCCAAAAATTTCATTTCTTTGCTGATTGCTTCCTTTATGATGATGACATCAATGACTAAATTAACCACCAACATTCATGTTTAGATATAGAAACTTCTAGTTTTCCCAAAGCTGCTCCTGTCATCCATTCTCCATCACTGTTTGACTTTGCAAGAGTTGGCTGGAGGTGAAAGAAAATCAGAGTAGAAGAAAAGTGCCAATAGCTTGAATTTGTTTAAGGTCAACCTCAACTTGCCAGAGAGTGTCCCACACACTTGATTTCATGACCTTCATCTGCAGCACATGTAGAATTAGACATGAAGAATCCAGTTATGAAACTGCAACGGACAGTAGTTTACTCTGTTTTACTTGTGAGCGATACCTTCTTTAGCATGTCCATCATACCTAGCCCTCTTCAATCCCTAGTTCAAACATTGATATTTGTTTATAATCATCATCTGCTTGTTCCATTGTTAGGATATTTGGGTTGTTCACTCTAAGTCTGAGTCTCATCTTCAAACTTAATAATGCTTTGTTATATTTTAATCAAAATATTTTGATTTCATTTTAAACAGAACTTTACTCCAAAGAATATCACGATACCTATCAGTGGTGGCTTTATCATGTATCCAAGAATTTAATTTCTTCTTTGCTGATCACTTCCTTTATGTTGATGACAGTTATAAATACATTCATCGCTAATGTGAACGTTCAGGACTAGAACCTTACTGTTTCACCAAAAATTTAATTTCTTCTTTGTCGATCATTTCCTTTATGTTGATGATGACGATGACTACATTTACTCCCAGTGTGAAGGTTCAGGACTAGAAGTTTCCAGTTTCACCAAGAATTATATTTCATCTTTGCTGATCATTTCCTTTATGATGATGATGTTCATGACTACATTTACTCCCAATGTGAACGTTCAGGACTAGAAGTTTCCAGTTTCACCAAGAATTATATTTCTTCTTTGCTGATCATTTCCTTTATGATGATGATGTTCATGACTACATTTACTCCCAATGTGAACGTTCAGGACTAGAAGTTTCCAGTTTCACCAAGAATTATATTTCTTCTTTGCTGATCATTTCCTTTATGATGATGATGTTCATGACTACATTTACTCCCAATGTGAATGTTCAGGACTAGAAGTTTCAGTTTCACCAAGAATTATATTTCTTCTTTGCTGATCATTTCCTTTATGATGATGATGTTGATGACTACATTTACTCCCAATGTGAACGTTCAGGACTAGAAGTTTCCAGTTTCACCAAGAATTATATTTCTTCTTTGCTGATCATTTCCTTTATGATGATGATGTTGATGACTACATTTACTCCCAATGTGAACGTTCAGGACTAGAAGTTTCCAGTTTCACCAAGAATTATATTTCTTCTTTGCTGATCATTTCCTTTATGATGATGATGTTGATGACTACATTTACTCCCAATGTGAACGTTCAGGACTAGAAGTTTCCAGTTTCACCAAGAATTATATTTCTTCTTTGCTGATCATTTCCTTTATGATGATGATGTTGATGACTACATTTACTCCCAATGTGAACGTTCAGGACTAGAAATTTCCAGTTTCACCAAGAATTATATTTCTTCTTTGCTGATCATTTCTTTTATGATGATGATGTTCATGACTACATTTACTCCCAATGTGAACGTTCAGGACTAGAAGTTTCCAGTTTCACCAAGAATTATATTTCTTCTTTGCTGATCATTTCTTTTATGATGATGATGTTCATGACTACATTTACTCCCAATGTGAACGTTCAGGACTAGAAGTTTCCAGTTTCACCAAGAATTATATTTCATCTTTGCTGATCATTTCTTTTATGATGATGATGTTGATGACTACATTTACTCCCAATGTGAACGTTCAGGACTAGAAATTTCCAGTTTCACCAAGAATTATATTTCTTCTTTGCTGATCATTTCCTTTATGATGATGATGTTGATGACTACATTTACTCCCAATGTGAACGTTCAGGACTAGAAGTTTCCAGTTTCACCAAGAATTATATTTCTTCTTTGCTGATCATTTCCTTTATGATGATGATGTTGATGACTACATTTACTCCCAATGTGAACGTTCAGGACTAAAAGCTTTGTTTTACAAAACCTGTTCCTGTCATCCATTCCATTTTGCTGTTTGGCTTTGTAAGAATTGGCTGCAGGTGATTGAAAATCAGAGTAGAAAAGTGCCAATAGCTTGAATTTGTTTAAGGTGGACCTCAACTTGCCAGAGAGTGACCCACACACTTGATTTCATGACCCCCCCTCTTTGACACATGTGGAATTAGACATAAAGAATCCAGTTATGAACCTGCAATAGACTGCCACCGAATGTTATAATTTTGAGTGTCAGTGTTTTACACATAGTATCTAATTTAAATGTTTTGTCTTGTTTCTTCACAATTATTCTCTTAAGTTCACCAAAAAGGGAAATTAATGGAATAGTTTTGATGTTTTGATTCAAGTGTTTAAACTGAAAAAGTACCATATTTTTCGGTCTACAATGTTATATATTCTGTGACCTATAGAATATAATTTTGCTCAAAAGCAAGAATGCAGGCTGGCAAACAAGTGTGTATTTTCAGTGAATTAATATTATTTAATGTAAACATCAGGTATGCAGAGATCAGTGTTTGCATTGAAGGAATGTAATTGTATTTTTGTGTGCAGTAGTGTTTAAGTTCATAGAATATAAACCATACAAAGACAGAAATTGTGATGACGTCAAAGGCAGCTGGCCTAATGTCAATAATAATGCAAAAATGATAAATAAATGTGCTTGGAAAAAGATGATGCAATTGAGCAAAATTTGATTAATTTTGGCTTATATAAGAGCAAAATTATATTTTTATGCACACGTTTGTTGTTCATCTTTTGTCGGTCAAGACAATAACAAGATACACTTTTTTCCTCAAAAAATACACTGAAAAATATGTTCCAAGATAAATATATCAGTTACCAACATGGTTACCACCATGACATGGATGGTAGTGATGATCATTTATTGAACATGACTGACAGTAGTGATGACTCTGCTGATGATAGTTTAGAGCTTTTACATGAATCCAGCAGTGATGTGTTTTGGGGATCTGAGGATGAATAAAATTCATTTAATTGTTTTTTTAATTCTTACATGCATAATTTTTAATTCATTTTCATGAAAATAAAACCATCCTTGGACAATGAAAGATGTATAGTGTATTTACTAATCACCAACTAGTATGTCATTGTCATACAAACAAAATCGAATGATAGATTAATGTAAACAATGCATGGCACCAGTATGTGAGGTATGCATGATCAATGTATTACCATAGGAAAATGACTTTTTTTTTAGAAACTTCATTCCAATATTAGGGTGAGTCTTCCAAGTCGCAACATCTTGTAAGCCAGAGATTACGGTAACTCATTTTATATTGATATAAACCAGAACTTTCACCAAGCATGATGCATGAATTTTCCTTCAAGGAAACCCCAAGCCTTGAGTGATGTTTGAGACATAAACTCAACTTAGACCTCAAATGTAACTTACTATATAAGATCGATCACTAAAGATGCTGGGAAAAGGATCAGTTCTCTGTACCGCTCCAGTAATTACCTGACTCTTCCTGCCATTGTCTATCTTTACAAGAGCCAGATCAGGCTGAAAATGAATTTACTGGAACTGCCCAATCTTTACTTTCTCAATAGAGTTCAAAAGTATCTCTGTATCCTTGTGGGTTACAAATTTGGCTTGCAGTAACTTTTTCACAGAAAAAACATTGCAAGTCACTCGCAACTCTATTGCTATTTTCATGGACACTTCATTCTTCAGTTTCCCCAGTTTTAATGACGTTGTTATGAACCCCGCTTATTCCTTTCATATTTCATTGGCAAGATATAAGTTCCAATTCAGCAGCTTCTTCTCACAAATTGCTGTTTTGTAGAATTTACTCCCAGGAGAATGCTTCCCTGAACATTACAATCTTAACTTGTTCAAGTATGGGGTCAATTCTTATCTTACCTACATATCTCCATAAAATTTACCTCTTACTCTGTGATTCTTTACCTCTAGTTGCTCTTGTGCATTCTACAGCATGAACATGTAAAAAAACAAAAGAACCTATTTTTTCTTATCACAAATTTACATTTACTCAAAGGTTTGGATAATATCTGGAGAATTTTTCTGGTTTATGTAAAGTTTCAATAGAGGAAGTTATCTGGAGACTGCATATTTTTAAAACATTTCTATGAATTTAAAATAAAGTTAAATCTAATTCAATCTAATTAAGTATTTCCTCATTATGAATCAAACATAAAATTTTCTGTCTTTGTTTAAATTCCTCTTTCCCTTTGATTATTATTGATGTATTTATATTGATCAAAACAATATCTATAACCTTCTAGGTAACACCTTGGTGTTCATACATTAACTCGATTATTATTATTGATTATTATTTGAAACTCATGTGTTCATTTGAATATTACATGTGTATTTGAAGTCCTCTTTTAATTGAGGATTTTCACTATTGATATTTGTGTGCTTCACAAGTGAAAGCAGTTACCGGAAAAAATAAAAGAAAACATCCAGAAAAAAAATGGTAGAAGAGGAAGTGACACTTCAAAATGGATGCTTCTCCAAACTGCCAGGTATATTTACCCGGGCTCTTTAAAAAACCTGGATGTGGCACAAGGTCATTTTAACATTGGGAGTGCTATAAACATACTCAAGCATATGGGTCAAGGACAAAAATTGATTCAGCCCCAACAAACACTATCACACTGGCATGGTATTACACCGACCCAACCTCCTTAGTGTGATAAGGAAGGTGATGCTGCAGAGTTGGAATCCCCAGGGCTGAGCAACTTCTCCCATCTAAAATGAGGTGAATCAGAGCTCTACCTAAAGCACAAGGACATTAACTACACCTCAGTAAACCCTCATTTGCTAATGGTTAATTCCTGCGTGAGTGTCAGACCTTCTCTTGCCGCTTTCCCAAGCTAGTAGAATCTGGAATTTTTTTTTAATTGATTCACTCCCAAGCAAGGCAGTACTGCCACTGGTGTGCAGGGAGGTACAAGAGAAAAGTACAAAAGGAAATAGGAAAAAGATCCAGGTGTTTGGGGGAATAAAAGAAAGATTGGGATCAGGGCGATAAAAGATGGCAATTATCATTGTACTTAAACTCTTGGAGATTGTAGCTATCAGGGAAGCAAGAGTATGGAAGGGAGTTCCTAAGGTGGGAAGTGCGAGAAAAGAAACTGTTAGAGTAGAATGGCTACATTTGACTGTTTTCACTGTAAAAGGGTGAAACCTAGTTGCCAGTCTAGTAGTACAAATAAATCTGTTTAGAGGGGCACCAAGGAGATAAGCTAATCAGAGCAGAAGCTGTGAAAATATTTGTAGAAAAGACAGAGGGAAGCCACATCCTGTTGGTGAGAAAGTGTTGAGCTGCCACATTTTAGCAGTTATATTGCAGATATAATTTTGAATTTTATCAAGCACCCCGAGATGACTAACAAGAGCACTTGATCAGATATAGCAACAGTATTCAATGCATGGATGAATGGTAGATATGAATATATGCAAGATGGGTTCTGATGAGAAAAACTTCTTGGTCCAACACAGTGACCTGACTTTCCTAGCTGTAGTAGTAGTAATAATGCCCTATTTATGGGGCCCTTACATCTACAGCTAACAAGTTTGAGTGCTTTGCTTGCAGATTCTCCTCCAACTCTTCACAATCCATCTGAGTATCCGTACTCTACATCCCACCTAGAACTGAGGCTTAACTGAATGACATTTACATTACGCCCTCACTGGTCTCTAAAATAATTTCAAAGCAATGGTGACGGAATCCTAGTCATCGTCTTAAAGAAATGTGCCCCTGAACTCTCCTCTGTTCTCTCCAAACTCTACAACAACTGTTTCTCTGCTTCTTGCTTTCCTGCCTGCTGGTAGTTTTCATCTGTGATTCCTGTTTTTAAGAATTTGTGAGATCCCTCAGACTCCGCTAAATATCACTCTACTAGCCTCCTACCATTTTTTGGCAAAGTGTTCAAGAGTATCATCAATGCTGAAATGACTGAAATGCTGAAATGGGGGGAGTGTGAACCAGGCGATAGAATGTAATCAGATCCCAAGTAGGCATCTATTCTGACGACACTACCATGTACTCCCACCTTAATAAGAAATCTGCCGATGCTGACAAAACAAACCTTGCTGCTGCTCTGGAAAAAGGACATCCAGTCAGTGGTGAACTGGGGTAAAAAATGGCTCATAAATTTTAATGCTTCCGAAATGAAACTGCTATTCTTTCACCACCAGAGACAATCTTTCCTATCTGACATCAGCATGGGTCATGCTAGTCTCTCTGGTACCAATACATTTTGCCTCCTCAGCAACAGCAAAAGGCAGAAACTCAGGTTGCAAAAAAACTTGTTTCCAAATGAAAAATATTCAAAAGTTCTACAATATAATTGTATTGAACACTTTTTAATACAACTGCGTACTGATCTAATTTAATTATGACCAAAAACTAAGTAATTAACTATATATATATATATAAATTATTAACTAAACTGTTTTTCTTTATTTTAGAGTACAGAAAAAAAATGTTGCATGTTTATTACAGTTGCCGAGAAACTCTGTAAAAATATAACAAATTACATCTAAGACTTTTCTTATTGCCACATCCTCATTGGGGATATTGAATGGAAAAAGAGAGCTGACTTTTAAAGGGACTTGACAGATTATTAACAGTTGGAAATGAAACAAAATATTCTGGAAATAAATATTAGCACTTTTACAATATCTCATCAGATTCACTTTCTGATCAAAGTTCACAATTTGATCTAAATTCAAATTTTGAACCAAGTTCACATTTTGATACAAGTTTCAACATAATAAATATATATTTGTTATTGTTGGGAGACAATATTGACTAGAGAAAGTGAATGTCAACATTTTTATAATATCTCTTATTAGATTCACATTTTGATCTAAATTCACTTTTTGATCCAAGTTCAAACACAACAAATATGTATACTTGTTATTGCTGGGATTCAATGCTGATTGGTAGCATGTTTACAATATCACTTTTCAAATTCTTGTTTTCTGTCACTGTACCTAATCTGACATCCAAAATGTGCTTTGTTGCATTACTTATGCACCATACCTTGTCATCCTGGACTTTTTTTAGTAATTGCATTTCTAACCCTAAACACATGAGAAACATAAAAATAATCTTGAACACATGAGAAACAAAATATTATGCTGAACACATGAGAAGAATAAACGAATACAAGATTCTCTGTAAATCCTATTTCTGATCAATTCTCAGTTGTCAATGAAACAGACTAAATTTAAAACAGCAAACATAAACAGAAAATAAATTATTTGGCAAGAAATGGATAGAAGACCATATATTAACAAAATGGAAGAAAGATTACAGCTTTAAAGACTTCTTTGCTGTCTAATCTTCTGAGCAAAGCAGTAATTTTCATCGATGCTGGCACCTGACATCTATTCATTGTGTCTAAGACAGACTAAGCTAAATAGCATGTAGAAATACTTCCCTTACCCACAAAAATCAATGAACCCAGATAATTTTAACTTTTCAAACAGATCATGATCCCTTCTTCTACTCAACTGGGAAAAATTGATAAACATTTGTCTGTCTGTCTATCTATTTGTACCTATACACATTTATTTACATATGCCTCTCTACCTCCAGTGTTTGCCAAGACATTATTAATTGATTATCTATCTGTTAAAACCACTTCATATCTATCTATCTATCTATCTATCTATCTATCTATCTATCTATCTTATCTCAAGATTAGCTTGCTAACAATTTCTCCATGGTGAGTTAACAACTCTGTTCTTTTTTTCTGTTTGAGAAAATAATATTCTTCCATTTTAATAACCTATAAATAAATGAGGGTCTGATATAGAAGTTATTTAATGTAATATCATTCAGATTGTCATATGAATAACAAAAGTACTGTCAAAAGAAATTAAACAAGTGATAAATAAGACATTATTATATCTAATTTTATTATCTATTTTAAATGCTTGTGTTTGAAGATAATTTATTTGAAGTTCTATTAAATTATGATCATTATCAACATCCTCATAAAAAAACATGCATTTGTCTAGAATCCATTGTCTAATAATTTGTAACAGCAACAATAATTTTATAATGTATCATAACACTATTACAAATTGAAAAAAGGACAGTATAAATAGTATGCAGCTATTGTGAACCCAGTTCAAGCTTGATATTGCTCAATATCTTGAACTCTAAAAAGTCATAGGTTGATTAAACATTTGGTATCTATATTGTGAACATGACTGCTACCATTGTAAAATGAAAAAAATCTATATTTTTTTATTTTGACAAATGTTGTGACTTGTGGAATGTCTGATGAATGCTAATTCATATAAATTATTGTAAAAAAAATGTTCTCTATTTTTTACAAGTGGACCAGTCAACTTCAGTAGTACTCAGTCAGTTAAGTGCCATACGTGAAACACGCTTGGGCGATCATGTCTCGAAAGAGACATGACTGACTGGGCAGAAGATTATCCCGCAGTAGGTTGCCATTGCTTTCTGCGGTAGATTGGTTGCCAGCCAAGGCTATAGAACCCAATCTGTCCTGTTATTTAACCCATAACTTGAAGGAAGAGATGTATTAATACCTTTCCCAAGGGTATTTGCGCGAAAGTGAATGCAAGGAATCCAGCTGAAATTCGAACTCGGCTCTCCAATTTGTCATTTCGAGTCGATATCCATTGTACCACAAGGCACATCCTCAGTAGTACTACACTTGATTAATATACATTTTTGTAGACAATTGCTTTGACCTCTAGACCTCACAGGTATTTAGACCTTGTTGGATATTGTTGCTGGTTACAAAAAGAACCCTGCTAAAATAGTTCAGTATCCTATATATATATATATATATATATATATGTAAAAGTATGGCAGAAATCAGCTGTTCGTAAGGTATCAACAGCATAAAAGTGCTCAATACCAAAGTCAAAACTGAATATCGAGAGCAAAGATATTTAACAAAAAGTTAAAATGCCAACCAACATCGTTATATAGGTTTCAATTGTGAGGTCTCCTGAGGCAAGTTGAAGCTTCCAGGTTGGTTGTCAATTTAGCCTTTTGATCTATCTATCTATCTATCTATCTACATATGGTCATATTTTTATTATAAGTTTATAATAAAAACATAGTTTACTGCAACATAAGATCCATTGACTTTTGGTTCAATCTTATTAGCACCTGGTCAGGCAGTCTGACGAAGTGCTAATAAGGTAGTACTGAAACACAACAACCCTTGTGTTGCAGTAAAGTATATTTTTATTATAAACTTATAATAAAAATATTATCATATATAATGTGCTACTAAGTATCAAGCAGTCTTAATAAAGTAAATTACTACAAACAGTGGACTGCTAACCTATTAGATTTTACTACTTCTCATAAATATATATATATATATATATATATATTATATGAGAGTTTGATATAGAATTTCCCACACATATACACACACGCACATACATACATACACATCTATATATGTAAAAATGGATAGGTCTGTGTGTGTGTGTGTGTCTGTGTGTGTGTGTGTGTGTGTGTCTGTGTGTGTGTGTGTGTCTGTGTGTGTGCGTGTGTGTGTGTGTGTGTCCATTCTAATGAACCCTACTCCACCAAAACCCTTATTCCAATTTCAACCAAAATTGGGCCACTTGTTGATCATGGCATGGACTTTTGATGTACACAAAAATTTTTCAAATCAATTTACAGAGTATGGCAAAATCACCAAAATGCTTAGAATTTATGAACTCTTCCCCTCAGAGACACCATAGGCAAATTCAACCAAAATCAGCTAACTTGTAGATCAATGTCTGATTGTAGATTAAAGCCAAGTGTGCTGCTCTAACAGAGTACAAGTGGTTACCAAACTAGAGAAACCTACCAATCCTCCAGGCTGCCAGAAGCAAAGCTCAGTAGACTGCCACAGGATCAACGAACAGAGAGATGGGTGGAACACTATTCCAACCTCCACTGTAGCCCTTGACACCAATGAGTGCCTACCTGTCTTGGAAAAGCTTGACACTGAGCTGACAATAAAGGAACTCATAAGGTGATGAACAGCTTAGCCACAGGGAAAGCCTCAGTCAGTGATGGAATTCCCTGATCTTATCTAGCACTGCAAGACCATCGTACTGCTTCCTCTGCACAAAATCCTCTGCCAGTGCTGGAAAGAAAGGGCTGTACCACAGGACATGAGAAACACTACGATCATCACTCTCTGCAAAAATAAAGGTGAGTGAAGTAACTGCAACAATTACAGAGGCATCTCTCTACTCTATCTCATGGACAAAGTCTTTGTTTGTATCATCTTGTTCCATCTGTAGAAACTTGAAACATGTTTACCCAAAGTTGCAATTTGGCTTCCAAGCTGAACAATCAACAGTAGACATAGTTGTATAGCTTTGTCAGCTCCAAGAGAAGTACAGAGAATGGCAGATGCCTCTGTACATTGTTTTCATCAGTCTGAGCAAGGTGCTCGACCTCATTATCAGGAAGGGCCTCTTTAGAATTCTGTCCAAACTTGGCTACCCACCCAAACTGCAGAGCTTAATTGAGCCCTTCCATAGCAACATGCAGGAAACTGTGCAGTTCAACATCACCATCTTGAGGCCCTTCATCATCTGCAGCAGAGTCAATCAGGGTTGTGTCTTTGCTCCCACTCTCTTCGGAATATTCTTTATGCTGCTTCTGAAGCATGCATTTGGCACATCATGGAAAGGGATTTACCTGTGTATGATATTAGATGGCAGGCTTTTCATTCTCGCCCATCTCAGAGTCAGGACCAAAATATGAAAAGTTCTTATCAGAGATATGCTGTTTGCTGATGATGCAGCATTAGCATCCCACACCCAACATGAACTTCAGTTACTGATGGATTATTTCTCTCAGGCCTGTAGAGCCTTTGGGCTGACCATTAACTTGAAATAGACAAATGTCTTAGGACAAGGTACTGCAGCACCACCGGTCATCATCATCAATGACTATGAGCGAGATGCATTCTATTAGTTTACCTACTTTGGCTCTGTTATCACTAACAACCTCTTCCTGGACATAAAGCTCAACAAGAGAATTGAGAAGGCAGCCACAGCTTTTGCGTGCCTCACAACACGTGTTTGAACCAATTCCAATCTGACAGTGAAGATAAAGATGGCAGTGTACAATGTCTCTTTCATCATCAGCACACTGCTATACTGCAGTGAGACATGAACCACGTATGCCAAGCAAGAGAGGTGTCTGAACACCTTCCATGTAAGATATCTGTTCTTGTTACCTAATAGTTTTATGTTTTTACAGTATTATTGCTATTTTTCATTCTGGTATAAATAGTGAATATTCATTTTCACTTTATCTGTAAGTTGTTTTTACAAAACTTGCCAATCAATTTCAAGGAAGATGACTTTGTTTTTTATTTTTTATCTTTATCATTTATTTCTCATACATACGCTTAGAATTTGAAAGAGACTCTATAGATTATGGAGTATATAGAATTTTCATTGGTCAATAAATTATACATTATTATTCATCATGTGACCTGTTTTCTACTATATTTGAACTTAACAGTCATCATCTGAAAAGTGGATAAGGTGTGAAATTTAAATGCTTTAAATGATGTTCTCACATTGATTACATCAAATATAATAAATTTGTCTGAAATTCTGGGATGAAGTGTTATCATTATTTACATGTGGACTATTGTCCTGATCTTTACTGTTGTTATCAAAATTTTTCAGTCATGTCTGCTAGACTTCATCAGGTGTATATCAATCTGGGTAACCTACAGAGAATTTCAAACTGAACTATTTATTTGATCTATGAGAGTAAATTGTTGTCATTCCCCATGCCCATGTCTAGGGATATTGTGTATCATACAGCTTATATTTTAGTACAGTTCAGTTATTGCACATCCCACTTCTACTGAATCCAAGTATACTGTCAAACTCACAATTACTATATCACTGAATTCATGAACCAATGCTTTAATATACTAGTCTGTTGTCCCATATGATAATTCTGTGTGGATGACTAGGAGCCTTAAACCTAACCTACCTGCTGATAAGTGTCGTTGCTATTGTTGATTGTTTTGCTTGATGACATTCACTGAAGTTTCTCTTTTATTGTAACTGCTGCTGTTGAAAACCCTCTGTATTTCTTTCTTTATTGGTGGCTTCTATATGATATTTATATCTATACTAGGCCTACTAAGCAGGTTTTCATGGCATAGTATATGTGCTGATTCTTTCTGACTACACTTTTATGTCCATACTAACTTCTTTCTAACTACACTTTTCTGTCCATACATGATCAGTCATGTCTGATTTCATTGTCCTACCCTTAATTATAACTTTTCAATATTTCAATATTGAGTTCACCTGACTGAGCAATATTTGTACAACTTCATATGGGAGATAGAGTATGAAGGTTTCATCTATGTATTGCAACCATACTGATGGTTTCAGTGTTGTCATTCTTTAAGTAGTTGTTTCAGTCTGAAGGTAAAGTTTGAGTGCAGCATTCCATGAATCCTAGTTGTCAACAAGGCATTGTACTGGCTGGTGGTGCGACATGAGTTAGGTCAGCTTCATCTAAACAATTCATTGACCAGTGATTGCTATGTTAGACTATTTTGTGGCCATTTGCACTCATTCATGGATTCTATGCATTGCAACAATGATGGGTTATTTTAGCAAGATAATGGAAATGGCACAAAGGGCTTGGAATTAGTCTGAAGAGAATTTTGTAGACTTTAGACAAATTGTAAGGTCACCACAAATTGAGTATTAACTTGATATTGTGGAAAAGTTTCTTCACAAGACTCTGCACCAGAGAAACGTGGATACCTATTGAGAAGGTATTACCTCTAGAAGTTTCCAACCTATTTCAGAACTTCATCAGACTAAAGGGCATTCTACAAAATATGTGGTACCTAGTCCATGACATTTGACATGTCAGAATGTTTTTCACGTTATTCTTTACTTATGAATTCAATTCTCAGCTAAATTGTCAGTCCCACCATTTCTTTATTTGCTGACTTATTTTGCTTATGTGGAAAAAAAAGAGAAATATTGTCAGAGAAAACAATGTTGTAGCTAATGAAATGTATTCTGATTTTTTTATATATCAAAAGATAAGGAGATAGCTTCTGGTGATAAGTAATTGCTTTGGTTCCCCCAAAGGATCTGAATAGCTAAATTAATTACAGGTACCTCCCAAAATAACTATATTATGTTTTATGCTCTAGCTTAAACAATTTCTTCCAAATTGGAATATTTTTCATTCATGATTGTAGTTTTGTTAATTTGATATCCAGATAAAATTTAAAATTATTATTATTATTATTATTACTAACTGATTATAAATAAGATTGATTGCACAAAGGCCCTGTAAGATATTGGCTATCTTGACATTCATTAAGACAAACACTTCTTTGTTGTGAGAACATTTTTATTTGACTCCAAGCATTGAATTTCATTCAAGATCCTTTTTGCTCTAATTTTTTTGGGGTGGGGATCTAGTTATAGTGATATTTTTTACTGAAATAAGAATTAAATAATAAAAAAAAAACAGTTATAAAATAAGATAGACTAATTATTCTAAATAGTAAATGAAAGGAACATTTTTCTTCAAATTTGTGTACTGATGCATAGATCAGAACTGAAAACCCTGCAATACACTATTTATGTCTGTTCTGATGTCAGAACTTCTTTAAAACATCCTAATAGGAGCTTTCACTCTGACAGCTTGTAATGCACTGGAAAAACAGCAACAAAAGACCGCTAAAGATATCATTTTCAGCTCGCCACATGATATTCAAAATCGGCTCAATATTGATTAAAATAAAATCGTTTTTCAGCTAATGAAAAGCTTTAAAAATTAAAGAAACATATCTATCGGTTTCATTTTCATGAATGCCGATCTTCTAACAGAACTCTTAACAGCCTAGTCAGACTCTGATTGATTCAGAACAGAGTAAATGAGTAGTCATGTCATTTCTTTCATTCTTACAAGCACATTTTCTACTATGATGGGAAGAAGAAACTTGATACAACTCAACATCAAAGAGAACCGACTCAATTGATAGCCGATAAAAGATAATGGAGAAGTTTTTTTTTTTTTTTCAATTTAAATTTTACTACTTTCAGATCGGCTCAAAAGCTCAACCCACTTTGAAAAGTATTCTATTTCAGGGACTTCAATGCTTCAGTATTGGAAATATCATATAGATAAATGAATTGTCCTATCACAGGCTTTTTTTTTATTGTGACACCGACAAGTCAACACGGACAAATTTAGCTCCGTAATACTCAACCATCATCCACATGGTGTCCAAAAATGGAATGGCCATGAAGACAACATAAGTTCGAAGATATTCCAACAGTTGCAGCAAAGCATCCGAAAACTGAATCCATCTTCAACCTAAAGACGAATATATAATGACGTCTCAACAAAAAAAAAAAAAAATGAGAATAACTGTTAACAGAATGAACTTTACTGCCTCCAGTTAAGTCCTCGCAAAAAACACTGTTTTTTTTTTTGCAACCATTTTTAAAATCTTATTTTGCATCTTCCCTTTCTTTCTTCCTCTTTCAATTATAAAGCCTTTCTTTTTTCCACTCAAGTTTGATGTTGTCCTGTTTTCTCTCGCCGTGTCGCGTCAATGCTCTTTTACCCTTATTTTCTACAGATGACAAATAATTTCTCACAAAAAATTCAAAGGGTATAAAAACCTGCACATCAAGTTGAATTCCCGAATTCAAATGAAATTATATTTTTTCCTTACACCCATAAAAAAAGTTATCAAAAAAAATATGGTACTATATTTATCGAACTGTTTAAACTATAAAATTTGTTGTGATACATCAATTTAATGCGTGTTTTCTATTTTATCATCTAATTACAAATATTCGAAAATCTGAACTTAGCAAAACCTATTTCTGAAACTTAACAAACATACGCAAAGTTCACAAAAGCTATGTGATCTTCTTTCACTTAATACCACTTAAATGTTGGCTACCATTCTCAAATAAAATAATACAGCCTGAGTTTATTGTAATAAGAAATAATAACTTTAACAACAAATATTATTCATTGCATATACATTAACATTAAAGATTAAGATGCTTATCTGTCTATGTTTCCGTTGATATTACTCCCACCTTGTCTACCAAGACGCCACTAGGTGGCGCTATTCAGGACGAGAAAAGGAAGGACATAAAATCTCTTCGCCTTAGGATGCGATAAGTACAAGATGTCATCTCGTCTTCTCCAAAGAATTTTCTTTCTTCGGGCCACTGGCTACTTAAATTTCAACCAAGCCACGTAGCGCATCACACACACACACACACACACACACACACACACACACACACACACACACACTTTTCCACAAATTTTAACAACTGTCTATATTTCTGAGATGATGTATTGTAATTATTTACACTATTTACAGGTGTTCGGACTGTTGCAATGATCACGATGTTTCGACGTGCTCTGGCCTTCTTTAGGTGATTGGAATTTCGAACTGAACTCTTTATTTCCCATCACCTGAAGAATTTAGGAGCGTATAACAGTTCAAACGTCGTAATTATGGCTGGAAAGGTTAGGACAACAGTCCGAACAATGTAAACAGTGTAAATAAGTTTTATTAAGTTTTAACAAATCTGTCCCTCGCCCAATTTCATACTTTTTTACCACCACTTATAACTTACGAGAGGATAAAAAAGTTTGAAGAATTCATTTAACAGCTATCATCTGTTTATTTACAGCAGTGGTTCTTAACCGTTTTTTTTTTTGTCCCAGTGTAACACTGTTTAGCGCTGGTAAATGGAAATAAAGGGTTAATGAATAGAACGATGGACATACTGAATGAGAGAATAAAGATTTTGGGTTTTTTTTCTTTTTGTTTTTTTTTTTCCAAAAGAACTTACTTCTCTGAAACCAGAAGAATTACCCACGGAAAGACGATATTATCACAAAAGGCCATGTGCTTTTGGGCTGACAGTTGACTGATGACCTAGCTCCCAGTGTGCTGGTTACGAAAACATGAATAGATAGGACGAAATGGGATTCGTACTGCGACTAAGATTTGAGAATAGTGATTAGGGAAATGGATGACCCAGACAGGGTTGGAAAATGGCTGAGTCGGAGAGCCAACTAGTAGGTATCTGATTTGAAATGAAAATTTCGAGTAGGCTAAAAAAAAAAAAATGGGAATTATAATACTTTTATATTAATGGCCATGACAGAATTGAAAAAATGGCTGACCAAAAAAGCCATCTGGTAAATGTCTGAAATGAAAACAAAGATAGAAAATTATGCGTAAGCAAAATTAGAAATGATATTTTTTAATTAATGACCATAAGATAAACTATGCCAAGCAGACGAAAGCTAGATGGGCGGAAGGGTAGTCAAGGTAGCAGATACAGGTGAAATACCAAGGAAGGTGGAGGAATTGCCCACGCTCATTAAGAAGTATTGGTGTGAGATGCCAATAAGAGAAGGGTGGTGTAATCGGGGCGGATCGATACCTGCGACCGCTACTCATGGGAAAATGGGATCTTCCGAATTGAAGATGTAATTCATTTTCAAGACCTAGATAACAAGGGACTCTTATTAGAAGATAAGTTTCCCCAACCGCCATACCCAATATTGATATCACGTGACTGCCTGCCTGAGAAGAACCTCCGACATAAGCTTTGTGCCAGACTTAACCAAATCAGCCGAAGTGTTACGCCCAGCTTAAGATGCAGGAATGGTCGATAATTGTCTGTATCAGATTGATAAATCCTAACGTCTGAACTAACCAAGTACCGCACCAAAAGAACCTATATAAAAGCCTTTAATTTTATAAAGTAATTTTTTTTGTTTGCGTCTTCATTTTGCCTGGACTAATCTAATACGACGATTCTTGAGGACGATTTGATCTTACCAACCTTATGATCAAACTAAACACAACGTGGTATAGAGCAAAGTTTGGATCGAAGTGGTCGTCTCATTGATCAGTCGCAGGAGTTGGGTATTCGGACAACCAGGCCAGAATGCGAGGCGACACCAGCACCTCCTTTCAGATATTTACGTGGACTGGCACCCCCATATCTAAATTGCACTGGTAATATGGAGCAGAGTTGATATATGGATGTTAACAAGGTTGCGTGTTTGTCTGTATTTCAGGTGTGTATGCGTGTTCCCATTGTACAGGTGTAGAGGCTCATCCCTTGTTCCCTGTTCAGGATGTGGTTTCCGGCTTTCTCTTTTCCAATCTTTTCACTTTTCTTTTTCTTTTTCATTTTTTTTTCTCAATTGGAGTAGATATACTAAACTATCGCCCGGTTCACACTCCACCCACGTTTATTGTACAGGTGTAGAGGCTCATCCCTTGTTCCCTGTTCAGTATGTGGTTTCCGGCTTTCTTTTTTCCAATCTTTTCACTCTTACGTAGTCCCATGCACATCAGTGGCGTTACCGCCTTGCTCGGAGTGATATGATTAAAAAAATATATATATATAAACATACATACAAAAACTTTAGTTACTACCACGGATGTTTATTTGTTTACTATGACTGTAGGGAAACAAAGTTCTTTGGGGTATGTCCGTTTTCATTTTTGAGTAAAAAATGAGTTAGGATAAATAGGAATAATAATGGTTAGAATTTGTCGAGCTCAAATCAGCCTTGTGCTGAGTTGCAACGCCAAAATCACTTACTTCACAATTCACATCCAGAGCTGCCAAAACGCTGTCATTCAAAAGTGAAAAATAGAAAGATTATGTACTTTTCGGAAGTGGGGTCACCAAATTGTGCATATGACCTAAAACCCTTTTGATTCTTTTATTACTTGAATCATGGGAAAATAATTTTTTTTATTGGTTAGTTTTATTTCATTTTTCCATAAATACAACAGAATTAATGTTCCGAATTACGTTTTACAGCATTATATCAGTGCCAACCCCCGGAAGCGGCCACCGTGTCAAATCATCAAAGTTGCCGGAATTTAGGGGTTTTTTTACATCCTGAAGATACACCGACTGTAAAACTCACTTTGGTACCAATTAGGGTAAACCAAGTAAATATTTTTACAGTTACAAAAGATCGACTCTTTTTAGATCAAACCTCCCGAGGGACACTATATTCGATTTAGTCCTCTGGTATTTACTGGCGTAAATCAGATACCACAGAATAACTCGTGTGTAAAAATTTCAGTAGCACGTCATGAAGTCACACAGAAAAGTTGAACACACACACACACACACACACACACACACACACACACACACACACACACACACACACAAGACGTTGGGCTCTAGGAAAAAATGACAAAGTTAAAATATTCAGTAAAATCAGAATTTTGCGAAGGGAGTATCAGATTGTCGGATTTCGTAAAATCTGATTCCACTCAAAATCCGAGCTTACACACACCTACACATTTTCATGAACCAATTGAAAAAGCATACACATTTATTCAATCACTAATAAAAAAGCTTTTTCATGAAACAGGTGGTTCACCAAATTTTATCATGATTGGACGTCTTTGAAAACCAACTGTGTACAATCTCTGATTTATTAACCAATCAGGAGTGAGAGAAAAATGTTAGAAGTTGAACCGATTTCATCAAAAACACATGAATAAGCGTGAATTTTCTCTTGCCTTTCCGAGAGCCGAAAGTCGTCTAACTGGACGCCATGCCCAGGCGACGTGCATTTCCTCACTTTGTCTCCCTCTTTCTCTTACGCGCTGCATTCATGGATTCTTCTTCTACTTATTTACTGTCACCAACAAAAGAAAGAAGATCAAAGACACCATTTCAGCTTTCTTTCTTAATAAGGACGTAGCTTTTCGCTTATCTACTGTCACACACACACACACACACACACACACACACACACACACACACACACACACACACACACACACACACACAGCGAAACAGATATTTCTTTTCTTTCACAAATTCATTTTTCAACCAATTATAAAAACGAATTCTATTAACACACAAGAAAAACTTTATGTAGACTTTCAATGCAAACATTATAAGGCAACAAAATATGTGATAAATAGTAGTAAGCGTATTGAAATATACTCTTTCCTCTTCACAAAGAGAATGACAGAAACTCTCTCTCTTTTCTCTCTACACAATGTTTTCTTTCTTTTCTATAACCCACACATATCTTACTTGGTCAACTGACGTCATACGGAAGCCAACTAATTACTAATGCTCTCGCCAAAGTCAAAGCAGAAACGCGTAGGTGTTACGACAGTCTAAAAAAAGGTGTATAATTCTTTTTCATTTTACATCGCTCTCAGCTGCACACACGTGAGTGCGTTGGAGCTACGCTTCAAGTCGGAAATTCAACGAACACCAAACCAAAAAGATGACGTGTTAACCCTTTGTTGCTTATTGGTTATAATTGTAACCAATATGCAACAAAGGGTTAAATATAATATCGATACAAGAAAAGAGATACAAAAAATTAAGGACTAATTCAAAAGGAGAATCTACATGTGCAAATACCGGAACAATTTAGATGAAACTTTTTATAACCTACCGACCAAAATACACGTAAAGTGATGAACCTTAACTAAACGAATGAAAATATGTACTAACGGATTCAACCACAAAAATAATAAAAATGATGGTATAGTTCGTACAAACGTGGCCTGTGTTCGTTATTATCACAACCACATCAAAACCACACAAATAATCCTATTGTACGACTATACCACAAATATATTCAATTTCTCTCGTTAAATAAATCTTACATTTATATTACAAACAAGACCTTTTTTATCCTTTGTTCAATGTTTGCAAAATTATATCTTTTAATGTCCGTGGGCTCAGTTACGTTTGGCACAAGGTCATTCTCAAGCCTGACCGACGCTTACTACAAGATTACTGCAAACGTTCGCACCCAATTTTCATTGTTAAAAATGACACCGGTGTTTATTTTGGTACCTATTTATGATGTATACGAGACTGAAAACTTGCATCGTTCAGTTGCGAGTCAGACTTTGTTGAATGTTGACGTTTTTTTTTGTTTTTTTTTTGTTTTTGTTTTTTTACAAATAAATGCCTTAATTATGAAAAAGTTGTACTTTCGCCATTTTATATTCTAAGAATTTCGGAAAGGAGAAAGAGTCGAAACTGCAACGAAAAAGCATTCAGAAGTTTTATTTGAAGCGTCCTACTACTACTCTTCGGGCGGTCAAAAAGGGTTTGTCAGACTTCTTCAGGCTGATTTTAACCGAAATGATCAACCAAGCTCCAGGCGACCTTTCAACGCCAACGAAGATGCTCTGCTTGCCATCGTGAAGAATAAATCGAAGATTTCGACGGAAGAGATAACTCGCCATTTGAAGAGACTTGGGTTCAAGAAGAACGGCAGATTTCGAAAGTGAAAACTCATTTTCCACTACGACAGCGCAAAACCGCATATTACAAGACTGACTTTGCAGAATCTTTGAAAGTTTTGAGTTGGAATGGGAAACCCTCCAGCAATTACCGTATTCTTTTGATTTGGTTCCTTCGGATATTCATTTGTTCCGGTCCCTGCGGTACAATTAAAAAAAAATATTGACTCTGTATATAGTCCATCGAAAACTACCTCACAAGTTTCTTCCAACAAAAACAAAGTTTCTGCGAACCTTGTAGAACAATAGGAGACATTTACTAAAACATTTGAGACTGTGTACTTGACTAATAAATGGCTTTTTTATGGAACATTTTGTTTTTAATTTTCTAATCGGGTAGAAACTTTTGCAATGATCTAATAAAAAACAGTATGAAAAGAGAACTTTCGACGAGTTTGAGTAAAATAATAACAAAACTTTCAGTTTATATTACCTGAAATCATAAATCACTTTGCAACGGATCATCGCCAGACAACTAAAAAATGCGAGCTCGTCTACACGCATCTACACCAAGAGAGTCCTTTTTTTCCAGTATAGATAAGAGAAGAGACTGTAATATTTGGTATCTTTGTGGGTATAATTGACAAAGAAGTGGATACAAATATTAGCGTTGAGAGGAATATTTTATTTTCTTATTTTTACATACTTTCGTGTTAAGTGTCTGCTAGCAACAGAACACATGTTGCCTGCTTAGAAGCCAGAGAGGGACTGGCCAATCCTTTAGGTCAAGCATGGGTCAGGGAGATAGAGAGGGTAGGGGAAAGAGAAATAGTAGCAGAGAAAGAAAAGGGAATAGATTTGGGTATCTTAGTTCTTGGGAGTTATTTAGAGACAGAGAGGGTAAAAGAAACAATGTATTCTCTGCATGGTAGTAGTATCTGACCTGAGGTCATTTTGGTTAATTCCTACAAGACTATTAAAAAGAAAATCTCGCCAATACCTGGAAGCACACGTTAACTTCTCGCTTTTCTACTATAAACTCTGAATAATTACTAAAACTTTATCTCTATCAGACACATGATCTTTTCTATTAATATTTCATAATATGACTGTTTACTACGAAAAGATACATCCATGAAAATCAACTTATGCACCCTTTTACATCCAAAAAATTGCTGATGAGATACTATTTTTACTGAAGAGAAATTCTACAGCCTTCTAAGAACAAATATCAACACATTAAACAAAAAGCAAAAATACAAAACACCAACAACAACTTTGTGGGGTTTCATACATTGACACCCACACACACACACACACACACGCATGGTCACTCGGCTTTCCACGTGATGACTGGTTCCCGCCAAAAACGATGCTAATAAAAACGGAAAACAGCACGTGGTACAGTAGTTAGGATTTCGTCCCGGGACAAGAGCAAACATGTCTTCCTAACTCACACAAACACACGCGCACTAATTGCGTGTAGCAATTAGTGGCGCAAAATTTCTTTTATTTTTCTTCTCCTACATTAACACTATGCACATTAACTTTCATTAAAACAGGACTTTACATAAAATAACTTCCTACACATAAATCCACAATTTTTCCAACCTCCGTCAGTAGAAATCCACCGACTGCTACATTCGCATGTAAGTCTTTCTCTCTCTCTCTACTCAACGCACACACAGACACAGAACTTTGTCTTCTGTCTGACTTTCTTCATCAAGGGTTTGAACTTTGAACTCTTTACGATAATCTTAACAATTGTTACAAACCTTTCTTTCAGCTAGAGTAAAACCTTCATACATCTTATTTTGTTTCTACGAACAGACGAAGGGAAATGACTCTTTCCTTTTCACTTTCTTATGCATGCTCTCTCAACCCCATGTAACCTTTGTCAATACATTGTTTTTCTGGTTACTTTCGCCTTTTTGTTCTTTCTTAAATCCTGCTTTAAATCATGACCCCATGTTACGTCGAGTCGACTCGTAAACTTAAATTAGTAAAAGGACCCTACGTCCGCTACAATGGTGACCGCCGACGTGATGTCGATTCGGCGTAATTCAGTCCAGCATCGTTGGAAACGGGACTCAGCATTCTTCTTTGTCTATCAACAAGAACTACTATTCAACGTCGTTATCTCCCAACTTTTTCTACAGGACTCTAAGATGGCGACCCCACACAGAATTTTTACAATCGCACACTAGACAGCACAACTGTCATCTCTCTCTCCCAGGTTTTCCAGAAAAAGAGTGGCACAACGTCGACTTAAAGACGTTTTTCAGCATTCAACGCAATGGCACTCAATCAGAACTCTAAGGAGATCGACAAGCCGAATTATTTATACTGGAGAATTGAGACCTCCAAAGAAAATTCGACATTAAACCCAGATATCTTTTTAGTTCTCTCAAACACGCGTCGACACTCGGTATCAACACAAGCTTCAATCGACCACTTTGCAAATCAAAGTTTATAACCAACTGTTAATTCTTCTAACACCAACATAAATCCACACGTTCAGCAAAACACGGAAACTCTTACAAACGCAAGCAACTCAACGTGGAACATTGGAATAAATTAGAAGATTTTTAACAGCCATATCAACCACCGAGAATTTTCCAGAGCATGCCACATCCTGGCACTCTGATAGGGGACACTGCTGCAAAATCCCTAGTCACGCGCATCGCATTTCAGACTCTTCTTCTCTTCAGCCTACGAGAGACAACCAAAAAAATTCACCTTTCACAAATTTTTCTCACTCTTCCATTTCACCATGTGCTTTTCGAAGATCCAATATGGCGGACCATCAGTCTAAGCAGTCATACGTTCCAGCAACCTTCTCCCACACCTATGAGCCACGTCCGTTGCCACCCACCTTTTTTTCAGCAATCAGCCTTTTCTGTCATTTTTGGCATGACTACTACTACTGCTAACAGCATCATCATCAACATAATCAAACCAACATATTCACGGACATATTGAAAAAAATATTTTTAATATTTGTTTCAATCTAAGGGGGGTATTTGTGGGGTTTCATACATTGACACCCACACACACACACACACACGCATGGTCACTCGGCTTTCCACGTGATGACTGGTTCCCGCCAAAAACGATGCTAATAAAAACGGAAAACAGCACGTGGTACAGTAGTTAGGATTTCGTCCCGGGACAAGAGCAAACATGTCTTCCTAACTCACACAAACACACGCGCACTAATTGCGTGTAGCAATTAGTGGCGCAAAATTTCTTTTATTTTTCTTCTCCTACATTAACACTATGCACATTAACTTTCATTCAAACAGGACTTTACATAAAATAACTTCCTACACATAAATCCACAATTTTTCCAACCTCCGTCAGTAGAAATCCACCGACTGCTACATTCGCATGTAAGTCTTTCTCTCTCTCTCTCTACTCAACGCACACACAGACACAGAACTTTGTCTTCTGTCTGACTTTCTTCATCAAGGGTTTGAACTTTGAACTCTTTACGATAATCTTAACAATTGTTACAAACCTTTCTTTCAGCTAGAGTAAAACTTTCATACATCTTATTTTGTTTCTACGAACAGACGAAGGGAAATGACTCTTTCCTTTTCACTTTCTTATGCATGCTCTCTCAACCCCATGTAACCTTTGTCAATACATTGTTTTTCTGGTTACTTTCACCTTTTTGTTCTTTCTTAAATCCTGCTTTAAATCATGACCCCATGTTACGTCGAGTCGACTCGTAAACCTAAATTAGTAAGGGACGCTTCGTCCTCTACAACTTCTAGACTCAAACTTTATGATAAAAAACAAAAGCCTAAAATGTACATAGATTATATATTTACCGACAATATTAGAACATCGGTGAAAATGACCGAAAAGAAAAGTAACCTTCAAATGTTAACCAGTTCCCGACCACCACCTCTTCTTCTTAGTGACAAACTGGGCGAAATTTATTTGCTCTGAGACGCAGTACTTCTAGAAGTTGTTTCGCAACTAGGATCTATCAAAATAAAGTTTGTTATTGACAGTAGTACTAATATTTCAGCAGTATTAATTTCTCTATTCAACAGATTTTTTTAATCAATTTCATTCGCCATTAGTGAGAAAATAAAATGTCAGGAACAAGGGAATCTGGAGATTGAAATTCTTTGTTTCAAAAGATCTTTCCAATAGACATCCATAATTGCTAATGTCTAATCCTATATTGAGCTTTGATTAAAAAACATTCCACGAGAAATTCAATATGTTGGTCTTCCTTCCTTTTTGAGTGAATTAATAAAAAAAAATAATAGCGTTATGTCGGCTCGTGGCAAAAGAACTTTAAAAAAATGAGGTATTTCTTGCAGGAGAAATAAAAGTAAATACACTGGTTTTGTCCTAAACAGACTCATTTTGGCAGCAAAAATCTAAAACGGTACGAGCAGAATCATATCGTGGCTTAGGTTTAGGGGTTAAAATGAACAGTTAATTTACCCACGCCAAAATGATTAAAAGAGGATGATAATGACGAGGAAACACATGAGTAATTTTAACAAAGCAAGATAAAGAATTCATTCACGAATTTACACGTTTGAAGTTGTATCAGTAGCTCATTTCAAGAAAACAAATCAGAATTCTTAAAGTCCGTAGTTTTAACGCATTGTCATGGAAAGGAAATGTTCATACAACAGATTAAATGGTCGGATACAGAATAATATTACAAAACATTTAAGAGAAAGGAAAGAGAGTTCGTTGCTCACCAAAGAGATATACGATTTCACACGTTCAAAAGTAGACATAAGAGTGATAGTTTGAAATAGGAAGCTTTCCTTAGATTGTTGAGAGAAAATTATTTGAGGTGTCGCGGCTGTTAGAGGACGATAATATGCGTCTTCGTATTACATCCTCTAGTAGGTTTTGAAGTATGCTCGAAATAATATCCCTTTAAACAGTTTCTATAAGACGCGCTAGAAGAATAAATATGGACTTTACTGACAGTCACCTACAATTCAAACCCACACATTAATCGTAAACTGATGAATTCCCTTGGTACAATACAGACTAAACACCAGTTTAGCCTGTATTGTACCAAGGGAATTCCGATCCGCCCAGAAATGTTGGTTGTGTACATTTGTTCTTCCATCTGTTTCAAATGTTCCCTCATCCATAAACAAGCCTAAAGAGACAAATAACGGATCCACAGTTTGTGCAATAAACCACCTGCAAAAGTTCTCCAAATCCTTCATACAGAGACCAACCCTCTTCAATCTGGTTTGAATTTGGAGTTTTTCTTCTTATAAACTAGATTCATACATTTCCCAAGGTAAAGTATGAATTTATCTCTCTATTCGCGTAAGTGAATGTAATAAACTCGATGATATCGAGCCGTGATATCCTATTGTTGGATTCATAAAATCTGATTGCGCAAAAGTCCAAGCTTACACAAACCTACACTTTTTCACGAGCCAACTGAAAAAGTATATACATTTATTGATTCACTGATATAAAAAAATTTTTTTTCGTGAGACATTTGGTTTACCAAGTTTTTTAGTGTGCAGACGTCTTAGAAAATTAATTGGATATAATTTCTCATTTATTAACCAATCAGGATTTAGGAAAAATCTAGAAATTGATCCGATTCTATCTTTCAAAAACACATAAGTAGCGTGAATATTCATTTGCTAGTCAGCGAGCACCACTGGACGCCTCGTCCAGACGACACACGTTTTCTTACTCTCTCATTTTCTCTTTCGCATTGCATTCATTGATTCTCTTTCTACTCACTTACTGCGGGCAACAAACGAAAGATCAAAGACACTACTTCCGTCCTTTTTCTCACGAAGGGCATAGCTTTTCGCTTACTACTGTCACACACAAATACACAGCGAAACAGAGACGTGTCTTTTCTTTCACAAATCCATTTCACATCATTCAACCAATCAAGAAAAGGGAGCTCTAAAAACACACTCACAAGGAAAAGAGACTTTATGCAAACTTTCAACACAAATATTTTAAACCACCAATAATTAATGTTAATTTCTCTCGTTACATAAATCTTACATTTATTAATACAAACGAGACCATTTTTTATTCTTTGGTCAATGTTTGTTCAACATGATTTCTTTCAATGTTGGTGAGCTCGGTTATGTTTGACACAAGGCCATTTACAAGCATAATCGACATTCACCACACTAAGTAATTAATTCACCCCTAAACTTGTCAACAAACACTGTTTTTCAACAACAGACTAATTTCTGCTAATCAATAGTAGACCTTGATAATGTGCAATTTCTACGGCTATTGTGTTAGTTTTTGTTGTTATTATTTAATCATTAAATTATAGATTAAAATTCATTTGTTCTTTTTACATTGTTTAGAATGTTGTCTTCATCTTTGTAGCCATTTTCACGGCGTTTGGGATGTTGTATGCTTCAACAATTTGAATTTCGAAATGAACCCTTATATTCCGTCCACCGTGTTAGATTCCACCAGTCATGTCTCTTCTAGATGTCTCAGTATTAGTTATCTCCCTTTAACTCAACTCTCGAATTTATGTTCACTTCCGCTGTAACCAGGTCTTGAACTTACAACTTTGTGGGTCAGCCACCGCTTTTATCCACTGGGTCATGTGTCTTTGAGGACATCAGCGTATTAATTTTTAGGACTTATAAACCTAATGTATCAATAGTCATTTTTTACCCGAGCTCAAATTACAATTAATAAGTTTTCGTATTTTCCAGTGGTGTTCTGTGTCTATTATTTTAACTTCATCTGACGGGGGCGGAGGTGATCTCCCCTTTCTCTCCATATGTAGATATGAATTATTGAATTATATGATTCGGAGTTCCACTTTATCATGACAGGTAGAGAGAATCAATTAGAAAGTGACTTTTTAGAACTGTTGTGTTGCTTCGTTTTGGTATAATTAGAAGATAACACAAACTTGGATTAATGATGTTTATTTTTGGTATAAAACTTTAGGTTTTTACATCAAGTTACAACCTTTAAATTTTGTGTGGATACAGGAGCAGACTAGCTAAATTCTCTTCACTGTGGGATGCTAGTAGTAAACGAGCCTATCCCTTCTGGACTCTAGTCGTCAACTGACTAGCGTCTTCCTCTTTTCAAATCTCCTACACAAAACTACTGTCCTTAACTCCTACTTCTTACTCCTACTCTTACTCATACTCCTACCAAAAGAAATGGTTCCTTATTTTACCGCCCAATTTTGAATTCTTGGCGTCAGTGTGTCTATCTTTTTCTATTTTTAGAACACTCGCCATTTTATAAACCATAACAGAACTATCAAAAATGACTGATGTCTATAGAGCGAAAAGAACAGATCACCAAGCAGGATGTAATTGTTAGATATACAGAATAATTAAAAGAGGAATTATATTTCCGAAAGAATCATGTTCCTCAACATTGCCTGCTATACTTCTCGGTTTACTTCGAATAAATAAGGCTTCTTACTTTTTTGCAATGTAATTGGTTTTTCAATATTAATTACACAAATGTTGATCAGTTCATCTGATACAATGAAATATGAATCTTTAAATATTACGATTACTATGAATTTGTGTAAAAAATGCTACACTTTGATTTCAGTGACTTTTCTAGAGAAAATTTGATTAAACCTTAGGTTTCAAATGAACTTGTGTTTTATAATGAAACATGATTTGGGCTGGATCGTACTGGGAATCTTTTTTAATGATAAATTACTATAAGTACTGTTTACTGAGTCCGTACTACCCGGCCAAGGAATTGAACTCACAATTATTATGTTACCAAATTCTAGTTTATACCCACATAAAATCAAATAAATTCGAAGCTTTGTAACAGATTATTGTCAGTCAATTCAAACTTACACCAACTGACTATTATTTTTCCAAATTCCTAAGCTAAGCGACCTGTGATGAAATAATTTATTGACACTTGAAACTACATTAGATAGATTCTTCTTACTGAAGTCAATAGATTTATACTACTAAAGTACAGTTAAACGTTGAGGTGACCAGCATGGTTTAGGTGTAGGTTGTGATCATAAATGAGAGAAGGCCAAGTTTTAACTATAATATCATTTTTTATTTTTGTTGTTGACTTTGTGGTGATACGGAGCAAAAGCGAGGGACCGGATGTTTGCTCTATAACGACCAGAAAGCAAATGACCAAAACTCGTCGGTGCGCATCCGAATTCGCGCAGATGTTCCGGTTGAAAAATAAAAATTAATCAAATATCAAATTTCCATTTCGCGAGCTTACGCGAATTTTATTTACCAGCCAATGGGAAGCCCAAAATCAAATTCAAGCGTGAAATCCCAAAGCTGCTTTTGATCCAAAAAGCAGATATAAAAAGCCGAGACAGAAAGCACCCAGCAAACAGACCGAAGGAGACAGAAAGACGGATACAGACGAGCGTGATTAGTACCTCCCTTGACCAAGTCAAGCGGCTACTATGTTCGCCTCCCTTCACCTCTCCTTTCTTTCTTCCCTGTCTCAAAAGTACTTACTGACCTAAGGAGCGAATACATCAAAGAGATTCCTTACATACAAGACGCCTCCACACTACTTTAAGTATCGCATTCTCCTTGTCAGCCTTCTATTGCCAAAATGAACAACATTCCTAAGCCTTAAATCTCTTTCAGCTTATTATTTGCCATGAACATTTAACCTACATTGGACCTATATTCAAGTATTACTTTAATTGTAAAAACATTAATTGATATGTGTATATATAAATGTTATTTTCAACTGAATTTGCTTTTCTTGATTTTATAATCATTTTATGACTAAAAGAGTGGGCTATCTACCACAAGGCCAAATTCCGTTAACCTGCAACGGTATACAATTACCCTTCACTAGAACGGAATTCTACTACAACTAGAAAAAGAATAGATAAGATATCCCCTATAACTTCATTAGTTTACATATCTTTTGTTTTTGGTGAATGTTCATCATTGTATGTGTTTTTCGGTGTTGAGGTTATAAATTTTATTTGGTTTTATGTGTGGTGGAGTAATGTAGTAGCAGGTTGTTGTTGACATGTATTATGCCATAATTTGCTCCGGTATTTGAGGGTGTGAATTCTCTCTTAAATTATTTCTTGTTTTTCTGTACATATTTTTATTGTGTGAATATTATTTCAACGCATCTTCCTTTGGCTGATTGTCATGAGTTGAATCTCCGACGGTAATGTCGCGAGGCTCAACACACACACACACACACACACACACACACACACACACACACACACACACACACACACACACACACGTGTGCGGGATGTGGCCCACTTAAGAGCGAGGCAAAGAGAGGAGAGAACTATGCACGTGCTTCTGTTCTTTTATATCTTCTTAACGCCTACAGGTTTCTGCTTTAATTTTAGCGGGAGCATTACTGATTGGTTTGATTTCGCATGACGTCAGTTGACCAAGTAAACTATGTCCGAGCCCATAGAAAAAAAGGAAAGGATATATGTATAGAGAAAAAAGAGAGTTTTTTCAATACGATTTTGCTACTAATCACCACACTACCTTTCCTTGTGCAAACTTTAATTTCATTATCAAAATGATGAACTTTATCAGGTATTTGTAGGAACATTTTAAATAATAAGACTGTTTATTACGAAAAAAAAAACAAAACTTTATATCTTTTTATTTTTTATATATTGTTCAATTACCGCCCCTGACGGCAATTACAGGCGGTACAGTATTTTAAAAGTTCTTTTTTCCTTTGATTTTGAGAGTGGCAACACATTTTCCCGTTTTGCTCCGCCACTTACGAGACATGTACGTATTACAGAAACATCGACTGACCATTTTATTGAACTGTTCATAAGTTTTTTATTTCGTTGCCATTTTGCAACATATGTTGCAAATACGTTTATTAACTATTAACTATTGCTTGTTAAAATTTAATGTCTTGTGTCTTTACATGAATTGAACAAATTTTGTTTTCGGGACAAAATAGAACCAGTTCTCATAATAATAGCAATTCTTTCCATTCCTGGACGATACAAAAACATTGCGGCAAAAATCGAAACTACCATTTTAAATTTTACTTCACTTAATGGGAGTTTTTCAAAAAAAATCATTTAACCCCCAAGCAAGGCAACAAAGCCACTAAGACATAAGGCCTTACTAAGTGTGAGAAAATATGAAAAAAAAGAAACCCTTATTGAGAGGGAACAATAAAAGAACAGGAATTAAGAAGATAAAACATAACAATTGATATTGTATTAACAGCTTTGAAGATTGATGTTGACTAGAAATTAAGAAGCCGGAAGAATGTTCTACAGACGCGAAGTGCACAAGAAGAATATGCTAGCAAAGGAATTGCAATTACATCTAACCATTACAACTGTATATTAATATGACCTTACCGCCAATCTAGTACTGTGCTTAAATTAATAAAGTTTAGATCCCATAGAGGAAAGATCATCAGAACAATTACCATGAAAATATTTATAGAAAAGGTGCAGGGAAGCTACGCTGCGAAGGCGGGAAAGTAACTTAAACTGAGATGTTAGGCTAAAACTAATAACATTGCAGACTCTTCTTTGGGTTTTATCAAGAATTTCTAAATGCATTGCGGAAGCACCATACATGTTGTGGCAGCAATATTCGATGCAAGGTCAAATAGCAGACTTATAAATTTATAAGATAGATTCTGGCAAAAGAAATTGTCTAGCACAAAACAGGGAACTGACTTTCCTAGTAGTAGCCATTGCAATTAATTCAATATAATCTTTACAATTCGTCAGCTGAGAACTTTAACTCGAGAAGGCACAATGAGTCACGCTTTTGGTTACCATCAGTCATGGAAAGTAAAAAAAAGGTGTTCTTTCAGAGGATTAAACGATAGAAGTTATGTTTTGGAGGTGTAAGAATTAACAAGTCATTTCTTGTCCCAGTTAATAACAGAATGTTTTTTTAGATCAGCTATTAATTTGATTTTATCAAGCCGATCAGACTTATCATTAACACAGGAGTAAATATTCGTGACATCAGCCTAGATATTGAGTTCAAGTTTGATGAAACCATGAAAGTCGTTGATGATAATTAAGAACAACGTAGATTCAAGAATAAATAAGTAACATCCAAGTTTTACCTGCATTAATACAAAAAAAAATTTAGAAGAGTGACCGCTCAAATCAACTTTTATTTTGTGGTTTGATAAGAAAGATTAAATCAGTCTAAAAACTCATCCAGAAATACAATAACATTTCAACTTGTGAATAAGGCCAGCATGCCAAACCCCTTCGAGATATTCAAAGCAATAACCCGAGCATCACCATTGTTATCTGAAACTTGATAGATTCTTTCAGCAGTAACCACCAACACATCAACAGCTGACTTAAAGAAGCGAGAGCCATATTGTTTGTCTAAAAGAAGACCCTGCGATATAAAATGCTCAACCAATTCAAAGTTGATTAGAGACTACAGGACTTGCCAACAAGAGGTAGAAGGCTAATAAGCTGATAGAAGAATCAAACAATTCGCCAGTCAGGAAGTACAGAAGAGGATTTCCAACAAGCAGGAAAGTAAGAAGCAACAATGCATTTATTGTAGAGTTTAGAGAGAACGATAGCTAGTTTAAGAATACATTTCTTAAGGACTATTGCAGGCACACCATCACTCCCAGATGCCTTGTAAGAATCTGGTATAGAGATGATAGCAGAAACTAAATGTGATTTTGACTAATTACGAACACCATAGTATCGTACGTGCACCCATTTGAGTAACTTCGTTATTCCACACAAGAGAGCGGTTTGGTGGATTCTGTGGTCGAGAGGATTGGGTAATTTTTGTTCTTGGTTCATATGCATGCATAAGGACCCCACACGTTAAATCTTGTGTCACATTTTGCCACCTTGGAGAGGTGGGTAAATATCAACAATATTAAATGTGCTTCTAGCAGGAGACAAAAGGTTGTCTCCCCTTGACCAAAACAGAAAATAGCAATAAAAAATAATTATCAATATTTACGAGAATAGGAAACAGTCACATGATCTGACAAAACCAGCACGAGACTTCCTCTGATTGACCCTTGATTTTACAGTAACAAGATGCACAATTTCAGGCTTGTAACAAACAAATAAGTACAAAATTTATATATATATATATATTGGTACTCAGCCTTTTGAAAGTAAATATATGCAAACTTTGTATTAATATCGAATATATATATATATATTAGCCATCCACATACAAGCCTTTTTCGCAGCTCATCAGTGTGGCTAAGACACATCCACTCCACTTGCTTCTGGTCGTGATCGAAAGTCGACCGATTCGCTGTCAGTCTGAGTCGCTACCCCCTAAGCTATAGGCGCAAGGAATCAGAGAAGGGACATTTTAACGTTTATTTTTATAAGCAGTGTATACACACGCCAATCACCGAAAAAACTCAATTCATTTCTGAAGAGTCACGCATATGTTGCAGAAGTGGAAACTGTTTTTAAAATTTTCTTCTCTAGAGAGCTCAATCGTAATGAGAGAATAATATATTAGTCATCAACATACAAGTTTGTTTCGCTGTATCACAGCTCATCAGTGTGGCTAAATACATCCACTTGCTTCTGGTCGGGATCGAAACTCAACCGATTCATGTATTTTTATACAAAGACTTTTGTGTTTTATTCGAACTTTTCATATATTTATGTTGTCGTATGCTTCATACATCGTAAGCCAGGTCTATGCTACAATTTCCGTACAACATGCTTTTACCCTAGTAAACCAGGAACCATGTACAGTCAATTAAAGAAAGAAAGAGCTTTATTTATTCTTTAACAGAACAACTAGAACAGGGTTGCATAATAGAAACAGATGTTAGCTTGTAGAGAATATTGTTTCCAAAATAAAAATTCGAGTTTAGTAATGTTCTTTCATTTTTTTCTTTTTGTTTTTAAAAATATATATGTGTAGCGGACGAAGCGTCCTTTTCTAATTTAGATTTACGAGTCGACTCGACGTAACATGGGGTCATGAAATAAAACAGGCAATAAGAAAGACGAGTAGGCGAAAGTAACAAGAAAAACAATATATTAACAAAGGTTACATAGGGTTGACAGCATGCATAAAATTAAGGAAAAAAAAGTTCTTTCCCTGGTGAGAAATAAAAAATTGCGCCCCTAATTGCTACCCGCAATTAGTGCGCGTGTGTTTGTGTGAGTTAGGGAGACATGTCTGCTCTTGTCCGGGACAAAATCCTAACTAGCGTACCACGTGACGTTCCCCGCTTTTATTGGCATTCGTTTACGCGGGAAACTAAGTTATCACGTGAACGCTGAATGACCATGTGTGTGTGTGGGTGTCAATGTATCAAACCCCACAAATGTTTAGCAAGTTTTATAAAATTGAGAATTGGGAAATATTAGTAAAACCGCTAACTTTAAAATTTGAGAATAAAAAATAAATAAACAAACAATTAATAGATGAAATAGAAACTCGAGAAAATGATTTTAAAAAAATTAATATTAATTCTAAGAAAGAAGAAAGATTATTGATTCAAGAAACTGAAATGTTACTAAAAATAATTAAAGACTACCAATTAACAAGTTATTGATTTTCTTTTGAGTGGAATCCATTCTCTTGTATTCTTTACTAGCGAGAATTAATTACAGATGAGTTTCCCAATTTTTTGATTTGTTGGTAGCATTTCAATTTCATATCAGCAAATGAGATAACGACATATACTTTTTATATCAAGAACAATATATTGAGGAAAATGTATGACAAAGTGGAAAATCTTTTCTTGTGGCTCGTTTAGTTTTGTAGAACTTCATCGGACTGAATTTGGTATGACGGTGCTACTACACAAAAGTACGAATGAGAGATGATTGGAATTCTAATTTTTTAATTAATTTTTTTTAATTTAAAAAATTAAAATTCCCAGCATCCCTCGTTCGAACGCATGTTTAGTCGTACCAAATTTAATCCGATGGATGAAGGACGAAACGTGTCACAAGAAAACATTTTCCACTTTGCCATACATGTTTCCCATGTCAGAAAATAAAAGTATTTTTCTAATTAGAATATATTGTAAAACCATGATAAATGTTCTCTAATAAGAAAACATTTCAAAATTCCCTAATAATCTAAAAAAAAAAAAAAATTAAAGAAATAAAACAATTATGAAAGACGAAAAACCCCTTCGTGTTGATGGATAATGAATAACGATCTCGTCTATCAGACCATTATTACCTTACACTGTAGACCAAGTTCGATCCCTACTAAGTGTCCCAGATTTTGTGGCCTTAAACCAAGCTCAATCCCTACTGGGTGTCCCATATTAGTGGCCTTGAACCAAGCTCGATCTCTACTAGGTGTAACAGATTAGTGGCCTTGAACCAAGCTCGATCCCTGCTGGGTGTTTCAGATTAGTGACCTTGAACCAAGCACGATCTCTACTAGTTGTCCTAGATTAGGGGCCTTCAACCAAATTCAATTTCTACTAGGTGTCCAAAATTAGTGGCCTTGAACTAAGCTCAATCTTTACTAAATGCCCCAGATTAGTGGCCTTAAAAACCAAGCTCGATCTCTACTGGGTGTCCCAGATTAGTGGCCTTGAACCAAGCTCGTCACCTAGTGGGTGTCCCAAATTAATGGCCTTAAGCAACACCGATCTCTATTGAGTGTCCCAAATTAGTGTCCTTGAACCAAGCTCGATCCCTACTGGGTGTTCCAGATTAGTGGCCTTAAACCAAGCACGATCCCTACTGGATTTTCCAAATTAGTGGTATTGAACCAAGCTCAATCACTACTGGGTGTCCCAGATTAATGGCCTTGAACCAAGCTCGATCTCTACTGGGTGTCCCAGATTAGTTGCCTTGAACCAAACTCGATCGCTATTAGGTGTTCAAGATTAGTGGCCTTGAACCAAGCTTGATTTCTAATGGGTGTCCTAGATTAGTGGCCTTGAACCAAACTCAATCACTACTGAGTGTCCCAGATTAGTAGTTTTGAACCAAGCTAATTTCCTACTGTTTATCCCAGATTAGTGGCCTTTGAACCAAGCTCGATCTTTACTGGGTGTCTCAGATTAGTGGCCTTGAACCAAGCTTGTTCCCAGCTGGGTGTCCGAGATTAGTGGCCTAGAACAAAAACGAAGCTTGACAATTTAAAGCGGGGGAAGATGTTGGTGATCACGGCAACAATAAACTGCAGCTTTACACGCAAAATCGAAAGCATTTTATAGTCATTCATTAGCGAATGTCCCATCAGGGAAAAAGCAAAAGATGTAAATGTTATAAGGTACACTTCGGCTTGGAATGAAAAATTCGTGACTTTTTTTTTTCATTTTAAATAGTTAATATTTCGATTTATTAAGTGCATCTTCTTAACGCTTAATATTTCAATAGGGACCGTCACAGACCTTCTAAAAAAAAAAAAAAAAGAAACGCATTTGAAAATAATTTTAATGACTTTTTGACGTTAGATTTTGGTTTTGTTATATTAATTAAGCATATAGTGGCAGAATAAAGAAGAAACGACGGAGGTTTAAGTAATATACAATTGTATTTAACGTAAAAATACAGCAAATGGTAAATTGGTGTAAATGTCTCTCGTTGAATGAAAAAGATAAGTAGAATCGTAAAAGCCGTCCGCAGCGGCGTGCGGCAGGAGAGGGAGGGTGAGTTGCAGCGACGGCTTTTGGCGGTTTGTCTTTTCGAGATGGGAGGTCGCGTTCCGACGAGCGTTGTGAATACTGGCTGTTGTGCCGTCCGACTGCCTAAGATGTCCATCTGATGAGCTTTTGTATCTTTTATTTTTTGGTGGTGGTGGGGTGGGGGGGGGGGGGAGCTCGATTCCGCTTCAGTTTTTATTTTGTTTCTTTAGGCGGGAGTGGGTTCTATTGGGTGGAAATTCTGGATTGTATTTTTCTTTGAGTGTGTAAGTAATACGGAAGCTATGACGTGGAGCCGAAGCGCAGTTGACGGAATTTTTAGTTCAGTTTTGGGTTTCAGAGTGTTCACATCCGGCCAGTGGTGAAAATCTGTGTAACATGAATCAGAAAAACATCTGGTTTTAAGAAGATTATAACATTTTTATTTAAAAGACGCTAATCCTTATTAAAAGAAATAATTTCCATATGTAAATAAGGTTTTAGGTGTTTTTAAAACATGCGGACATTCACTAGTCATATATTGAACTACCATTATAGATGAAAAATGTAAACAAAATATTTAAAAATCTTTTAAAAATTCCGTATGTATTCTAGAGATGTATTTCGAAGTCATTAAATTTAAGGATGAATTAACTGGATTTTGTAAATGTAATATTTTTTTTTTTTTTGGCTTAAGACATAATGGAAATAATGTTTATTTACGTACGGTAACCTGTGATGTTATAGTTAACAGCTTTAATTCTCTAAAGGAATCCCTTTCTTAAAAATCGCGCCAAATAATCTTAAAATAATACGGGACGCCAGGTGCGCAATAATCAAGAAATTGTTATTTATGTTTAAAAATAAATTATATTTAACCTTATAAAACCAATATTTAATGCTTGTTTTATTCTATTCCCTTTTTTAAATAAAACTTAGTTGAATTAATGATTTGATTTTTTTATACTACATTAGAAGTATAAAAAAATTAAATAAAAACTAGTGAAATGATACTTTTGAATTTAATTCATTGCTTTTATTTTTATCATTTTTTACCTGTTTTATATAAAATATTAATCTGAACTTAATATCCTGAATTTAAGAGTTATTGAATTGTAGCGAGTGCGAAAGACCCTTCTATCGCTCGGTTCAGACTCCTCCCTCTTCTTTTGGACAGAAGTAGAGGTGCATGCATTGTTTCCCGTTTAGGAAGAGGTTCCCGGTTACTCTCCTTTCGTCCGGTCCTAGTGCTAGTGCTGTTTTGCAGTAATTGAGGATGGTGGCAACGCCTCTTCATTCTGAGGGTACGGTTGGCAGTTTCCTGGTTGATGCTTCCGAATGGTAGTTAGGAGCCCGAACTCTTGCGTAGCATCATGAGAGGCTGCTCTGATCAACAATTGAATAATATCGTGTTTTATGTAGTGCCATGTCGCGCTTGGATGGGTGTCCCAGCATGAACCTCCAGTGAGCAACCCTGTGGCCACATTATGCTGCAGTCTGCGCCCCCCCCCCCCCACACACACACGCACACTGGCTGCATATACCGACCGACTGATTTTACTCTAGGCCTCTCTCCTAATAAAACCCACTAACCATGAATACGCACTATCATAATAGCAAAACCAAACCAGCTATTAAACACCCAAACCCATCAGCATCTTCTTCGCTAACATATGAGGTATACGTACCAAATTTTACAGTGTCGAATCCTTCCTCCTAGTAAACTCACCTGACAACCTAGCCCTCTGCGAAACTAACATTGATCTTTCTATCGTTTCTTCTGAATTCTTCAGGAAGGACTCCAATGTCCACATGCATGGGCTTGATGCTTACGTCAGCGAACACCTCCCTCTAGCTAGGGTGATCTCTCTTAAATCCCTAGATCATTCTTATATGTGTTTCCGCTCAGTTAGCTATCTCTTCTTTCTCTACCGCTATCCCTCATCTTCCAACTATTCCGTTTTTGACAGCATCTCCAATAATATTGATAAGGCCATTTCCTCTCATCCGTTTGCCCATATATTTGTGTTTGGCGACTTTAACGCCCATCACGCCAAGTGGCTGGAAAACTCTGTCACAGATCTTGCTGATGTCCACACCATGAATTTTTTAATAACTCAGTCCCTTACGCAAGTGGTGGAGTTCCCCACTCGTTTCTCTAATAACCCTAATGGACCTGACTCGCTTCTAGACCTCTGTTTTACTTCCATCCCTGACTCTTGCAATGTCAAGCAACTCTGCACTCTCGGAAACTCTAACCAATGCGGTGGTTTCCGTTAACATCTCCTTCCACTTCCACTCCACCCAAGAACCTCGGACTAGAAGAATATATTCCTGCTACCAAAGAGCTGATTGGGACTCATTCCGCGATTTCCTGTGTGACGTCCCTTGGAACAAAGTTTTTACTCTTCCTGCTGAGGACTGTGCGTCTGAGGTCTCCTCTTGGGTTAAGGCTGGCATCGATGCTTTCATCCCAGTCAAAAAGTTGCAACTTAAATCCCATTCATCCCCTTGGTTCTTCCCTGCTTGCTCAGCAGCAATCGCCCACCGAAATCACTTCCTCCGGATTTACATAACGGTCGCCTTTAAGTGCAAGAAGATACTTAAAGAAGCTAAGCTGCCGTTTGCGGCCAGAATGAAGCAGCGCATATCATCCCGTAAGTTCGACTCCAAAGACTACTGGAGGCTCTGTAAAAGTGTACTAAATAACAGTAAACCCTAAATCCCCACTCTAATCAATGAATTTGAGGTCCTCACCTCTTCAAAAGACAAGGCTGAGTACTTTGCTCGCAGATTCTCCATAAACTCGACACTGGACTTCCCACCACAAACGGAGGCCCAAGTGAATGACATCCACATTACCCACTTGCTGGTCTCTAACATAATTTCAAAGCTTGACCCCCATAAAGCAAGCGGGGGTGACGGAATCCCAATCATTGTCCTGAAGAAATGTGCCCCTAAACTTTCCTTTTTTCTCTCCAAACTCTATAACTACTGCATCTCTGCATCTTGCTTTCCTGCCTGCTGGAAATCCTCCTCCGTGGTTCCTATATATAAAAATACTGGCGAACCCTCTGACCCCTCTAATTATCGCCCTATCAGTCTGCTACCGATTTTTGGCAAAGTGTTCGAAGCCATCATCAACACCGAGGTGGTTCAACATCTCACAGCTCACAGTCTCTTCTTTGACAAGCAGTATGGTTTCCGCTTCACCAGATCTACTGCTAATATGCTGACTGCCATCACTGAGTATATACACCAGACTCTCGACAAGAACGGCGAAGCTCGAACTGTTGCCTTAGATATCTCCAAAGCGTTTGACAGAGTCTGGCCTACCGGCCTTCTATGCAAGCTGCGGGGCAGTGGTATAACTGGACAATTGTTTTGAACTAATCCAGTCATTTCTTTTAAATCGCACAATGAAGGTAGTGTTGAACGGACATGCCTCCCGATACTATCATACGAACGGGGATGGCCTCAAGGTTCTATTCTAGGTCCTACGCTTTTCCTGGGCTTCATTAACGATCTCCCCAATGTAATAAAATCCAAAGTAGGCATATACGCTGACGACATTACCATTTAATCTCGCCTTGATAAAAAATCTGCCGAGGCTGACAAAGCGAACCTCGCTGCTGAGCTTGAAAAGGACCTCCAATCTTTGGTGACTCGGGTAAGAAATGACTCGTGAATTTTAATGCTACCAAAATGAAGCTGCTATCTATTAACCATCACAGACAATCGCTTTTACCCCTCCCATTAGCATGGATCAGGTTAGTCTCCCTGAAAGCAAAACACTGCGCCTCCTCGGGTTAACTCTCACAACAGACCTCAAGTGGAATGACTATATAGAATCCATAGCTAAATCCATAGCTAAGAAGGTCGGTTCTCTGTGTAAGGCCAGCAACTTTTTTCCCGTCTGAAACCATCCTGCATATATATAAATCTACTATTTCTCTGCGTATTGAATATTGTTGCCATATCTGGTCGGGTGCGCCTGCTATCCACCTCGCGGTCCTTGACAAAATCCAACCGAGAATCTGTAATGTGATCGATCCCGACTTGGTAGCTCAGATACAGTCACTTTCTCATCGGCGTAATGTGGCTTCCCTGTATCTCTTCTACAAATACTTTCACGACTTCTGCTCTGATGAACTTAGCTCTATGGTGCCTCCTATGTATGAATTTCCTTGAGCCACAAGATTAGTAACTAGGTACCACCATTTTACTGTGAAACCAATAAAATGTAAATGATATTTCTACTCCAGTAGCTTCTTTTCTCGCACTTCCCGCCCGTGGAATTCCTTTCCGTTTACTTGCTTCCTCGACAGCTACAATCTCCAAGAATTTAAATGTAAAGTCAATAGACATCTCCTATCTCACTGACTTGCATCCTTTCATGCTCTTTTCTACATCTGCTCCACTCTCATCAGTATTCTCATCCTTCTCTTACCCACTTCCTGACACCCCTTATAAACTGTCGCTCTTTCTCATAACTCCTATGTAAGCCCCTGCGCACCAGTATCAGTAAACTGCATTGCTTGGGGCGATATGATTATAAAAAAAAAACTTCCTTCACATTCGAATGGCTGAGGAAAAAGAACGTAAGAAATTCGCGAGTATATGTGCAATTTTCTTTGACCTAATGAAAACCTTGCCTACAAAGAATTAGATTGGTGAGCTGAGAAGAGAAAAAGAAGGAATTCGTGAGCTTATGTGAAATTGATTTTGAATCAATGAAAACCCTACCTTCACAGAAATTAGCCAATTAGAAGAAGAAAAATAGCGAGCCTATTCGAAATTATTTTGATATAAAATGAGGAAAAAATAATTAAATTAATAAGAAATGAGCTCTGAAGTCACGTGAAAGGTTTTGTTTCTCTTCATCGTGTCCGGCGTTAAAGTTCTTGACAGTATAAAATTATTCGCCAAAAATATAACCGACCTCTAAGCTAACAAGCGAGATTTCAAAGAATTTTCTTTCAACAATCTAAGAAGGCTAGGTTTTTCAAACTAATACACTTCGTCTACTTTTGAATATATGCAACCGTATATTCCTTCTGTGAACATCGAACTCTTTTACTTTTGTCTTAAATATTTTTTAATATTATTTTGTGTCTGATCATTTCAATCTGTTGTATGAACATTTCTTCTTCATAGCAAGGCATTAAAACTATGGACTTTAAGAATTCTGATTTATTCTCTTGAAAGGAGCTACCGATTCTACTTGAAACGTGTAAATTCGTGAATGAATTCCGCTGTTTTGCTAAAATTACCTGCGTCATTATCATCCTTCATTAATCTGATCCTGTGGTGTAAGTTGGTTGAGTAAAGAACTAGTTTAGACACTGGTTTGGAGAAATGATCAAATATTTATTTTCATTTACAAATTATGAAAACGTATCTGGTAAGTCATGTAGTGTAGCGTTCAAGTGAACTGTATACGAGAGGAAAAATGAGTGTAAAAGAAAATATACAGCTGTTTGTTGCCTATCTGTTTGGGCTTGTCGCGTTGATAGTGGAGTCTGTTAACTTGCTGTGCTTACAAGAGGTTGTTTTCACAGCCTAATGATTGGATGGGCAGACAGCCATGGCTTCTTGTAGCCTCTGTGGTTAGTGCATGTGTGTCAACTGTAGTTTTAGATACCTGTGACAAGCGAGAGTCATGTCGATAATAGCCAACACTGTGGTATGTTTGTGCTTGATTTAGGATTATTTCGTTTTAAGTGGAGTGCCTTATCTCTCTGTAATTTTTAGGGCATTTTTTTTTTGTGCGGTGAAATGTGTTTTCTGCTCCAAATTTTTGGCGTAGGTCAACTATCCATATACCCCTAAGCCTCACTTTTTTTAAATTCCGCACAAAAAAATAAAAAATTGGTAAATGAACAGTAATTAAAATTCTTTTATAGTTTCACACTCGAAAATGGCTTCAAACTTTTCCATTTTTCCATTCATGTTTTTAATAAGGAACTCTTGTTACGAACAGCAACGCGATGAATTTAAAAACTGAAAAATTATAAATCATATTTTTAAAATAAATATTTTGTTGATGTTTTTCCTGTCTAATTTGAAAGAAAGTAAATTATAGATGCCCCTAAATTATATCAAAAGAAAAAAGTGAGAATGTTCTGGGCGAATTTTCCGGACTCGATGTGGCATAAAAAAAAATCTTTTAAAATAAAAAATGTGGGATTCTTCTTTCTTTATAAAAAAAATCTCGAACACTTCCAAAATGAAAATAAAAAGAAAGCACAACAGTAACACTTGCTTTCGAAAATGGGGTGGAATGAAGTTCTGAACCTATATAACAAAAAAAAAAAACATTCCACATTTTCTCTACCTATTCAATTCACTCACTAATGAAAATTTCCTTTGAATTGGATAATTGCTTGACATATTGCAAAGTTTTAAATCGGGATAGTGATTTCTTTTTCATTTCGGAAAAAATATAAAGGTTGCTCTTTTAGTCTTTCTTAGTCTTTCTTTAATCTTTATCAACGCCTGGCTCGCTACAATTAAGTGTAAAATCTCGGTTGTAGGATATTTATGACACCTCTTTCCTCATTGATTGCTGTAATGGGCGGTACTTTCGTCATGTTTATGCTTGATGATAAATAAATAAAATAAAAAACTAATAGCAATTTTTGTTTTTTCCTTTTTACACTCTTTTTCTTTTTCTATTTTTTAGTGTTCCGAAGAATGTAAATAACAGAGCAGGTTTTGCGGTAACTTTCTTTGCTTCCTACGTTTTGTATTTAATAATTATTAACTACTTCTATTTTTTACCCAAAATATATTTAGCCATGTCGAAAATTAAAGTTTACTTAGTAAACAAATTCGAACATTATTAACAATAACATTCATTTAATTTAATTCGCGCGTTCACATGCTGAAAAACTAAATTTTATTCACTCGCACAAAGTAAATCAGAATTGCTTTATGTATTATTCTTCGATGACACAAAAACTATGCCGATAAAAGTTTAAAAATATAAATTCAAGTTTCAAGCCGTTGAGTTTAAAAACAAAATAACGAAGAAAGCACGTGTTCAATTAAATTCTTAAACACTAAATAGGAAACAACCCGCGCTGTGACGTCACTTCCGTAAGTAAAAATTATTTTTCCCTTTTCAATTCCTAATTATTATTTTTATGCTGGTCCTTTTTTAATGACTTAGAACTAAAAACAATATCTAAGCTTGCAAGAACAATAAAAGTACTAAAACTCATTTTGTTCAATTGTCAAATAATGGAATGAATTAATAGTAAAAAAAAAATGCCTTTTTTTACTTTTTAATCGATTTTTCTCTAAAATTTTTGTTTTTCAATTCAGTTTTAAATGCCCAAAAATGGCAATAAAAATGTTTTTTGAATATTTTTCATTTGACAGTGAAGTCATTTAAAATAATTATAGTTTTTATTTTATTTTATTAAATTCTGGGCACGGTTTTTATTTAATTTATTTATTTTGAATTCTTTCTTTCTGCTTCTAGTTTTCATTGCAATGAAGAGAAAGAGTTACAGTACACATTTAAATAAATTTTAAAGAGAAAATAAAACTTTACTAAAATGAAAAACATTGGAAATTAATAATGAGAACACACTGTGTAGAAAGAAAATATAAATCTAATTAAAGTTTTTTAAACTAATTGCGAAAAACTAAACCGGCTTATGTGCGGTGACTAGCATTTTTTTTTTACCAGTAACAAAAACAGAAATACATTTTAACATTTATGATGCAACTAAATAACTCTCACCACTCAAATAATAAATTAGCCAGAACAAACTTCAAAATAAAAAAAAATAACTAAAAATGAAAAGAAAAAGTAACGTTTCAATAAACGTTTCTTTGTCTGACCCATCGTCACTTTTTTCTTCTTTATCACTTAGTTGAATTTGCTGCAGACGAAAGACAGAAAAAAAGAAAACAAAGCGTAGTAAAATGACCGTGTGCCGTGTGTGATTTACTCTACGACATCCGACAACGACAACCATTCTGAAAATTGCTGGCGGATAAGAACCTTTCCTAGGAAACAATGAGTTGTACCAGGACATTACGATCTATCTTACAACCAGGATAAATGGAATTTGATAATTAATTGCAGAAAAATACAAATGTAGGACATTTTTGAACACATGTCCAACTTAAAGTTAAGGATTTTCAAGGTTGTTCTAAAAGAAAACTAAACACAATAAAATGCCATTAACTGCTATATTTACTACCAACCAAGAGTGTTGAATGTTGATTAAAGGTTAAACGATATATTCCGGAAAAAAAAGCAATTATTTTTATCAAGCATCCACAGCAAGTTAGTCTCCTCCAAACGAATTAAGAATTATCCCTGACTGACTATTACAAGAGAAAGAACAAGTATGACATCGGAAACACCTGCCCCCCACTTTGCTTTGTTTCTATTTTTTACAAACAAAAACTAAGTTGTGAAGAAATTGTATAAAATATTAGATGTGATTTACCAGGATATATTTTGTTCAGATTTTAATTAATCTGCGAGCGTTATATGCAAATTAAAAAAATAAGGAGGTAAAACAAAACAAAACAAATCCCTAAGAAAGCGATGATGGTTGGGTTCTGTAGTTCTGGAACAACTTCATTGTTGGTTGGTTGACTGTTTGGCTGAATGAATAATTTTATTTTTCATCAGCAGCCGAATTTTAAAAAAACAAAAAAGAATAAACGTAAAAAAAAAAAAAAATGCAAACAAGAAAACGAAAAGAAACCGAGGCGATGAAAATAAATATGTCCTTAAAGTCAGCTTCAGAGTCAATTTTATCTTTTTAAAAATTATTCGGATTCCTTTATCTGGTTTCTTTTTTGTAGGGCGTTAAAAAGATAAACAAAACAAAAACAAAAAAGAAAGAAAAAGAAAAAAAAACACATCTTCCGTCTCCTACCCAAACAGATACACCTTCGTTTTTATTTAATCATTTGTGACATTTTTTTATACATTTTCTTTGCAAATAATTGGAGTAGATCATTCATTACTTTTTTTTTATTTCTTCTTTCACTACTAATACTTCTTTCCTTATTATCAGTTTGTCCGTTACCCCCTACCCTGCAAAAAAGCATGTGTCTCTCTCTCTACATATGAGAAAGTTGTTTTCTTTACCTTCTCTTTCCCCTAATTTTGTTCGCTCGCTTTCTTTCTGCCTCTCTAAATCTTCCTGCCCGATCGTAGCCCCCCACATTCTGCTTTTTATTCGATTCTGCTTATCTTGCACTGCTAGGACATAGTAACGATTTTCTGTCCCCCCCTCCATCTCTGACTCATTCATACACAGCATCCTCCCTCCTCCTTTCGTACATTCTCTCCTCCTACCCTGGCGTAACGTTCGCCGTCTTCTTCCCCTCAGTCCAGAAACACCATCGAGTTCTTACCGCTATATATCTCTTTTTTTTTTTCCTACTCCAGTCGTTGCTGTGCTTTGTATGCGTGCTTGTTACACTGATAGAAAGATAAAAAGAAAGATGTTTCGTGGCGGTGGTGACAGTGTTATTGTGCCATGTTTTTCTGTTACATTTTAATTCAACTAAAAACCGCCGTCGTAAATGTTACGGGGAAAAAGAGAGCTCGACTTGTCTGCAAATATCGGAACGGAGTCTCCTCAGCTGAGTGAGAATATCTATCGGAGCTGAAATCTGTTATCGAAGGTAGCAAAAATCAATGCCACCACCACCACCAATCTTTCTCATCGGCACTCCACTCATCCTCCTCCAATTCTGTCTATTTTACTCCACCTCCAGGACACTCTTCCCGGTTTGTTGTTGTTGGAGTTAGTTGCCACAGAACACGAGTGAGAGAAGAGAACTACGGCTTATAAACTAGTCACTTCTAGTACTTTTTTTAAACTACTCTACTCATTATTGCTTAAATTCGTCAAGGCTACCTACGTTGAATTGAACACGTGCACACATTCATGCTTCTTGTAACAGTGGGAAAAAGAGAAAATCAGCAAAGAGACAACCGACAAACTACAAAACGAGAAGAAAAAAATACACTGGATTTTTTGGGGAGTGCCCTTTTTTTTTTCTTTTTTATGAAAAAAGATCCTCTAGTGTGGAGAAATATTTAATGCCTAAAAAAGCGGAGAAATAGGAACGAACTCCGTTTTTTGTCGTAGCCAACCACTGACTGAAGAAAAAAGAAAATACGCGTGGATAATGAGCAAGAAGAAAAAATGGTTGGATATTTATTGTCTTCTTTTTTTGTCATTTATTGACATTAATTAACTCTTAAAAGTTGTACAGTCGTACGAAAAAACTAATAAAAACTAAATTTCAACTTTTGCGTAGCTGACTACATTACATAACTTTGGAACGATACACACACAAAAACACATTTTTATTTTTAATAATACTTAAAAAAAAAAAAAAACTATTTTACAAACTGCGGCAAAAGATTGAAGTTTTTAAGGAGTAAAAAAAGTAAACTACACAAAAATAAAAAATGGCAAACAATTTATTGTAACTATGGATAAGTTTCAGACAACTAAGTGATGAAGTTGAGTTGCTGTCTGCACCAACAACTGAGGCTATGCGAAAATCCAAACCTGCCTCTTCTGCTTCTGCAGAATGTTCATCCACTTCAGTTTCCTCTTCTTCATCAGTCTCTGCCAGCAGCAGCAGCAGCAAAAACAAGAGTCACAGCATCACCGGCAGAAGCACCACGGCCACCATTAACAACACTAACACGACTACTACTACTACAACTACTACTGGTAATAATAATAATAGTAGTAGTGGTGGTGGTTGTGCTATCAATGGAACTCGTGGTAGTCATAGTAATGATAATAATGTCCAGTCAACTGGCAAACAACAACAACAAGAACGTTCACCTTTGAACAGGCAATTTGACGTCGTTACTGCTCCTTTAGCCACTTTTGACACGGTCGACTTGTCTGATGAAGAAGTGACCACCCCCACGGAAACAACAACAAACACAAACAGTCCCAGTTCCACCGCCAATAATAATATTTGCAGAAAGAAAACAGCTAGTACGAATCCAACTGCCGTTGGAACACAAGAAGTTAAAACAACACACACTAGCATCACCGATACGTCGAGTTGTAGTAATAGTAGTAATGTTAGTGCATCTTCACTTAGAACCACAGCTACCAACAACACGAACAGTACTACAATTACTACAACTAATCGGACTATCATCCCGACTGAAATCAGTGAAAGAAAAAGTCATGTCACTTGTACATTGGCTGATTTAAACTCAGTAACAGCAAAAAAAACAACAAAGAAGAAAAACAACATTTACGAAAGTGATAGGAAAGCTAATGAGACACGGATTCAAACAGACCCAATTACCAGCAGTGCTAAAAAAACAAACAGTGTGAATAAAAAATCGGTTCCTGAGTTGTCAAATCAGGACTCAACCGGGTTGAAGTCGCTCCCGGATGGAGCAAAAGACAGTAACGTGAGCTTAAATCAAATCAGGGTCACGGATTCCAACGTTATCCCCTCATCTTCGTCCGACGACGAAGAAAGGACTTCACATGGTGCAACCAGTTTGGCATCGGTATCGCCACATAAATGTAAACCCGATTCCGTATCAGTGGAGTCAACCCGACCCACTATTGGAGAAGGGTCAACGGTCATAACAGCAGCAGGCACCACTGCAGTAGCTGGTGCTACGGCCGGGAATGTTTTATCTACTGCCAATGTTGACTTTGCCAACTTTGGCAGTACTGAGGATCTAAACACTAACAACATTGGTGGGAACCAGAGCATCGCCGCTGACGGTGGAGGATTAACCGCCCCGGCTGCAACCGGTGGCGGTGCTGTCTCCAAACCTAAAGAAGTAAGTGCTGTCGAGAAAGCAAACCTTCTTGACGAGTCCAGTTCCTCGGACAGCGATCTCAGCCCAACAGAACCCGGCTCTACTGGAGGGGCTTATACTACTTTAACAAGTGGAAGTACTCCTAACTTAATTCGGAAAATCTCTCACGATGCAACAAGCACAATTAAAGAAAGCAGTGGGCAGCCGTCGGACTTTAATTCTCCGGAAATAATTGCTTCTTCTTCGAAACGGAAAGCGTATGAACGAAGGTTGCAAAGATTACAAGTGAAGACGACCCCGATCAACCGACCGCGTAGCACTACTCCTCTTAGCGTTGTCACTTTAGATGAATATACAAACTTAAGTTCTCCTGAAATCTCTCCAAACTTAGAAAAACTAAAGATTGTGCTACCCGCAGACCAATTTGGCCGGCCGATCAAAAGCCCTCGCTCAAAGGAAAACGCATTTGACTTTAACGAGGATCGTTTATTTCGACATACCAAAGAGGCTATAGTATTACAAAGTGATGGATCTATTGGCCAGTCCCCAAGAAGGATTTTCATTCCTCCAACTTTATCCCCAAGTCAGTCTCCTTGTAAAGCTGCTGCAGGTTCACCGGTCTCCAAGCTGGTTCTTGTCTCTAGGTTACCTGCAGGTACTAGTCCCTTAGTGAAATCTGCTGCTCCATCAGTCCCACCACCACCTCCTCCTCTTCTTCCACCCCCGACTGTTACTACTACCACCGCCACAATTTCTTCTTCTTGCTCTACCTCCTCTTCAACGTCTTCAATCCCCTCGAGAAAAAGTTCTGACAAACAGTGGGAACAATTCGAGGAATCCCACTCTAAAACGCCACAACAGCAACCCCAAGCAACCTGTGCAATCCCGAAAAAATCGGAACACTCAGTGGCGTTACCCACTTTCGAAAAGAAGCAGGGTTTTACCCGGACAGGTCCTCCGGGAACGAGCTGTACTGTTAAAGGACAAAAAGAGCAAGAGAAGAAGAAAAAGGTTTTCACTGGAGACGATTCAACAAAACCATCATTTGAACAACACACAGACTTGAGACGCAATACGACTAGTACATTAAATCCATCCCATCACAAAGTGCAGATGAACTGCCCTGAAGAAGAAGAAGAAGAGGAGATATTAAAAGTTGAAATAGGCTCTAGTGAAGTAGGCAAAGCATACAATATCGAATTAGAAGTGCCTGCTAAAGAAAAGTTGGACTCTTCTCACTCTAAGTCTAGTTCTTGAGTTTTCCTTATTCTATATTTTGGAGATGTACAACGATGCTTACCAGGACATACCATTTGAAAAACATACTCTTCTTCAGCTAACCAGTTTAGAAGGTAAGTATCGTTGGTGTTCTTCTTTCATTATTAATCTTTATTAAAGAATAATTATCATTACAAGCATTAAATATTTTAAAACATTTTTTTAAAAGTTTGTTTTGATTTATTATTCTCTGGAAATGTTAAGTTATTGCTTGTGTAGACATTTCGTTCGTTGTTTGAAAGTAAAAAAAAAAAATCTTGGTTCTCATTCTTGTCATTGGGATGTGGGCGACCATAGCTTCCCACATTTTTCTATTTTACTTCTTAATCATAAGCAATTTACCTTTCCTTTTACTGTCTCTTCTAATCAATTTTCTACCGTCGTATTTGAGCAGGATCATTGAAGGTACGGTATTCTTTCCTTGGTTATGATAAAGACCTCTTTAGCAAATTCATTTGCCCCATTCTTCACTGAAAAAAATAATGTGTGCAAATTCTTAGTCCTAGCGTCCTTGACGTAAAGGCGGGTCAACATTTTTAGTCAAAAAAACCCTCTGGGTCATGGATCTATGACCAATGTGGCATTCTTGGGAAAGAACGTCAACAAATAAAACCACCACTACCCTTCTCTTTGATATCGAAGCTCAATTTGAAATGTGGGCATGTAGGAATCATGACTTTCATTCAAATTATTTTTTTAAATTATTCAATGTTTATTTAGCTTTCTGAAAATTTAGTCCTAAAAATAACTGAAAGTGGGTACAGTACAACAAATACTTTTTTCAGGAATAACTGTAAAAAATTGAAAACGTTTAATTTCAGGGACAGGGCCATTTCAATTTTTAAATAACTGAAATTTAATTAAACTGCCTTAGTTACGTAATCAAGTTTACGCTTTTTGTTGAGTAAAGGACTTTATTTATTTTAATTTTTTTTGTTTTGTAAGGTTTAAGTTTTAAAAATTCCTCTGCTCATACGTCCGCGTATGGAGTTCTTTTTTTAAAAACTACTTTTGTTGCGTGCATTTTCTTTGTGGCAAAACAAATACGAACATCCTGACTTTAAACCATAAAATAAATAATTAAAATCTGAGAAATATTGTCGGTTAATAAAGCTTTGTTGAAGTAAAAAGCATTTTTTTTTTATTACTTTATTTAATATTCGTACTGCATCATGTAAATATTCGATTTGTTATCTGAAGTAGAGTTGGAAGGTTCACCGAACGTAAGCAAGTAAATAACTTAATTTTGTTCCCTGGGTTTGTTAAAAAAAAATGACAACTGCTTAAAGATCCGAATAAACAAAAAAAAAAAAAAAACGAAAAAACAATCACTTTAAGTTTGAAGTTTAGCTACAGTTTTTTTTTTTATTGCTTAAGGGTGAATGTTCTCCGAAAACGGAAGGCCTGCTTCCTTAATATTCAAAATTTTGAGTTTCGAATACTAGTCCTTTTTACTCATTTCTCATTGACAAATTTTAAAAATGCCGTGTGCGTGAGAGAAGAGAAATGTCAACATTGCAATCAGTTGTGAAAGTAGTGTTCTTCGTTTTTTTTTTTGTTTTTTTTTTTTGCTTTAAAAATAAGAAATTTAATTTATTTGGTCCTTTTTTTTTTGTAGAACCACAAAACTCCCCTTCCTTCCCATCATACCTATCTTTTCAATTTTTTCATTGTTTTCTTGGAGACAGAGCTTTTGTCAAGCGTATCTTTTCTTTTTGTTATAATAATCAATTCTTTCGTCGATACACGCCTTTTTTTCACTATCTTCGCAAATGTCACGGACCACATCAGCCATGTGGATTGTGATTGTATGTAGTGTAGTTGTTTCACCGAAAGACTTTTAATAATTTTGTACTTAAGTAAAAAAAATGAATAAATAAAATATTACAAATTCGGGAAACAAAACGAAGCTATGAAAATGAATCCCAATCTGAAAATCCCTTCCCAATTTCGCCACATTCCCTTTTCCAACATTCTTTTTAAATTTAAATACTTTCAAAACCACACGCATACACATAGTTGAGTAGTTAATAGTCGTAGCTTATTTTTTGGTACCAGGCTATAAGTATGAGGCACCTAGTGAGAAGCAAATTCGTTGTTCTGTAATGATCTTTCGTCAAAGACAAGTTTCTCCTCCTAACCAGATAGAATGGATTTTCGAGACTAGGAATTTTATTTTGGTTCATATAAGTGGCCATTATTTTTTATTCTTGTACCTGATTTTTCATAAGGAAAATTTGATTTATGATTCTGTTCTTTCACACTTGGTCCCACGAACCGACTGTTTCTTGCAGTCGGTTTCTCATTTAACCGGAATCCATAGTCTGCATTTTGATTTCTATTGCTTTCCTTGTAGCGATCAAGTTGAACTAAAAAAAAAAAAAACCTACTTACTCATTCGTGTGTGAAACGTGTATAGTTGTTGGTGGTAAAAAGAATGTCTGTCCGTGTAGCTGTGTGTACGTGTGTGTTTGTTTTGCATTAAAAATTGAAATTAATGTTTTGTTTGTAATTTTAATACCAATTTTTTTTATTGTTAATTCAATTGTAATTGTTTTGTTTTTTTAAAACTCCATAGGAAGGAGTCAATACTCAATAGAAAAGTGCTGAGCTGAGTACCTCCCCCACCAATGACTTTTTAAGTTCGTTGACTCCGACTGTTATTTTTTTTTTTTATCACAAAGGAGTTTGAGAGCAGTGTGTGAGACTTGAAGTGAAAAACGACGAATCGATCTGTTCTGATCGTCATAATTTATTTCCTTTGCACCAAAAATGATAATCAATCATCATTCGTTGCATCTTTTTTTAAGTTTACTAAGTTGGTTAAATGCAGGGGCGGATCCAGGATTTTGAACAGGGTGGGGTCCAGATAGAAACATAAGTCATGCTCTTTTTTCAATGTCTTGGCAGTGTTTTTAAAAGGTTAATTTATGTTTGCTTGGTGTTCATTTATTATTTTTATTTACAAAATTTCTTTGTATAGATTTTTAAAAGAATATTTTTTGTTTTATCTTTTACAGTTGCGCTTTGAGTTGAGGATAGCGGACCACCTAAAAAAAAAAAAGTCCCCTTTTTTAGCTTTTCTTTTATTTTCCTTTTTAAAAAGTAGAGTAAATTTCCAAAATATATCATTGTGTTATATTTTAATTTTTTTAATTTTTTTTTTTTTTTATAACTATTTATTCAAGTTTTCAAAATATTGTCGGATATTTTTAGTGAAGAGAAATTGAATAATAATTTTTTCTTCAAAAAATTTAAAGCGAAAGTTTTTTTTTTTTTTAACTAAATTTTTAAATTATTTATAAAGTAAAACAAAAAAAAAACATGTTCAAAGTTTGAAACCCTCAAGTTTTATAGCGTAAGACGAGAAATTGAGGTTGTCGATTTATCTTTAATTTCACTTCACTATCTATTTTTTTTTCTCCTCAACTTTATTTCCCACTGTTGTTAATGTTGCTTTTCCGCAGTTATGAATTAATTAACACTTAATAATATCAGCAAGGATTGAAATATTTTGGCTTTGTGTAACTAGAAGGACCTGTTGACTGAATCAATGAATGACTTTTTTCCTGTTTGGTTGGATACTTGATTAAAAAAATTAAATCTTTCTAATTTCGATCTATGCTGTTTTGAGTACTACGTTTTTTATTTACTTATTTTTTGGACGATTCATTCATTCATTCCAGTATTTATCAGGTGTAAATTGTCTTACTCTTCTCTTCATTCCAAGCTACAGTTGAGAATTCATAATTTAATTTTTTGTATTATAAATAATTTTAAAATACTTATTTTTATTAAAAATCACTTTGTCTTGAACGAATGTCTTAATTTATTTTAAAACAATTTTAATTTTTAAAAGTAAAACCGGATTATTTTTAATCTTTTTGTGATTATACCAGTTACTGAGTAGTTTTATGCCTGTAAGTGTAATAGATGCTTAATCTCTCTTAATATTTGAAGGGATTAAGATTTTTGCATTCAAATAAAATTAAATTAAAAAAATGCATACTTGACACGACAGCAAAGTACAAGATAACTAATTATTACTAACACTTTTCTTTAATCACATTTTCATTTTTGACTTTGTGTATGTATTTTTCCTTAATCAGTATTAGAAATATAATTGTCTTCAATTTAAATGATAACTTCATGTATTTACCAGTTTATGGTTGTTGATCATTCATAAATTGTTTAATTTTTTACTTAAAATGTGTAGAAATTTGGGTAGACCATCCATGTTAGCTGAAAATAATCTGAAGGTGTACCAATGAAAATATTGCAAATAAAAATGGTGAAAATTAAATTTTGAAATTTGTTCTCAACTAATGTCCCTTTAACTTTTTAATTTTTTTTTTGTTTTTTTTTGTTTTGTTTTTTTTAATAATTTGTAATAAAGAAAATTTGACTTAATGATTTTTCAAAAAAAAACCAAACTGCATTTTAAATAAAATTAAAATTTCAATCATAAAAGTAATTTTTAGTGATATACTGGAATTAAATCAATCTTTATACTTAAAAGAATAACTAATCTCAAACTCTCTTGGGACTGTAAAATTTAAAACTGAGGTGGTGAAGTCTTACTGATTTTCACTTGTTCATAATTTAGTAGTGCAGTAGTGAAAAGTTTGGCTATGGATGGAATGATGGGTGATATCAGATGATATAAAAATTGATGTTGTAGAATGAATTGGGAAGATTGATAATATATAAAAAATGAACTGTAAAACTTTTGCTGGAAGGAAGATGGTTCAAGAACCTTACTCTTTGGGAGTTAAACACTAACAATCTAGTGTTCAAATTCCAAAGGATTTTATTAAAGAAACGCCAATCTTAAAGGTTTCATGTATGTATGTGGGGGATTTTACACATTTTCTCTGATTAAGTAGTTTTTATTAAAAATTGATTTTCTCTTTTTTGCCTTTGTTCTTTTTGGCTTTCAGGGAAAGATATGACATATTTTAAGAGCTTTCGAGAGTAAAGCAGCCTTAATATTGTGATAAAGAAAACAAATAAGCTTACTCCCTCAGCTCAAAACGGTATATTCCAATTTTATCATAAATGAAAATACATCTCTACAAGAGCTGCATTTGGTAGTACAAGCTTAAACTCTACGGAAACCAGACATATTTGTACACAGTAAGAACAAGATATCTCTAGACTTGGTCCATAGAACACATATGCTCAACCACTGTAAATTAAAGTGTTCATTCAAAAGTTCCTTGAAGTTTACCCAGATCAACAAGCACCTAAATAAGGTCAAAGGGCATAATGGCTTTTATATGATAATGAAAACAGACATGGGCTGTTTACCTAATTTGGACTTTGGTCCTCCTTTTTATTGCTACACAAGTGAGCCATGTCATCAAAAATGACAGCAAAATATTTAATGCTGTCTAAAATGATGGCAACATATATATTGACGTACCTGATGATTGAGTATCTTACATTAAAACATAAGAAAAAATAATTCAAACCTCTGAGCATGACAGTAGAGAAAAATATATGTTCTTTGCTACTTTACAGTATAATTATTGCAAAAAAATATAAGGCACTGTTAAAGAGCAAACACGTGCAAAAAGCTTTCATAATTAGTAGTCAAGTTTAATAACTGGTAATAAAGAGAATGAACTGAGCCAATGCTGCCTCGCTATTGTCTTTTTAATATACTGAGGCTGACACTGTTTTGCTATTCTCTCCATGAGCGTGACAGGAGGAAAACGTATATACATACATACACACACACACACACACACACACACAACAATCTTTATTATAGAAGGGAGTTTTGGCTGTTGTATCCTATAGTCTTCATGTGATATGTTACAATTTAAAAAATGAACCCTCTATTTAGACCACAGTGGTAGATTGTTCTAATTCCATGGGCCATGCCTTTTTTGGATATCTCAAGTTCAATTAATTCCCTTCTCCATTCAAATTTTTGTTCCCTCTGCTGTGGCCAAGTATAGAACTTGCTTATAGACAGATGTCGAAAGATCAGGGCACTAGTTTGAGTTTAAATATTATCCCCTTAAGATTTTATATTTTATCTGATGTTGATTTTTGAATAATTTAGTCTTGAATTTTTTATTTTTAAAGATCATTTACAGTTTTACCTATTGTCATAATACAAAGTGAAATCATCATTATTATTAATGATGAAATAAACTATTTTTACAGCAATCATATCAGCCAAATTTGACAAACCATGAAAGTTTATCATATAAGTAATGAAATGTAAACTAAGTAACATTTTGACCTAATCAGAATATGAGGGGCCTGATGAAAAGTTTTTTGGTTCATGGCCAAGAAAATAGTCCATCTAGTCTGCTATTTGGTATGTGAATCAGGATAATTTTTCAGCACCTCCTCATAGCTAAGTTATCACCTTGAAAATGAAAGTCATTCATGAAACTATAACAAGTCAAAATTGTTGATTATTGTTTCAGGACATTTTTGCAATTTGTTGTTGTAGTATCAACTTGATAATCTATTCTGTGTCCCTTCAGGATATAAACAATCATGGCTCTCCATAGCTTTCTATCCTTTGTAGATTTAAGGGTTTTTTCTTTTTAACACTATCTTTCCAACTCTGATCTGACATCCATTTACACCAGTTAATATCCTCATCTTTGTTATTATGATTCTGGACTAAGGATTTGATGATTTTTTAATTTATCATTTCACTCCAAGCAAGACAATAAAGCCACTAAGATGCAAGAGGTTACTGAGTAATAGACTGAGAAAACTACTGTTAAGGCATCAGTCATTTAAGTGCCTTACTTGATACACTCTTAGGCAATCATGTCTCAAAAGCGACATGACTGACTGAAAATTTTCATGCAGTAGGTTGCTATTACTTTATTCGGTAGACGTGTTACCAACCAAAGCTGCAGAACCCAAACTGCCCTGTTATTTAATCCATAACTGGAAGGAAGAGGTGGATTAATACCTTTTCCAAGGGTATTTGCATGTAAATGAATGCCATGAATTCAACTGTTAAGGAGAGAGGACAATAAAAGATTAAGACAAGTAATTTTGAGTTCAGCCACTGGGGCTTAGTACAGATTCATAATAACAACAACAATGAAGATATTAGTCTCTGAATGTAAATAATCTAAATCAGTTTTTACTCTTGGCATTTTTTTTTAATTCTTCATGGTTTTGAGTTCCTGTTTGAAGTTTGTTTCGTTTTCCTTTCTCCTGTATACAAGGAATTTAATTTCCTCTGCACAGTGGTGGTAATGTTATTTCATGCTTAATGACACATGTCAATGTTGTTGGGTTTATTTATTTATCGAGAAGCAGAATACATTTTAATGTTCTCCTTACATTGTACAATTAATGAAAGAGAGGCTTTTAAAAAGAACCTTGTTTTACAAAATCCCTTCTTAGTTTGATAAAAGGAACTTTCAGATGATTTTTACACTAAAATAAATGAGCATAACTGTAGCAGTCTGTATTTATGAACTTCTATAAATAAATATAGACTTTCTTTTGTCCCCCTAGAATGCCAGCATTCATGTAACAGCTGTCGCTAAAAAGTAGCTCAATACAGATTATCTTTTTTTTTTTTTTAATAAAAGTGAAGCTGAAAACTTTAATTTTTAATTCTTTTCAAGCTTGCCTTATAAATATAAAACTATGAACTTGGTTACATTTTTTTCTTTTTAATCATTTCACCCCAAGCAAGGTAAGAATGTCACTAGGATTGAGGAGAAAGGACTATATAAGAACAGGTTCCAGGAAGACAGAAGATGATGATTAGCACTGCATTTAAAGTTTTGAAAATTGTAGGTGGCAGGGAATCAAGAAATTGGAAGAGTTCCACAGATGCTAAGTGCAATAAAAGAACCAATTAGAATGCATCTAGTTACATCAGCAGTAAAACTGTGAGACCTAATTCCCAATCTAGTAATACATTTTTATCAGAATCTTCAAAAATTTTTTATTTTAAAATGTCTGATAAAAAATACTATTTTTTTTTTTTTTTTTTTTTTTCACTTAGATAAGTACTTGCCAATTTTTATTGATCTTATCATTATTTAGCAGCTTTCACTGGTTTTGCTAATACAAAGTCACATGTCATCATAACCGAGGGTTTGATTGTATTTACTTTGTTCAAAACTTTAGCATATCAGATTGTCCTCTTTCTCAAAAAATGCTAAAATCCATTCTGTATAAACCACAGATTGGTTCTGTGGAAGTTGAACAAGCACAAATGTGCCTAAGTAGCCAATTAAATAATGATCCTATCAGATGGACATACTTGGATATGAGTAGTCAGCTATTATTGTTGTTGTTGTTATTGTTACAAAATAAGAACAATGTAAAAGACAAAGAATTCCCTAGGGTTATTTTGCTGAGACTTATCAACCTCTCCTTGAGAGTTGATTTGGCACAAGGCCATGATTAACATGGAGCCTCATGTACAGGTATGTGGGTAATAAAAAAAAAAATAGCTTCCTTGGAATTTCTCTTACAGGGACTGACCCTAACTCACCCCCTTTAAGTATGCTAGGAGGGATGCTCTTTGGATTATTTGTTTTGCTATTTCTAGAGTTTATGGAACAGATACAACTGAACATTATTCAGGCTTTTTTTTAGTGCAGATGCTAATTTACATTTAGAAAATGTGGTAAATTTGGTCTATATAATTTTTTTCTCTCTCTCTCTGTTAGTCAAATGAGAGAATTTAGTAACTTAGCTTCTTTGAGCAAATGGATAGAGTATGAAACTTTTAGATATGCCCATTTTTATTTTTTTATTAAATTTTTCTTAGTTCCTAAGAATCTCTAATTTTCTGAACTTTAATCTGACAATTTCAAGGATGGAATGAATGTTTAATGATGGCTGGGCAGTACACAAGCAAATTATTTTGGCAGTTTATGGTCAGTATTTATTGAAACCTTTTGATTTTAGTTAGGAAATAGTTAATAAATAATATTAATATTAAATAAGTTTGAAAAATTTAGTTTCGTATTCTTGTTAGACATTGTTAATACAACACTACAGGGTGTGATGAACGTTCGTCTAAATTATGCAAAAATGAAAATAACACCGATATCTGATTTTAACATATTTTTGTGTAATTTTGGTTAATATCTTCAAATACTAAAGAGTAAATTTATTTAATAAAATTGCCATTGGCTTCAACCACAGCCTCCAGATGACTTTGGAATCTCCTGTATCTCTTCTGGAAAGTCTCCTTGTTTAAGTTGGTGAATGCTGCCATAATCCTTGCCTTCAGTTCATCTTTGATGTTACAAGTTTTGTTGATCAACTGTGCCCAACACATAATAAAGGGTGTTGGAGTTTGGGGAGTTAAGTAGCTATATGTAAGGTGTGATGTGTTCACAGAAATTCTCTGACAGCCATGACTGGTTTCTTCTACTTGTTTGGCATGGTGCAGACTCCTGTTACCAGATATAGGATCTTCCAGCAGCCACCCACTTGACCCAGGCAGCACTACCTCCTTAAGGCACTTGATGTAGGCCTCGGTGTTGAGTCTGAGGTTCTGTGGGAAGATGAATGGAAGTATAACTTCACCTTAACTTCCTGAAGTATAACTTCACCTTAACTTCCTTAACTAAGTATAACTTATTGATCGATGCTGACTGATACATCATCTAACTCTTTCTGAATCCTTTGCACTGTCCCCAGGTCAACACTCAAAAACTCTGAAATGTTTGTCTTTGAGAATGAATGCCAAGCAGTACAGTATACCATTTCCAAATTTCTGGTTGTGGGAATTGCATTATAGTACTCTTTTTATCACAGATGGTACCCAACTAACCTTACTATACTGTGTAGCTGACATAATAAAAAATGGTGATAATTTACCCATTGCACTCTGTGTGTGTGTGTGTATGCATATATAAATATATATCTCTCTCTCACACACACACACACACACACACACACACACACACACTCTCCTTATGTAAAATAGTAACAAAGATACTCTTTTTTTTTTTTTTTTTTTTTTTTTTTTTAATTGTATCACCCCGAGCAAGGCGGTAATGCCACTGATGTGCAGGGGGCTACGTAATAGTGAAAAGATCGGAAAAGAGAAAGCCGGAAACCATATCCTAAACAGGGAACAAGGGATGAGCCTCTTAACCTGTTCAATAGACGTGGGTGGAGTGTGAACTGAGCAATAGATAGATCTATCTACTCCAATTGAAAAAAAAAAAAATCCAGACTAGTTTCTTTTTATTTTTTATATCATAATTTCAAACTTCAGTACCAAAATTTTATCTGGATTTCACCCATTAAATGAGTTGCTTCTTATGGTGAAGGGGCTTGTATAGACTAATGACTCTGAGAGTGATGCTGTTTTAAACTCCTGATAGGCCCTCCCTTGGTGGTAAAGTTGAGGATGAGTTTTTATGCCATGCAGTAAGCTTTTCTAATTGGTTCTCAAATTCAGACATGCATCTGGTTCCAGAGAAATTCAAAATGTCTTCTTTATTTTGTGATACGTCTTTTATCTCTCTGAACACGCTGATTCAGGAATAGAGATTCCCACAAATCTAAATGAGCTTTAGGATCACTTTTATCCACTAGAGTAATCGGGTTTTCAAAGTCTTAAATATCTATTCTTTTCTAATTAGCAATCCTTATGTAGTGTTGATAGCTATGCTCAGTTTACGGATTAGATGTGCACTGCTTTAAGTTGTTTTAATTATCAGAGCGGTTTTGTTTTTCCTTCACACATGATCAATTACATCTGATGTCAGTCTTTCTATGGATTACAGTTTTGTAATGTTCCACTGGCCTTAGAAAGGTAACAAAGTCCAGGAAGCTTGTATGACAGAATCAATATATAATACAACACTTTGCATAAGAAATTCAGATAAAATAGTAGATTTTTTTTGTCTAGAATTATTTTAAAATACTTTTAAAATTATTAATAAAATCTTTTCAAAAATGTTATCTGTATAAAAAGAAAATAAGACTTCAAGAAATTTTACTTAAAGCCTGAATGTTAGACATGCCAATTATTCTGTCCACGTCAAACTCTGAATATTTTTAACATTAAATATGAGTTTTGGCAGATAAAAATGAAGTCTAAATGTAGCATTCCATATCTTGTTCTATACCTTAACTACTTAGACATTTGACAGTTGAACATAATAACATCCCCACCCAAAAATTTGATATTAAAGTTCTTGGAAATAACTTGATTAAAATACTTCTGTTATTTAAGGTACCCTTCATTTTAGTATATTAAATTGCAGTGATATAGGATACCTGATACTTAAGCTTTCTTCAGTCACTGCTATGGAATTCTTGTCTTTCAACAGCATTAAAAATATTGGGTTGGGAAGTATTAAAAGTTCATTCCAAGTATTCATTTTAGCTACTAGGCTCTTATAACTACTATCATATAACAGATAATGAAATAATTGGTTTCAGATGTTCTTTATCAATGGAGTTATTGACATTTTCTGAACTTTTATTTTACTTTTTGTTTTGAAGGATCTATTTTCTTTTATAGAAATGAGTTATTTTGGTTGATATATCAAATTTTTTTTTTTTTACATTTGGAGAAATCTCTCTAGTACAAAATATTTCAAAGCATTTGAAAACTGTCCTATTAGACTGACCAGTAACTTCTTTGTATATTGATAATTTTTTCAAGTTTTAAAAATTAAGGATTCGAGAAACATGTAAGCTGAAGGTTTTTACAGAGTTCACAATGATAATTACCCCCACCACCTGTGGATATTTCTGGTACCATTCCCCCTACTCCTCTACCTCTAAAGGAAATAAAATATGTGCATTGTGGTGCATTGGATATCGGCTTGGAATGCGAAATCGGGGAGCTGAGTTCAAATTCCAGTTGAATTCATTGCATTCACTTATGACGTTTTAATACCTTGGGAAAGGTATTAATACGTCTCTTCCTTCCAGTTATAGGTTAAATAACAGGACAGATTGGGTTCTATAGCCTTAGCTGGCAACCAATCTACCGCAGGAAGCAATGGCAACCTACTGTGGGATAATCTTCTGCCCAGTCAGTCATGTGTCTTTCGAGACATGATCGCCCAAGCATGTTTCACGTATGGCACTTAACTGACTGAAACCTATCTAATGTAATTTGGGAGACTTAAACACAGCATTTGTTTTAAAATCTGTTTAATCATTATGGTAATGAAGGAAATAAATTTTTATAGACATTTGAGTTTTATTAGTAGAAAATGTTTATTTCTGCTATTTACATGTGGACTGTTATGTTCATCTTTGCTGTTGTTATTACAATGTTTTAGATGTTGTATCCTCTGACCTTCATCAGGTGTATATTGATCTTAGTAAGCTACAAGGAATCTTAAATTGAACCCTTTATTTAATCTACAGGGATAGACTGTTCTCGCTCCACTGCCCTTGTCTTGTTCTTATTTTTACTACTGCTCAGTTATTGCTTGCCCCATTTCTACTGAGTCCAAGCACACACTGCCTGACCATGGATTGAACTTACAATTACTATTTCACCAAATTCATAATTAGTAGAACAAGAACAGTCTACCCCCTGTAGATTAAATAAATGTTCAGTTCAGAATACTCTGTAGCTTATCCAGATCAGTATACACCTAAAGGCTGGAGGGTACAATGCCCAAAATGTGATAACAGCAAGAAAAATTATGACAATAGTTCGCACGTAGATAGTGTAAATAATAATAATGATGATGATGATTTTGAACAGAAGTTAGATATTCAGTCTTACTTATAAGATATATAGTGTTACTGAAAAGTAACTCCCTATTTTATGTATACAAGAGTCTAGCCGTGACTTTTTCTTTGGGGTTGGTAAAGGAGCAAGTCTTATACCAAACCAAAACTTTGGAAGAACTTGAAGGGCAAATATGAGAAATGTCTTCCATTCCACAAGAGTTCCCCATGAAATCAGATGATGTGATTCCTGGGTGGCTCAATAAGCTTGTAGTGAAATCTGGTGCCATACCAAATTTTAAATAAAACCTCATGCTAAATGCTTTTTGCTCGGATACATTTCTTGTAAACATTATAAGTATTTTAAAATGGTGAGTTACTTTTCAATCACCCTGTAGGAATAACTATTTAACTAATTAGATATTTAGTTTTACTAATAAGATATAAAGGACTAAAAGAATTATACAGATATTATACATGTAACTTTCTTATTACTTTGAATGTTCAGGGTCATTGAATCTATTCTATATGATGACATTAAATATTTTTTTTTATAAAATTGACATTTCAGAATTTAAATTTGTATATTAACCTCCACATTTTGTTTTTTTATGTATATGTAAAATTAAAATAATTATTATAAAAAATAAAAAAATAAGTAGGGAAAAGTTGTTTTTGTTTTAAATTATTGATGTAAACTTTCTTCATGACAATTTTCAAAATTGATTATTTTAAAAGAATTACTATCTAATTATACAATTGGTGTTTGATTTAATCTTCTTTCTCTAATCCTTGTTGATGCATTTTGAACTAGGAATAAATTTCTAGTTAAAAGCAACAATGTGAGGGTTAATTTTTTTTTTTTTTTTTTTTTTTTTTTTTTTTTTTTTTATTAAACTAAATGCTTAGGTGTCATCTTTTAAGCTTTAAATTGAAGCACTGGCATCAACTTACAATCAATTTAATAAAAATGATAGGTGACAGCAAGAGACTTTTTTTTTTTTTTTTTTTTTAAATTAAAAAAATTGACATCTTCACTTTTCAATCTGCTGTCCTTAAAAATTTTGTATGGCTTATCAGTGTGGAAAAATGAGATCTGCAGGCCAAGTTCAAACCCCATCTGAGGCTGTTGTATTCACTTTGTGCTAATATCTTTGTGAAAGGCATGCCTTCATTCTTTTTTTTTTCAATTAATTATGGATAAATACTTGAGTAGACTGGGCATTTTTTAAATGTTAATTCACCCACTACAAGGGTCATTCAAGGTAGGTTACTGAGTGATTGTCATAAGTAAGGAGAAAGTATTATAAAGATCAATAGGATAGATATCAGTTGACTGTGGACTTAGGGACAAAGATTGTAGCTGTCAGGAAAACATTGTCTTGGAAATTTGTTTCACAAGGTAACAGTTCTAACGAAGAAGCTGTCTGAGTGGAACTTGCTTTTTATCACAGAAATGTAAAGGGAATGGGGGTAGTTTGCCATTGAACATGGCATGGCAAAGCAATATAGTAGTGAAAGGCTAATGTTTTGTTGGTGGGATAAATGTTACTCGGTGGAGAGAAATTTATTATCTAAAAGGCTATGGAAGCACGTTTGAACATTGTCAAGGTTGGACATTGATGATTGGGCAACACCAGTTCCGATATGGCAGCAGTACTCCATTCTTGATCAGGTGTAAATCTTGTAAAAATAGAGCATAAGGCAATTAGTCTGGAAGAACAACAACTCTGAATTCGCAACCTGCTGACGGGAAACCATGCCATTGTTTCCCCAAGAAGTCTGAACAATTTGCAGATAGTGAAAAAAGGAAGCTGAACCATGATTGCTTAAGTTTTATGGTATTAAAAAAATAGTCTTAAAATGTGTTCTTCCATTTTCTTTATTGTCATCCTACTTAGGATGTGTGTTGTGGTGCAGTGGATATTAGTCTGGAATGAGAAATCAGAGGTGAGTTCAAAATCCAGTTGAATTTGTTGCATTCACTTATGCACAAATACCCTTGGGAAAGGTTTTAATCTATCACTTCTCCCTCCAGCTACAGGTTAAATAGCGGGACAGATTGGGCTTTATAGCCTTGGTTGGCAACAAGTCTACCGCTAACAGTTATGGCAGTCTACTGCGGGGGGGGGGATCATTCCCAATCAGTCATGCCTCCTTTGAAATATGATCACCCAAGTTTGTATCATGTATGGCACTTAACTATTAAAAAGAAAACTGATTTTTGTCTGTCTAATATTTCCATAGCTGAAAGTGTGTATTCTAGCCACAGGTATTGAATTGGGTTACTCTTGAAATGTACCTTGCTGTCAATAACATTCTTGTATTTTTGGTTTTTAAATATATATATATATATATATATATATATATAATGTATTGAGGCAGCAGATAATTTTGTAAACATATACTGTTAAATATAAGAGACAATGAATGTCTATTATGTTTAATCATGAGCTGTTCTAAACATTGTATTTTGGCTTTAATTTCAGGTGAAAATAAAGACAAAAATTCTCCAACATTTGGATAATTTTTTATTAAGTTGGTTCTAAGCTTTCGGCTCACATGAGCCATCAGAGAGGTTGCAAGGACGTTAACATGAAAACATCCACCATAAAAGACGATTTTTATCTTGTTGACATAAAACTTTGCTAAGCAATGATAAGTTATCAAATAGCAAACGCAGTTTGTAAATCTGAAGATGGCTCATGTGAGCCAAAAGCTTAGAACCAACTTAATAAAAAAAATTATCCAAATGTTGGAAAATTTTTGTCTTTATTTTCACCTGAAATTAAAGCCCAAATATGTTTAGAATGGCTCATGATTAAAAATAAGATATTCATTGTCTCTTATATTTAACTATATATATATATATATATATATATATATATATAATGTGAATTAAAATTCTTGGATATTAAGTCTCTATTTAAAATTTTTTGTCAAGTTTATTTTGTGAAGCATAAATATTCCGTAAGTATAACTGATTTAAATTTTGTCATAGATTTCATTTAAAAAAAAAAAAATTACTTGTCTCTCATGCTACTCTCCCACTATCACCCACCTTTTCTTTTCTATAACTGTTTTTTTTTCGTTTTTTTTTTTTACACCCACCCAATCTTTCTACTGTCCTCTGAGGTGTGTGGTGCTGTTCACCTTGTGAATCTCAAGTCTATAATGTTCAGATAGTCAGATTTTTTTTTTTTTTTTTTTAACGTTTAACATATTTAAGCTGAGCCATTCTTGTTTAGTATAATCCAAGAGAAAAATGCTCCTGAAGTGGAAGTTATGGTTTTATTATCACCCCACTTTTATATATATATATTATTTTGTTTCCTTGTTTGCACCTTGTGGAGATTGAAGAATGGATCAACCAAAATATTGTATTAACAACTGTAAATATGCAACAGTAGATATGTTGTCAGTTTTAGGTTGAGTCATTAGCAATTTCCGTTTGTGGGGAGTAATCATAATGACAAATCATATTAACTATTAATCATGTGGGACAGTTAAGGATAAATAAAGTCTGATGGACATTAGCATACTTTAGTTTTTTTTATGTGGCAGCATATCTGGTGGATTAAAGGCAAAATGTGGTTCTCTTTCAAGGCCACATAATACCAAGAATAACACAGGAAAATATTCTAGAACTCCATCTGTTCTATTCCATTCACTATATCTGCCTGAGCACCAACAGAGTATTACCTTTTCTGATTACTGCCAAACAGTTTGACAGGATGAACATTTTATGATGAAACCCAGCTTGAAGAGTTTGTCAAAAATCCTTTCATACCAAAACCTGCAGAATATTCTATCAGAAGTGACAACAAATAATGACAAATAATTCTCTCTATTATAATAAACACTGTTGTATATATATGTGTGTGTGTGTGTGTGTGTATATATATATATATATATATACACACACACACACACACACACTAGCAGTATAGCTTGGTGTTGCTCGGGTGTAATGAAAGCTTTAAAACTAATCCATGGTACTGGAGCTCAGACTCTTTGGACGTTGGCACGAAAGACTAAAAAAGAAATAGTTGTTTCCATTTAAAGCGAAACCGGAGACTGAAAGAAAAATGAATGGATGTAAGTCAAATTTTGATTTCCTGGTATCGATATCAAATAAGTTTTTTCATCGTAAACTGAATTTTGAAGGCTAAATAAGTACTCTGAGTAAATGGTATCATGGCTGAGACTAAGAACTACAATTATATCTACTTAGTCAAACCCAAAGCAAAAACTAAAATAAAAGGGCTGAAAAAATACATACAGGCAGATAAACACACACCTTGCCTTTTATATTATCGATTTTCTGCACTATTGTAAGAACTGCAACCTTGAAACATCTGAATATCGTTTCTTATGTCTTTGTCTATGAGTGTATCAAATTTGATTCAAATCAGACTGCTCCTTCTATAAGCGGATTTCTTTCGATTATCAATTTTCGATATTTATCGGGAGTACCTTGACACAAAATCTAGCTAAGAACACTTGCAGACACTTATAGTACAACTGTGTAAATTTTCAAGAAAATCAGTTCAGCCGTTTCAGTCTATAGGTACCGGACACACACAAAGTTCCATTTATAAATGTTTTTATATATATATATATGTATTGGAGGCAATCTATATTAAATCAAAGCAACTTACACTTAATAAAATCACATTTCAATCTAGTCACAACACATTACATTGCATTTGACATATGGTTCTGTTATTAACATTTCAGTCTCTTACTCTTGACATCATAGAACCTGCATAACAAATTTACAACCTGTGTTTGCTATTCAGTGACTGTTATCATCACATAGCAATGTTTTATGTCAATACAAGACAATATCATCTTTTGATAGTGGATGTTTTTATGTTAACGTCCTTGCAACCTCTCTGATGGCTCGTGCGAGCCGAAAGCATAGAACCAACTTAATAAAAAATTATCCAAATGCTGGAGAATTTTTGTCTCCATTTTCACCTGAAATTAAAGCCAAAATACAATGTTTAGAATGGCTCATGATTAAACAATAGACATTCATTGACTGTTATGTTTAACAATATATGTTTAAAAAAATTATCTGATGCCTCAATACACTATTTCCAACCTGAGAGAATGAGAGAGAGAGAATGAGAGAGAGAATGAGAATAGCTGGGCATCAGCTGAATTCATTCTCTTTGCGAACAGTTATGAAAGCTCTTGGTGCATGTTTGCTCTTTAACAGTGCCTTATTACTTATTTATTTTTTTTGTCTAAATCTGAGAATTTATTTTGCTTATTCTAAGTTGCAAAAAACACCATATGAAATTCACTATTTTTTTTCCATCACATTGAATGTGTTAAGATTATTCATCGTTTTAACAAGAAAAAAAATCTCGTTAAAATTGCTGCAAAAAATTGTTGACTTATATAACATAAATGAATGAGCTGTTATAACATCATCTCTAATTTGTATGTAGATACATTGTATTTATTTTCAGTTTTTCTACTTGAATTGTTCACCTATATTGCATAAAATCCATTATTGTATATAATTAGGCTACAATAAAATTCATATTTTATATGAATACTATCTTTATGAAAATTGAAATGCAGTTTGGTGGGGTTAGTTCCTTAAACTGGCCATGAAATTACAAAATCTGGATACAGCATTGGCTGAGATAATGTATCAACTTTTTCTTTAAAATAAATTAAGTTTAATATCTATAAAGAAGCTAGTTTGTATCAATTGTAAAGAATTTGTGCCTTACTTACTGTATAAAATCTTCTTTACTCACTTAAATGTTTCCTTTGGAACTTCATATTTATAGAATTTATAATTCATTTGCAAAGGTTATTTATCAGTAACATTCCAGTATTATTCCCTGTTTATTATCATTGTTAATGAACCTGGAATAATCTCTCTTTGACATTTTTTGTTATATTTTAGGCATACTTCAAGTCAATGGCCTGATTGAACTGGGACTTGTTTTATTCTTTCGGTTAAAAAAAAATGCATTTTTCGCTGTGGTAACAAATATATGAATGTCAATGGAGTTATTTCATACTTTTATTTATTTATATCTTCTAGTTAATATTTTACTCTTTCAATGTCTGTATTAGTCCATGTTAAGGTTGATATTAGGCTTTTTATTTAGCAGTTCCTGAACTATTAAACCATTAACAGAATGATTTTCTGAAATGCTTACCAATTTCTTTCTCTGTTGACATGCCATGATGGTCAAACAATGTCTAATGCAGGAAAAAGATTCATACCTCTTTCAAGAGTATTAGTGTTAAATGAACAAAAGCATCTTTGACTGAAATTCAGACAGCCAATTCTCTTTTCCATGTGATAACCATTTGGCTATCTTCTACAGTCTGATTCAGTAAAAATGCAAGAAATCAAAAATATTCAAAAGGCTTTGGTTTCTTTTCAGCAATTAAGTTTGAAAAAGTTGCCAAAAATATAGCTCTTTATATAACATTTTCCCCTGTAAGCATGTTTTAAAAAAAAAATACATTAAATGGGGATAAATTTACATCTTGTAAAAAAAAAAAAAAAATTTATGGATGACTAATTGAGTCTGATTAGTTTCTGTAAAATATTTTATGTGTAATTTTATATCATTTGAAAGTTTTTGAAAGGGAAAGAAAGTCTCAATAGAAGACATGAAAGCTGTGATACTGTTCAAATTGCCTTAAAACTATTCTGTTATATAATTTGACAGGTTGTGAGTAAAAATAGTATCGATAAACTCTTTGCACTTTATTATTAGAATTCAAAATTTCTTCATTTTATTCGATTGGATTTAGGTACAATTTATTCACTTGGCACCTGTTATCAATATATTTTCCAGTATGAATCTTTCTGTTCTGCTAAACTAGTTAATGTAAATTATCTTAGATGAAGTATCATCACTTTTGATTAGTATTTCTTTCATTTTAATTTCAGTTTTTATTGTAATGTCATTACATTGTAAAAGTAAAGAATATAGGTATAATGTTTAAATTTTAATGATTGCTGCAGGTTAGGTTTCTTAGATGAAGTTTTGTCATTTATCATTAATTTATTTTATTTTATTTTATTTTTTTTCTTTCATTTAAACTTTTGTAACACTGAAATCTGAAAGTGTATTGAAATAGCAAATTATGCCTTTCAAAAACTAAAAGCATTTTTTAGAAACAAAGAATGTTTGAACAGCTTTGTAATATTAATCCTTCAATATGACAGTGAATGCTGAACAATTTCCTTATGGATGAAGAGGTGACTTGAGGCAACAGATGTTGTTCTACAAAAGGATGCTGAGAATACCATGAACTGAACATATAAGTTTTAAAGAAAAAAAGGAAACAAAAGGATGCTTATACATAGAATCAGTTAAAATTTCTAGGAACATAATGAAGAAAGGAATGCTTGCATAATATGACCCTGACAGAACACTGATGTGCAAAGAGTAACAGGTCATAACCTATCTAATGAGCTTTTGTAAAGGGATGGTGGAATGAGAGGGATAGTGAAAAGACATATTGCTAAAGCTACAAAGGATAGGAAGTTGTGAAGGGCCATTATTACACATATCTTTATGTGACATAGTACATAAATTTATTTTGTCTTAATTACTATTGCAACTACTCATATTCGTTTTATGATTTTAGTGAATAATGTAAATTGAAAGTAAATAATTGTTATGGGGAAATGAATAATGGACTCTCCCTCCTATATTAATAAGGGTTAACAGGAAGTTAATGGGAGATATTCTTGAGAAGTATAGTCTTAAAGCCGCGCATTATTTTCTGTCCGGGGGAACTGACTTTTCTGTCAGATTTTTAGAGTAGTGGGCGGCGGCGGGGTGGGGGGGGTTATTACTAATACAATTTCATTTAGTTTCTTGTAAATATTGTATTTCATTGTATAAAATTATTGGGGAATTTTTAAATGTTATTTTCTGTCCATGCCTTCCACTGAAAATTGTACATGTGGGAGTTAAGTAGGATTACATAGAACATCTGAGGTGTTATGGTGGACATGGTAAGAATGGTAAGTAAAAATGTGGTATTATGGTGTAAGGTTTATTGTAAGTGTGTCAGGGTCGATGAAAGTGTTAGGGCGCCGCTCCTATTTGACTACAAATGGACTGTTCCCATTGCTATATATAGCAATGGTGGATTCTCTACATGGGAGTCGTAGAGAGTCACTTGAGAGTCTCTAATTCTTACTGAAGAGTCAGTGAAGAGTTAGTCACACTTCCGGTGGCGTACCGGAAGTAATCACGTATACACACGTCTTACGACGGATTGGACTCTTGTATCTTTCTATTGTAAATATTACTAATCACTTCTGTACATACTAACCGTTTTTCCGCGGAATACGACTTATATTCTGATTCTGTTGTTGAGTTATTCATTTATACTTGGTGACATAACAGAAAGTGAACAGCTAAGTTAAACTGGGACAGAGGATGACCAGCCTTACCAATCCCCGTTTTAGGCCTTGTGCAACATTTGTATATATGTACAATAAATATTGAAGTTCTTGAAGTTCATAGGAGTTCTTTAGACTTCTATTGGAGTTCAGTAGAACTACTAGGCATGAATACTAAAGAGTCGGCTTTCAGTGGAAGATTACCAAGTTCGTAACATTTTGAGTACATTAAGTCGATTAGCAACTGACATAGCACGATTATAACCTTCAGTGCAAAAACTACTCCACAACAATAATAACCTTCAATATTTGTTTATATTTCTGAGATGAGGTATTGTAATTATTAACATTGTTCAGACTGTTGTCATCATTTTTATTGCCATATTCACGTTTCAACCATTGTACTTGCTGATTTATTTTAGGTGATTAGAATTTTGAACTGAATCCTTTAGTTTGATCACTGGGATAAATTATTCTCATTCCATGAGCAATACCACTTCCAGATGTTTTAGTTATCTCCCTTTAACTCAACTCTAAGTTTTTCTCTCTCTCTCTTTTCACCACTGCTATAGCAAGGTGTTGAACTCACAACTCTTTGGATCAAGTCACTGGATCTAACCAACACTTTCATCCCCTGGGTCATGTGTCACACAAAGGGTTCAGTTTGGAATTTCAATTGCCTGAAGAAGGTTGGCTCATACAACAGCCAAAACATTGTGAATAGGACAATAGAGATGACAACAATGTAAAAAATATAAATAACCACTTATCAAGACTTGAACCTGCATCCATTTTTCTTCAAAAGGCATAACTTAGCACAACAGCTGATCAAATTTATCCACATAACTTTATTGCATTTTTCTTCAAATAGAATCTCCAGTTGTTGTCTTTGCAGTTTGTTTCTACACACAACTTGTAATAGCCTTAAATTTTATCAGATGAAGTATTGTCAATTGTTTTAACTATTTTCATCTTTATTTTATGTCTGACCTGTGCATTGTAGTACATTGGATATCGGTTTGGAACAAGAAATCGGGGAGCTGAGTTCAAATTCCAGCTGAATTCATTGCATTCACTTACATGCAAATACCCTTGGGAAAGGTACTAATCCATCTATTCCTACCAGTTATGGATTAAATAACAGGACAGATTGGGTTGTATAGCCTTGGTCAGTAACCAGTCTACTGCAGAAAGCAATGGCAACCTACTGCGGGATAATCTTCTGCCCAGTCAGTCATGTCTCTTTTGAGATACGATCGCCCAAGCGTGTATCACGTATGGCATTTAACTGACTGACTGTGCTTTATATTAATGGTTACAGAAGATTTTTGGAGTTTCTAAAACATGTATATATTGTTTATATACACGCATTATATATGTTCCAATGGTTGATATAGCAGGGGTTAATAGTGGGGACAAGCAAGCTCCCACTGTCTAGAAAAGGCTTCTATGGCATGTCTCTCAAATAGCTTCTGACAACCAAGTCCAACTCCAAGCCAGAGAATAGGTGACAACAGAAAACTGATTTTAAACTTGTGCTATTAATTTTAAAACTTTAGTAATTTCATCCTGTATTGTATTTCCTTTTGTTTATTTTTCACTCTTGTATAATGTCTTTATATTTAAACTAATTTTTAAGAAAATTACTTTTGTAATAAAATGGCTGTTCATTTGAATGATAATATAGAGCTGTTTTAATTTTCCGATTTTCAAAAGACAATTTCTGTTTAAATTTCTGGGATGAGGAATTATTATTATTTACATTTAGACTATATTGTCCTCATAGACCAAATGTAAATAGTTTAAATATTTCAAAGGACAAACTGGAAAAATGATTCACCAACTTTACGTAGAAACAGACTTGTTCTGTTTTCCTATTACAAAGCTACATAGAAGAAAAATATCATTTGTAGATTTTCTGTTTTTGTATTTCTTTTAATCTTTCTTTCTCTAGAGATTGAATGATAGTTTATCTTACCAGATTATCTATAATGTAGATACTTTATACTCTTATCAGAATATTATCCTCTTTCTTGATTAAAGGTATTGATATGCAAAAGAATGTTTGACAATATATCATGTAGGTTAGTGTCAATATGAGACATGTACAATTTATATATTAATATTGACTTTTCATTAGTGGGGTGAATTTCAGCATTTCAGTTTGGAACTACAGATTGGCGTGTGGATGTTGTGGTAATTCTGGTGATTATTTCATCTAAAACTTTGAAATAAAACAAACTGACTCAAGGGTATAAAATGTTTTTATGGGTAGTAGTGGTAGTTTTGAAGTCATACCATGCTAGGGGTGGTAGTAATATTAGAAATAGGTCAGTGCCAATCTACTGTTTTTTTCTCTGCCCTAAGCAGGGCAGAAAATGACCTCTTCACTACTTCTTGTTCCTTTTTTTTTTTTTTTTTTTTTTGGTGATAGCATCTTTTGTTCCATTTTCTCCTGCCATACTCATTCTTCTAGCTCAGAGTTGTTTGCTTATATTCTTTTGACCAGGCTCCAAGCTTCTAGTGGGAACTTTGGTTTCAGCTATCATGAAAAGTCGCTGTGTTAATTTATTTTGATTGGCCAAAATTATTTTCAAATGTTCCTTTTTTTTTTTTTTTTGGTAATGGAAGTTATGTGTAGAGCGTTGGTGATTTTTGTTAGTTTTCAGTTATAAATTAGTCGACTTTGTTCTTGCAAACTTCCAGTGTTTTCCAGCCTGGTTCAGTCTTTTCTTCTTTTTATTTGAGGGTTGCGTTCTTATCAGTTGAGAGAGAAAGCAATAAGGGTTTTAAAGGAAAGTGCAGATGCCTTATATTAATTCTTTATTTAGGCTTGCCTCCCAGAGAGTAAAACACTGCACCTGCTTGGCCTCACACTCTTAGCGGACCTCAAGTGGAATGATTACGTCGAATCTATTGCTAAATCCGCTGCTATGAAAGTCAGCTCTCTGTGCAGGGCCTGTAAGTTCTTTCCGTCTGAATCCATCCTGCACATATGTAAATCTACCATCCGCCCGTGTATTGAATACTGCTGCCACATCTGGTCGGGTGCCCCTGCTTTTCTCCTTGGAGTTCTTGACAAAATACAATGGAGAATCTGTAATGTGATCGATACCAACCTGACTGACCACCTGCAGTCACTCTCTCACTGGCGTGACGTGGCTTCCTTGTGCCTCTTCTATAAATACTTTCACGGCTTCTGCTCCGAAGAACTTAGATCACTGGTGCCCCCAAGGTACAAATTTGCACGAGATACTAGATTAGCAACTAGGTCCCACCCTTTTACAGTGAAACCAATGAAATGTAACCGCAACTTCTACTCCAACAGCTTTTCTCGCACTTCCCGCCTGTGAAATTCCCTTCCACATGATTGCTTCCCCGACGGCTACAACCTCCAGGAGTTTAAATCTAAGGTCAATAGACACCTCCTAACACACTAACTCACACCCATTCTCTCAAACACTCTTCCTATGTACCTCCTTACTCATCTATCACCCTTCTTCTGACATTTCCTATATTCAATCACTCTATGTAACCCCCTGCATTATAGTGGCAGTGGAATGCCTTGCTTGGGGTGAAATGATTTTTAAAAAAATACATATATATATTTTATTTTTATTGGTACTCAATACAGGCAGGTTCAAATTATTGAAATATTTCTACAAATTATAATTTTGAGTGTCTTACTGAAATTTTGTTGAAAAGTGTCCATGGGTAAAAATGGTTTGAGAACATTCTATATTCCTATAAGATATTGCCTTGGTTGATAACCATTGCTTTAGAATTTTTACTTAGAAACAAAAATGTTACTTTGAGTCAAAAGATAGTCAATAAAAATCCAAGTATTGTTGGTTTTCAAGTATGTAGGAGGAGAAAATATTACTTGCATTTATAAAGAAAACATATGACGTGTTTGGGAATTGAAAAAGAAAGATTTAAAAAAAGTTATCTTTAAAGTTATGATTTCAGATTTACCGACAAATGAATTGTCTCAGATGCTCTTGAAACATTATTGGTAATTATTGAATATTCTTAAAATTGTTTAGAGAAGCATTGCAACTAACTTTGAATAATTGCATAGGTGATCGTTGGGAGAATATAGCAACATATTGCTCCAGACATATTAGGTTATAAATACTAATCTGAATAAATAACTAGTCAATCTGAAGATGCCATTCATATTTACATGCTTTAATCAGTTTTATATTGAGGCCAATGAGCAGGAAAAAAAAAATGATCCCAAACACTAAAGTCAATAGAAAGAGCAAAATGTCAGTTTCCTTGTGTCCAGCCACAACATTGCTATCATCCTGTCACATGAATTGATTATAACTGCACATTTTATAGCAAACTCATAAAAAATGTCCCCCTTTCCCAGAGCAAAGTTAATACTGCTGCATATTTAGTACCTAATTTGGAAACAGCAATTAGTGTTGAATGAATTACTTAATTAGAATAAATCATTCTATAAAAAATCTTTTTCTCTTATTCTATAATTTAAATAAAAATTTTTTATAATTATTTCATACAAAATGGGTTGAGTGTTAGAGAATATGAGGGGTGGAAAACATCAAGCAGAGAGATCAATAAAAATAAAGGAATTAAAAAAAGCAGAAGATAAGTTAACATTGCATTTCAATTTTTGAAGATCAAAGTTAACATTAAAGCAAAAAGTCAGCAGAATTCCATAAATCAGAAGTGCAAGAGAAGAAACTATTAGCATAAAACTTGCAGTTACATCTAGATATTTCAAATGTAAAACAATAAAATTTTGCCACTAATCTAGTCAGTCAGTTAAGTGCCATATGTGTTACACGCTGGGCAGAAGATTGTCCTGCAGTAGGTTGCCATTGCTTTCTGCAGTAGACTGGTTGTCGACTAAGGCTATAGAACCCAATCTGTCCTGTTATTAACCCATAACTGGAAGGAATAGATGGATTAATACCTTTCCCAAGGGTATTTGCGTGTAAGTGAATGCAGTGAATTCAGCTGGAATTCGAACTCAGCTCCCCGATTTCTCGTTCCAAGCCGATATCCAATGCACATCAACGCACTAATCTAGTACTGCACTTGAATTAATAAAGTCTTGGCGCCATAGAAGGTTCATCAGAACAATTATCATTTGCTCAAATAACATCAGTTTTAATACTTATTTTGAATTGATTTTGGCCATAGATTTAGTTTAGGCATTAATTCCTATCCAAATATTTTGGGAAATTAGAATTCTTTGCTCAAACTGTTCATCTTTCAGGTTATTTAATGTCTTGTGTGTCACATCCAACATTTTACAAATCTTGTAAACTTTCTCCCTTAATAAATAAAAGTCCTAAAGAAAATAACAAATATGTTATTGGAAGTAAATGAACTTGACGACTTAATAACTATTTAGGCTATTGTCCTCCATTTTTATAATTACATTTCACTCATTGTGATCTCTAGCCTTCATCAGGGATATATCAATCTGGGTAACCTACAGGGAATTCCTTTATATAATCTACAGGGATAGACTGTTTTTGTTCCACTGCCCATGCCTAGGGATATCTCCTCTGGGTTCTTATTTTTAGTACAAATCAATTATTGCTCATCCAATTTCTACTTGTTAATAATTGTTCATTTTCATTTATTTTTTTATCATTTATAATAATTGAAGTAGATAGACTAAACTATCGCCCGGTTCACACTCAACCCACATCTATTGAACAGGTGAAGAGGCTCATCCCTTGTTTCCTGTTTAGGATGTGGTTTCCGGTATTCAATTTCCTAATATTCTCACTTTGTTTTTTTTTTCAACTGGAGTAGATAGACTAAACTATTGCCCGGTTCACATTCAACTCACATCTATTGAACAGGTGAAGAGTATCATCCCTTGTTTCCTGTTTAGGATGCAGTTTCCGGTTTTCTCTTTTCCAATCTCTTCACTCTTATGTAACCCCCTGCACATCAGTGATGTTACCGCCTTGCTCGGGGTGATATGATTAAAAAAATAAATAAATAAATAAAAAATAGTTAAATTAATCACAAAAATCTGATCCTAAATATGCAGGTATGAATCTAATAATGAAGCTGTAATTCTTTGTGAGTGAATCTGTTGATAGTAGAGTTAGTGGATAGAATTGGTCAGGCAAATTCAAATTCTAGGTTGCTCTGTTGTGTTTCTTTTGCACTAATTCCTTCTCCCCCCCCCCATCTCTGAGTTAATTAGAAAGGTAGACTAGGTTCTCTCTAGCTTTGGATAGCAACCAGTCAAAGTAAAACTCTGAATTCAAACTACGAAGAAGGCAACGGGGGAAACCACTACATTATCTTTGTAATTCATAGCAAATCACAGCAAACAGAATTTGTGGAAAGTCCTCTTGTCCCATATCCTGAATGCACATGCCATTAAAAAATAAATGCTACAGGGTAGTCCAAAAGTAGGTGTACAGTAACTGATAACATTTATTTTAAGATCATACATACAGTTGCATTTACTAAAACAATTATTACGTTGACAATTAATTTTATTGTGTAAAATAATACAAAAGCGCTTAAATCTTCTCAATGCAGGAGTCATCACATTTTATGCAGCTTTGAAGTCTACCCTTCACGCTTTGACAAACATTTGTACACAAGTCTCTTTGTGCATTAATTTCTTGAAATGCATCTCTTACGTAATTTTTCAAATCCTCAACACTTCATGTATTTTGACTTTAAATTCTGTCCTTGAGTACTCTCCCAAAAAAGTTCCTGGGTATGACAGTAAACTGCATCAGGCAGCAAGGCCTCTGATTGGGAGGTTGTGAGGAGCATGGAATTACCTCTTAATTGCTGTTGTTCCCAGGTCCACTCTGACCTGGAGTGGTAGCACCTGTTAGGGTCCCAGCTATGGGCAAATAGTTACCCCCCGCCCCACCAAGTATAAAAATACACTTTTATATAAAAATATATACGTGAAAATAGACTTTATAGAAAAAACATTTTTGAAGGAAAAATATTGCCAACAATACATTTAAGAAGGAAAAAAATTATTACTAGCAATACATTTTTGAATACAAAACTAGAAGACATTTTCAGTTTTCTAAAATAAAACAAAAAAAAATTTTTAAGATCTGACTAAATCAACCTTCTCACTATAACTGAACATTAAGAAACAAATGCCTTAAAACCCCACCTTTTTGGCATTAAATAACCCACAGATTGATATGAAAAAAAAAAAAAAGAAACCCATTGGGGTCAAGTCTGGTGAACGTGCTGGTCAATCAATTGGACCCTCTCCTCATGAAATATTTAATCAAGATACTTATGGAATATAGCACAAATACCATTGTTATAATGAACACCACTGTAATAATATAACCGGTACACAAACTTATTCCACCTAGTATCAACCTATTTTTGAGCACAAAACAAGACTCAGATTACTGTTTGAATCTCTGGGATGAGTTATCATTTACATTTGGAATGATATTCTCATCTTTGTTATGGGATAACCTCCTGTTTGAATTTATGGGATGAGTTACCATCTGCATTTGGACAAATATCTTCATCTTTGCTATCATCTTAGTTTTTGCCATTCTGGCTTTCAAGTGTCTATTGAGCTGAGTCTTTCAAGGAATTTTGAACTGAACTCTTTATTTAATTTATGGGAGTAGATTGTTCTCATTCTGTGGTGATAGGTAAGAAAGTCTTACCTTGAAAAATAATTTAAAGAAAATTAGAATCAAGATCGGGTTACTTGGCCTCAAAATATGTTAATTATGCTTCTATATAGTCTTAATAAATCACAACCTTCCTTCGCCCGATAAAAAAAAAAATACTAATTTAGACCACAAGATTTTCTTGGCTCTTTATGGATGAAGGTAGTTTGGTGTTGTGATTTGGATTTTTGACCCTTTTTAATTTACAGCTGACATTTTCTGACATTGAACTTGTAAGACTGATTTATGATCCTTGGAATTATGACCTCAGACTTTTTTTTTTTTTGTAAATTTCCCTATTGATATTTACATCATGTTCTGCTGTCCATGTCTTGGAATGTGTCTTGTTCTTTTTAGTACTACTTGGTTATTGCTAGCCCTGTTTCTACATAGCCTAAGTCTATAATAATTGGCCTAGGAATTGAACTCACAATGACTGTCACATAATTCATGAACCAATTCTTTATTCCTCTGGAGAATAAATTAAAAAGGATTCAGTTCAAAGTTCCATTAAGACACACTGGAAAAATGCCAAAATATAAGAACAAAGATAAGGACATTAGTCTGATTGTAAATAAGGCTAAAATTAACCATTATAAGTGGTAAATATTCAGTCTCCAGGATATTGAATTAGTCTTGATTAATGTTCTATAGGAAGGCAAATTTTTCAATGTTCAGTGACTAATTATTTATGAGGCATTTATATGGTGATGACTGTTGAAAAGAAAGACCAGTTTTGATCTGAAAATAAATGGCAATAACTATTTTTATATTTATATTCAACCTGAGAGATTTATACACAAGAATACAGTTTGTAATTTGATTATTTTAAAATTTTTTTATTATCTCAAAATGTCTTCTAGCTATTATTTTATTAGTCTCTTTCAAGGCTTTATACCATTAGTTTCTCAAAATGTTTTGTTTACGCTTGTACATGCACATACAAAAGCAGATAGTAATGTCAGTTTTCACCAAGTAAAAGTCAGACATATTGCCAGGAAGGAAAAACTTGTCAACCTTGCCTGTCTTTGTTGGTATGTAAAAGAAAATTGGGTGATGCAGAATTCATAGAGGATAGCACCACCTTCATTATTATTTGCTTTATTTTCAGTTTGCACCGGTTTGAGAATTACTTGATCGTAGTGGAAAGAGTATTGTGTAAGAAACTAAGATATGTGGTTCCAAATAGTCAATAAGGATTTTTAAAATATTTCAGACAGTTAATTTTTTTCCATCCTTTTCCTCCCTGTAACTCACAATAAAAGAAGAAAATAATGTCCTAGTTGTGTTTATGCATTAATTTGGTGTGAATATTTCAAAATCTTCTTTTCAACCAAGAATCATTGCATCCATGTAAAGTAGGCATTGAAAATCTTTGTAATACACATTCAATAGACGTGAAGTAATTTCCTGAAAAATAAAAATGCAACAAAGAAAAGGTTGAGTAAAGAGCTTCTCCATTGTGTGGCCAGTGTTTGTGTTTTTAAGATTATCTCAATACTTGACATTGTTTTGCATCCCTATTTTTGAAAACTGTTTATACTTTTAACATGTTTATCTTCTGCTGGGGAACATTTGTAATGTATGCAAAGAAACAAAACACTAAACATAATTATTAGTTAATTTTCTATCCTTTGTGTTTAGGGTTAAAAACAATTGGCTCAATTGACAGTGATGGCTGGGTATCCAATTTTTAATGTCCTTAATACAGTTAAGTAATTGTAGGCGTTTCTTGTGCTGTTGTTGTTAGTGCCTTGGAATTCTTTGGGTAATTACTCTTTTTAATGACATGAGAAAGAGGTTTTAAGGAGATAAACAAGCTCTTTCTAAAGGTTATGCACAACAGTTGATTGCACAGGTAACATGCAAGCATTATAAAGGCCAATGTTGGCTTGTGGTATTCAAGAAAGGCATTGTATCAAGAAAAGTTCACGAGAACTCTTACTGTAAAAAGAGCATTTACAAATACGCTATATAGAATGTTGAGTTGTGATAATGCTTGCTGCCAAGAGTTTTGTTTCTCAGTGGTTTACTGATAAAAAGATAAAAAAGCAAGCATACTTTTTGTTGTAAAGTGCTCAATATTGAGATTGAGATGCAGGAGATTCTGAAGGCCTGTAAATGTACCCTGTATATATAATGGATGTGTAGATGGTCTAATTGATTGAAATTAGAACTGTGTTGAGTTCAAATTCCAGTCAAGTTCATTACATTCACTTACACATAAATATTCTTGAGAAAGGCATGAATCTATCTCTCCCCTCTTGCTATGGGTTAAACAGTATGACAGACTTTATCTTTGGTTTGCAACCATTCTAAGAAAAGGATGGAATTCCAGTCATCATCCTAAAGTAATGTGCTCCTGAACTCTTTCCTGTACTCTTCAAACTCTATAGCTATTAACTCACTGCTTTTTGCTTTCCTGCTTTTTGGAAGTCATCTTCTGTAGTTGCTGTTTTTAAAAACTCTGGAGAGCCCTCTGACCCCTCTAATTATTTCTTTATCAGCCTCTTACTGCTTTTTAGCAAAGTGTTTGAGGTTACCAATCAATGCTGAAATTGGTCATTGTCTTGCATCCAACAACCTATTCTCTGATAAGCAGTATGGCTTTTGTTTTGCCAGGTCTACTGCTGATATGCTAACAATCATCACTGAAAATATATATACATACAACCCCAAGATCTTGATAAGAATAGCAAAGCTTGAGCTGTTGTCCTTGATATTCCAAAAGCGTTTGACAATTTGGCATGCTGGTCTTCTATGCAAGCTAGAGGGCTATGGTATAAGATTGTTCAATTTAATCCAAATGTTCCTATCAAATCCTGTAATAAAGGTCAGATCCATTCATATGAATGCAGGTGTCCCTCAAGGCTCTATCTTAGGTTCCACGCTTTTTCTGATATTCATCAATGATCTTCCTGATGTAATCAGTTCCCAAGTAGGCCTCTAATCTTGTCCCAATAGAAATTTAATAAGGCAGACAAAGTAAACCTCACTGTTGCTGCTGGAAAGGACCGCCAATCTGTGATGGATTAGGGTAAGAACTGGTTTGTAAATTTTAATGCTTCCAAAACAAAGCTGCTCTCTTTTTAACCACTATAGAGAAACTTTCCTACCTTTCATCAGTAATTCTTTCAGCTGACCTCAAGTAGAACGACTACATCAAATCAATACCTATATATACTGCTAAGAAGTCCATGTGACTATGTTGAGCTAAGACTTTTTTCTTGTCAAAATCCATCTTGCACATTTATAAATCTACCATTTGTTTATGCACTGAATACTGTTGCCACATCTGGTTTGGTGCTTCTGATATTCATTTCTAAGGTTTTTGACAAAATACAAAGGGTGATTTGCAATGTAAATCTATTCCAATTTGGTAGCTTGATTTTTGTCACTTTCTCACTGGCAGGATGTGAGTTCTCTCTCTTTTCTACTAATATTTTCATAGCTTCTGCTCTGACAAACTTCTTTTCCCAGTGCCCCAACCACATGAAACTTGTGCTACTAGACCAACTTCTAGGTTTTTTTTTTTTTTTTTTTTTTTTTTTTTAACCATCAAAATAGTCCAATTTAACTGCAACTTCTACTCTATCAGCTTCTTTGCTTGCACTTCCTGCCTGTGGAATTCCCTTCCATATACTTGCTGCAATCTTCCAAAGTTTAAATGTAATGTCAATTGCCATCTATTTCCTTGATTCCCATTTTCTCTTATCCTGTTTTTCTAACTAGTTCTTCTTTCCTGGTACTGTAACCCCCCTGCACACCAGTGGCAGTACTGCCTTGCTTGAGGTGAAATGATTACAATAAAAAAATAAAATACCTCTAAACTTAAAATCTGAGGAGTTTCATTTCGTGCACCAATTTTCTGTTTTCAGTTCTTCAGCACCTCCCCATAAACAAATATTTTGTAGTACTTATTGTTCAATTGCTATTCTTTTTATTAACCCTTCAAATAAGTTGAGGTTATGGGTAATGAGCTAGTTTCGCTGACTATTATTAGTTAAGCAAGTTCAGTCCTCACTGAGTGCACATCTACTCTGACCTAATTCTTACAATGTGTTCATTTTTAATATTTAATACACAGACTTTATGCTCAACTAATTTTTACCCAATAATTACTGTAATCTTATCTTGCCTGCCTTTGAGTTGACATCATAATTATATTGTCTATATCATAATTATATGAATTGATTATTTGTATTATTCCCTGCAATCTAATTAACAAAATATATTTACACAATTATAGTCAAATGATCTGAAATTATCTGCAATTCTTTTCTCTTTGTGCATTTTCTGATAGAATAAAACAAAAGAAAAACATGATTTCATATATAAAGAAAAAATTTTGAGACTTTCCTGTTAGGCTATCAATTTTCAATAAAATAAACCTTGTTAAAGTTGAAGCATTGATAAAAAACATGATGAATACTTGTCTATTGCTACAACTAATTAGTTCAATGCACCGGATCATAAACTGGATCCATTGACTAATCTAGTAAGCCTATTGATCTCTTGTTTACATGTTAAGTCAATATTGCAGTTTACAGAACGGCTTTGAGGTGTTACTCTGTTAGCATATTGAACATGATTCATTTATCTTATATTTGTCTGCAAATGTCTAGTTTGGGTTTTAATATTTATTAATTCAAGCCATTCTTTTAAATTCTAAACTCTTTTCTTCCAGAATTATGTGGTGGAACTGTTATCTTTGACTTTCTTGTAATTTCTCTGTTCATTGGAATTGGAATCCAAACTTGAATATTGTGGTTATATAAAAATGTCAGTCTGAAAGAAAAGTAGTCCCACTCATCCCATGAGTATTGCAGAGGTCAAGAAAGTGGAGGAAGTAATTATTATTCAGTCTGTCATATACAAGATATTCTGCTTTTTTTTCCTTTTCTAAAAAAAAAAAACAAAAAAAAACAATTTTTGTATGATTCTGTCTGCTGCTGGAAAATTTTGCTTTTCAAAGACTGACAAAAGGTTTTGATGGATTGATTCAATAAAATAACCTTTTATAGATTTTTCATACCATTTCAGTTTCATGAATCTGGTTGTTTTTCAAACTGAAACATTTCCTTTGGTCAGAATTCACTTGACTGAAGATTTTTGTAAAACTGAAGGTTGATATGTGATGGTAATAGTAAAATTAGCCATTTTCATTTAGAAATTTTTATTTTTATTTTTTTATTTATTTTTTTTTAATCATTTTGACCAAAACAAGGCAGTATTGCCACTGGTGTGCAGGTGGTTACATTGAAAGAAAAAATAAGGTATAGAGGATGTCGAAGAAAGGATAAGAGATAGAAATCATGTAGATAGAAGATGACAGTTGACGTTGCAATTAAACTTTTGGAGGTTGTAGCTATTAGGGAAGCAAGCAAATGGAAGGGAGTTCCACAAACAGGAAGTGTGAAAAAAAACTTTTAGAATAGAAGAGGTGGTTACATTTAACTATTTCAATGGTAAAAGGGTGGGACCTAGATGCCAATCTAGTAGCACGTGTAAATACATATGGTTGGAGCATCAGAGAACCAAAAAAGCTTGTCAGATCAGTTTGCTATGAGAATATTTATAAAAAAAAAAAGACAAAGAGAAGCCACATCATATCAGTGAGAAAGTGACTGAAGGCGGGTTGCCAAGTCAGGATCAATTATATTGCAGATCCTCCCTTGGATCCCTTGGCATTCATTGACCAAACATTAATGCTTTCAGTTAGGCACCAGGAGGTGATGTAATGGTTAACAGGCTTGTCTCACTTGAAACATTACAATTGAGTAGTGAGTTTGATCCTCACTGGGTGTTCTATACTTTCGGCTTTGTACCACATCTAAACTGTGCTTAGAAAATCACCATTACTGCTTTCAGTTGAAATTCATATAATCTTAACATTTACCTCCTTAACATGCCCAAATCTGTTCTGTAAATATCAGTTCTCAAAGCTTCACTGTTTGTGTGACGTCCTCTGTTATTTGCAATGACATTGTCATATATTATGGCAAAGAATTCATATAGGATGTACATTTTGGTGTAATGGATATCGGCTCCGATTGAGAAATCAGAGAGTTGAGTTTAAATTCCAGTCAAATTCCTTTCATTCACTTATGCACAAATACCTTTGGTAAAGATAGTAATTCATCTCTTCTCTCGACAGATTGAGTTCCATAGCCTTGGTTGGCAACCAGTCTATTGCAGAAAGAAATGACATCCTGCTGTATGGGAAATCTACCTAGTTACTCATTTCTAATGAGAGACATGGTTGCTTAAGTATATCATGTATGACATGGTCACCCAAGTGTATCATATAGGATATATGTATAATGTATGACTGACTGACTGATATATGGGACAAGTTTATGGCAAGTTGAATATTGAAATGCATTATTTATGGGGTGGGTTTGGGCAGGTTGGATGCTAAAGGGTTAAAGCAGTTTTCATAAAAATGCTTTTCATGTTATAACTGTTATCACTCTTTTTAACATTAATGGAAGTTTTTTTAACCTTTAACCTTTTTTTTTTTTTTTCAATATAGTGTGGAATGTCAATATCTTGATTATATCAGTATTTTCTCTTCTGGTTACATGTGGTATCCATTTTAGTTGTTGGAAGTCTTCAAGTATTTTTTTTTTTTTTTTTTTTTTTTTTGTGATTGTCTAGTGGCAGTGTATAGGATCTGATAAAGGATTCATTTACCTGAATTCTTTTAAAAAATTTTTTTTTAAATCATTGATCTTAGAAAAAGTGTTGAGTTCATCAATCTCTAAATGATTGAGATGCCATGCATGACATTCATGTGAGTCTAAACCTGATTAATCGAATTAAGAATATGACTTATGACTCTAGTTCGAAGGTTAATATTTTGGCTTTGTAGCATCTCTACAGTGTTACACTAAATTATATCTAGTGTAACCTATGTTCAATTTTCTTATCTCCTATATTAATTTTATTATGGAATTAGAAAATTTTGTATGTGCCGACATAGCCAAGAATTGTTACATTATGGAACAATCTCCCAAAAAGGTGCTTCCCTAATTATTACAATCTTAACCTCTTCAAGTCTTGGGTCAGCTGTTAGCTATCCTACATATCCTCATAATGATCACTTCTTGCTTCATCGTTGTATTCCCTTAGAACAACCTCGTTTTACTATTTATCTTGAGTGGCTCTTGGGTCTTGTATTGGGTAAACAGGAGTAAAACAAAAAAAAAGCTTAATACTATAAATTTCAGCTGTTTGAAAGCTGTAAGATAGAAATATCCATTCTACTTTCAGCCACTTCTTTCAGGGTTGAAAAACAATTATTCAATTAATTCTAACATAAAAATTTGGATTTAAATATTTTTACTAATCATGAAAATTAAGCTTAATCCATTGTGGTCAGTTTCTTCCCAGCAAATAATTATGGAATTAAAATATTTTTATTTCCCTATTTATTTTTTCTAGTCATTTCACCCCAAGCATATTATATTACCTTTTTATATTAACTTTGATGAGGAAAGAAACTCAACTGGCATATTTCCATGGGATAAACATTTTGTCAGTGAGCTTCAAATTTTTCTACCCCTTAACTAGAGATATCTTATTACTGGTGCAAGTACAACCATAATTTAGGTGTAATTCTATCTAAAAGAGTAACAAGGCATTTTAAAACTTTTAAAAAAGTTATTTGTATCTTTTTGTCTTAGCCATTTTTAGTAAATAATCCTTGAAAGAAAAAGAATCCTGTATGCAGTTTGAAGTAAATTTGTCCATTCTTTGAATATTGGTTTGGTGCCCCTGCTATATATTGATAAAATCCAAAGAATCTACAATGTTATTGGTCCTGACCTGGCATCTCAGCTGCAGTCACTTTCCCATTGCCATAATGTAACTTCCATGTGCCTTTTTCAAAAATACTTTTATAATAAATGTTCTAATGAACTTTTGTTTATGGTACTGAGACTGTATGAATTTACAGTAATAAATTAGTGGCAAGGTCTCCTCATTTCAGTTAAAATGTCAAGACCCATAAGTTCTATGCCAACAGTTTCTTCTCTCACACTTGTTGCTTGTGGAAAATTAACTTTGATTTTCAAAAATTTACATATAATGTCAGTTATCTTCTCTTTTATTCCTGTTCTTTTATTGTTCTCTCTCCTTAAGGTTTTTTCCTCATTCTCTCGTACTTGGTAACCCCCCCCCCCCCAATACATCTTAGTGGCTTTAGTGCCTTTATTAGTGAAATTATTAAAATTTGTCCGTGCATTGAATATTCCTGCCATATCTGGTCTGGTGCTCATTTATATATCTTTAGCTTCTTGGCGAAATTCAATGAAGAGTCCGTAATGTAATTGATCATAACCTGACATCTTGACTTCAGTCTGTTTCCTACTGACATGATGTGGCTTCCCTCTGCCTTTTCTACAAATATTTTCGTGGCAATTGTCCAAATGAGTTTTCCTCCTTGGTACCTCAACTGCATTAATTTAAGCCTGCTACTAGATTAGCAACTAGGTTTCACTATTTTACTGTGGAACTAGCGAGATGTAACTGTATGTTATATTCGAATAGTTCCTTTTTCTTGCTTCCCTGCCACCTACAACATTAAAAAATTTAAGTACAATTCTAATATGCCATCATCTTTCTTCCTGAATACTTTTTTTGGTCCTTTCTCCCAACTAAAGTTTTCTCTTTCACTTCCAGTAATGCCTTGCATTTGAATGGCATTACCACCTTGAAAAGATTAAAAATAAAATCCTCAACCCTGTAGAAATGTACACTATTGGCCAAAATTATTAGGCAACCCCTGTTTTTTTAAAAGAAATGATGTATTTCATACTATTTTTAGTATTTATTTAAAAAATAATATGAAATACATAATTTTCTTTAAAAAGCTGGGGTGGCATAATAATTATGGCCGCTAGTATATATTCATAGGAACTGTCGTCAACCTGTAAAAGGTACAGAGCATCAATAATGTAGGATTTTCACTATAACCTAATATTGTGTGAAACAAGTTATAATAATCTTGCTATTATTGTTGTCATCATCATTAACACTTTAATGTTGACTGCCTCAGTAATTTTTTGTGTAATATTTAATGAAAAAATGATGGGACAGCTTATAAATATTCGCATCTTTTATTCACTTAGAATTTTGTTGTTAAACACATCCATGGTGTTAGAAGAATTAGATTGTGAAATTATTGTATAAGAATGTCTTGAAGTATTTGCTTGAGAATTGGTTACAATTTGCACAAAATTAAAAATATAATAAAATGGTTAATATATTAACTAAATTTAAGTACAGGCTCTTGCAGATTAGACAAAAATGCCAAGTATGAGTGATTTTGATGAGTTGGTAAACACTAAATATATTTGTCAATGACAAAGCAAACAAATCACTAGGTGACATTTTCCATTTGTATGATTTACAATTATGTGAAAGAAATTTGCTATAAATTGTAACCAAAAAAGTTTCATTTCAGGAAATGACGTCACTTTAACTGTGCACACAACAATTAAATTTCATTTTCCTTTTAATTTAGTATTAAGTAATTATGATGTGCATTGTGCTGCAATGAATACGGGCTTGGAACGAGAAATCAGGGAGCTGAGTTTGAATTCAAGTTGACTTTCGTTGCATTCACTTATGTGCAAATACCCTTTGGAAAGGTATTAATCCATTTCTTCCCTCCAGCTGTTGGTTAAATAACAAGATAAATTGGGTTCTATAGCCTTGGCTGACAACCAGTCTACTGCAGAAAGTAATGGCAACCTACTGCAGGAAAATCTTCTGCCCAGTCAGTCATATTTTGAAAGAGACCTGATTGCCCAAGCATGTATCATGTATGGTACTTAACTGCTGAATTACTATAAGTGATTTACTACTTAACGTATTGTTCTTTACGTACATAACCTAACATCCTCTATATCTGTCAACAGAACCCTCATTTTGTAAACTTGTACAGAAAACATTTATTACGATAGTTTCTTTGACTGTGAATAAAATAAAGATGTCAGAGGAATTCTTTGGTATTGAGAAACAATCTTGTTTTGTTTGGAATAATTTTTAATGTGATTTAACAGAAATATGCTGAGAATACCATGAGCCTAATGTGTGAGCAACAATTTTCTGGAAAGAATGGAAACAAAAAAGTTATGCTTAACATCAAGAAGAGGCAGTTGAAATTTCTGGGGAACATAATGAGGAAGTAGGGCTTGGAAAATCTGATACTCACAGGGCAGATTGAGAGAAAAAGGGACAGAGGAAGGTGACATGTAACAAGAAGTCTATTGGAGACACTGAAACCAAACTGGTGCAACAATTTATCTGGGAAGTGTTTTAACGGAGAATAGAAAGTGAGACAATGAAATCTTAATGTGCATTGGGATAATGAAAGCTGTATTCCAAATGCTAAGCAGTGTATTAAGAAACAGAAAATATTAGAAACAAAGAAAAGAATGCTGAACTATTATGAAATATCAGTTCTATGTGGCAGTGAATGCTGGACAACCTTCTCACAGGTGAAGAAGAGACTTGAAGCAACAGTAATAAAGTTTTATAGAAGGATGTTGAGGACATCATCAGCTGAACATGTGAGCAATAATAAAATGGCAATAAGAACACTTCTACTTAATATCAGGAAGAGATTATTAAAATTCTAGGTCATATAATGAGGAAAGAGGGTTTGTAAAATTTGATACTCACAGGACAGTTTTAAGGTAAGAGAGAGGAAAGCAACAGATGATCTACTTGGTGAGCTTCAGTGAAAGAATAGCAAAGTAGAGACTGCGAAAGATGGCAAAAAAACCAGAATTTACAAAGAGCTACAAAGGACAGGAAATTGTGTAAAGCCACAATTGTCTGTTCTGAAGGGACACAGCATATAGAAGTGTATTGATCTTTTTTAAAGAGAGAGAAGTCATGCTTAATAATGATTAGAGACTAGCCTTAACAAGAATATATTTATTTTAGTTTAAAAGAAAACTTAAAAATCTGACTAACCAGGCCAGCATAGCAATTTACAAATTACATTTTCAGTTCTTTACTTGAAATGCAGACCAATAGATTTATTTACATTATTTGGGCTGTTGTTCTCATCTTTATTGCTATATCAACATTTGGACTGTTGTACTCTCTGACTTTTAGGTGATTGGAACATGGATAGCAGAACAGGCTTTGTGAGAAATAACAAAATGACAAAATTTATTAAGAGCTATAATGGATAGGAAGGACACATGGCCCAGTGGATAAAAGCATTGGTTAGATCTAGTGACTTGACCCAAAGAGATGTTAGTTCAATTCCTGGCAAAAACTTAGTTAAGGTAAGGGGAGATAACCAAGACACCTGGAAGTAGTATGATTCATGGAACAAAAATGATCTACCTTCAGTGATTGAAATAAAGTGTTTGGTTCAAAATGATAATTACCTGTACAATGGCTGAAATGTTGTGAATATGGCAATAAAGCGGAAGGCAACAGTCCGAACAATGTAAATAATTACAATACCTCATCTCAGAAATATAGACAAGACAGAAGTTTGTCTGATATTTTTATTTTGAAGGAATTAAACAAAAACAAATATTGCCTGTTTACTTGTTTTGAATTAATGTTTTATTTAACTACATTTATTAGGCATACTTCTAAATGCAAATTTGAAACCTGCTTCGTCCACAAATGGTAAAAAAACATGCAATTAATAATGAAAACATTGAGATAATCTATTGTGCTTGCTTGTTTAATTTTTAAAAAAAAACAGCATTTTAATGGATTTCTTTTGGAGAAAGAATTTATGCAAGTCATGGTATTTACAAAAACAAATATTTTCTATAACTATTATTAGTCTAATTAAATTATATTTCCTTTCTTTTTTGCAAGCTTTAAAATTCTATCATTTTACAAGATTAATTTGTTGAAATATTCCTCTTATAATTATGAAAATGAATTTGACATTTTTTAAATTCTGCTTTTGCTACTGTATTGATCCAGTTAGATTTCCTTTTTTCTCTTCACATTTTTTTAATGGTCTAAATGGATTTGCCATTATGCCAAATTAATTTTTTTCTTCAAATCTATTTCATTAAAGATTATACATGTAATTACTCTATTCTGTTAGCTTACCAATGCCCAAATATTACTAAGTTTAATAAATACAACTTATTATTTTTGAGTTTTTCTCATTAGAATCCATTTTGCACATTTTATGAATCTACCATTCATCCTTGTATTGAATATTGTTGACAGTCGGATGCTCCTGCTGTTTATCTTGAGGTTCTCGACAAAATCCAAAGGAGGATCTGCAATATAATTGATTTTGACATAGCAGTTCACCTACAGTCACTTTGTCATGGATGTGATGTGGCTTCCCTCTGTCTTTTCTACAAGTATTTTCATGGCAACTGTTCTGGTGTTCTTTTTTCCCTGGTTCCCAACCACATGTATTTATTTGTGCTACCAGACCGGCATTAAGGTCCCGCCCTTTTGCCATCTAAATAGTTAAATGTAACTCTTCTACTATAACAGTTTCTTTTTTCACATTTCCCATTTGTGGAACTCTTTCATTTGCTTGATTCCTTGATAACTACAATCTTTGAAAATTTAAATGCAACATCAATTGCCATCTATGTATTTGATTACCATCCATCTCTTATCATTTCTTCACTATCCCTTGTATCTTGTTCTTTCTCTCATTGTAACTTTCTGCGCATCAGTGGCAGTTTTGCCTTGCTTAGGGGGAAATGATTATAAAAAAAATAAATAAAAAAAGTATATATTTCTCAAATCCCTTAACACCTCGTTAACACCTGCCATTCTTAAGGACAGGTCAGTCTGCTGAACAAAATGTCAAGAAACCAGATGAGGAAAACAAAAGATCAATGACCCTGTACCAAAGCAAGAGATAATCCTATTGGCACTCAACACACTCACCAGCTATTTACCAATCTCAATATAAATACAGGAAAGGAGGGCTTTGAAGTCAGTTTTCTCTACTCTTTTGCCAAAAAAAGGTTGATCCACTCAGAACTGTCTATTACGAAGAAAGAGGGAAATTTTGGCATCAATTTTGAATTTGAAGATAAAAAAATTGATCTGAAAAGACCATTAAGATTCTGTGACAATGTAACACTGAATAGGAAAAACCAAGCAAATAATAGTAAAATTCTTGCATATTTTATTGCATTGTGTCTACAGTGTTTTTTTATTGACAGCTACTCAAGGCCATACTGCCATTGAGTTATAAACCAAAACTCTGTCTTGCAATGTTATCAAAACCCGGACTTCTTCCAGATTATTCAGTATTCAAAAATTACAAAAAAAATTATAATTCCTGTATCCATCATTAGATCTAATGGATGCAGAAATTATAAAAGGCATCATCTTAATTTTAAATGCCTGTCTTTTCAGGACATAGGCAATCATAATGCTCTGCAGTTTCTTTCTGTAAATTGCTGTCTTGGGAAAAATAACGGAGTGTGTTGTTTTTTATTTTTTAATTTTAATTTTTTTGGTTACTTCCCATGTTGTGGTGCAATGGATGAATGAGAAACTGGAGAGCCAAATTTGAATTTGTTGCATTTACTTACAAATATTTTTGGAAAAGGTAATAATCCATCTCTTCCTCCAGCAATGGGTTAAATAACAGAAGACTGGGTTCTACAGCCTTGGCTGGCAACCAGTCTACTGCAGAAAGAAATAGTAACCTACTGTTGGAAAATCTTGTGCTGGAAATATTAAGTTAGACATTATGGACAGAAATCTACAAATACTATTATATAGTAATATACTGTAAAATTTGCTCCTCAAGTTCTTTTGGTTAGATTCTACATGTCTCAACAATATGTGGCTGTTGAAGAAAATCAAGCACAGGATTGAACTAGGATGGTAGGCCTTTAGCAGAGCTGGCTACAATATCACACCTCTTCTATGTGTCATATCCCTTCAGGACATAGGCTATCATAGCCTTCCACATCTCCCTGTTCCTCATAGCTCTTAAAACCCCTTCTCCTGTTACTCCTACCAAATTCTGCTCTGCCATTCATCTACTCAAGCCCATCAAGTATGTCATGTGCTGCTTTCCCTGTCCCTTCTTCCCTCCATCCATTCCATGAGTATTGGATTCTCCAAGCCCTCGTTTCTCATTACATGTCCCAGAGACTTCAGCTGTCTTTTTCTGATATTAAGTATAAGTTTCGTTTTCATTTCTGTCCTCTCCAAAACCTTGTCATTACTCACATATTCAGTCCTCAGCATCCTTCTGTAGAACCACATTTCAGCTTTTCCTCATCTTTGATGAGATTGTTCAGCATTTGCTGCCATATTGAAGGATAGACATCATATACCAATCCAGTACTCTTTGTTTTTGTCTCTCAATAAACTATCATGGCTCTGAAAAGAAAGTTTACAGCAAAGGCAAATTATGTTGCATAAAGTTGAGAAAATGAATTCAGTAGAAAAAGCTGGGTAATTAGCAAAATGATTTGTTTTCTGAAAATTGAAAGTAACAAATAAGAGAATTTTTAGTTTTTATTGTTTTTAAAGATTTCTTCTTTAATGAAAACCAAAATGAATACAATTGTTGTTGAATAATATCTAAATGTATTTTTTGCTTTTATGCTGATCAAGTTTTAAAATTTAAACAAAAGTCTGATCACTTCAAAATATTTCACTGATTGTAGATGATAGCTGAATATTAAACCTTTTTGTAATATTTTTAGGTAGTTTTGATTACTCCACCCTAGGGTAGGTAGGGTTGATTATTCCACCCTAAAGTAGGTTGTGTTGATTACTGCACATTTCCTAAAATTGATAGTGTAATTATAGTGAGGCAATGTAAATATAATATGCTTGATATTTTACAAGTATTTGCATCTAGTGATATTTGTTTGTCAGAATTTGTGGGTAGATGTATAGGCCTTGTTCCAGTATAATTCTTTTGTTAAACAATGACCAAGAAGATATTACGAGGTAGGAAAGACTTTAAAAATGGACATTTTGAGTAGGGATTCTAACCATAAGAATTTGTAATTTTTAAAAGAATTTGGCTTGCTCCCTCATAAAATTAACCTTTTACAGCACACATTCAATGCTTGTGGCATGAATAGTCTTAAAGAATTGGGGGTTACTAATGTAGTCAGTCCTCTAGATATGAAGGTAAGAATATTAATAGAAGCATTTAAAAAGGCATAAATGTCACTAATATATGTGAAACGGGATGGTTTTTCACTTTTAGAAAATCAACATTGTACTTGGTGTGAAGGATTAAGTTTGATGTGATAAGTATTGATGCTAAAAATTAGATTTATAACTTTTGCCTGTCGTTGAGTATTTAGTTTTGAAGATTTGAAAAACAATGTACTTAATACCTAATTTCCACATATTTTTGCATATAAACCAACTTCAAAATTTTACTATTTCAAAAATAAATCTAAATGAAATTGAAGAGTTTTGTAATTTGCTTGAAGCATTGTGTATATAAGATGTATGGGTAGGTATTTAAAGGCTGTCACAATGTGTTTAGTACAATAAAGGAAGGTAAAGATGTTGGGTATTACCTATTTATTATTCATTAATATTTCGAGATCAGAATCTAATCTTCAGAATGATAGAACTTGGTTGCAAGTTGTCTGCTGCTGGACTGTCCATTTAAATGATTGGTCCACTTTTGCTGCTACTGCTGTCATTAATTGTAGTGTGTGTGTGTGTCTGTAAGTGGGTTAGTTTGTGTGTGTGTTTATGGTTTATATAAGTTCGTGCAGTAGTAGGATATGGCTTTTTCGCCTCTTTTTTAAAGTGACAGCAGGCACTATTTTATGGTTTCATGATATATCTGTTTACTTTAATTCATGGTTTAACATGTGCGCAGGTTTTTGGCATTTATGCATCATCTTCAGAATGGTGGTAAGTGCCGTTTTATGACCTGATGTTTTGTCTTTCTGCTTTAATTGGCGGCATGTTTGTTACATTTTGTTTCCCTCTTCTGGTATTCGGTCTTGTGTGTGTGTGTATATGTGCGTATACTTCTTGTAATTTTTTTTTCCCCCCTTCTGTGATCATTTTCTATATACATATATTTATATACCTTTTCCTTGTATCGTGTGTGTGTGTGTGCATATAGATATATGTGTGTATGTGTTCTGGTATATAGTATGTTGGAGTGTGTGTTAATATATATTGCGTGTGTATGTGTTCCAGTGGATGTTGGAGTGTGTGTGTGTGTGTATATATATATATATATATATATTTTTTTTTTTTTTTTTTTTTTCTTTTTGTGCGTGTTTTGGCTTATAGCATGGAATACTTGTTATTGGTCTCATGTTTATAGGCCAGTATTTGTGTGTGTGTTAGTCTGTGATTGCACTTTACTGTTGTGGCCGATGTGTGTCAGGTGCGTGATAGTGTTAATGATTCTGTTATGTAATCTAGATTGAGTTCCTGTCTATTGTTGATCTGTGGTTGGAGTTTAGCTATTATTAAGGACTCTTTACTATGTAAGTTTCCTAGGTTCTGCTCTCTTGCTTCAATATTGACTGTTATATTTTTGTCTGTGTTTTTGCTTTTTTAGGTGTTTGTAGAATGATGATGCCTGCGTAAGTGTTCTTTGATTCTAATGTGTAACAATCTGGTGGTTCTGCTGACATAAAATTCTTTGCATTTGGTGCATTTTATGCGATATAACATAGACCTGGTGGCATATACTGGTGTCGGTAACAGGGCAATTGGGCAGTGTATATGCGGTGTCATTTCTAGTATGTTGTTTGTTGTAGCTGTAATTGAGGTGTCTATGAAGGGTTAGGCCGTAGTGGACCAGTTGTATGTCCAGTCCCTCTCTGCGGATGGCTCTACTTATTTTCGTGGTGAGGTTTTTATTGAAGTGTGGTAACCTCAGGAAGCAGGTGTTAGTGTGACACCTTTGGTCTTTATTGCCTTAACTTTCCAGGCAACCAACATAAGTTAACCGTTGGTCTTCAATAAAATTGATATTTTTTTGTATCAGATACATTGAATGGGAAATATTCAAATCAGAATTCTAATTATATCCACAAGTAAAATATACCATTTTTTTATTTTTTTTTTATTTTTTTATTTTTTTAACTGTACTTGATAAGTAAAGGATGTGTTATGGTGCAGTGGATATTGGTGTTTATTCTCTCTAGTTATGGGTTAAATAATAGAACAGATTGGTTTCTATAGCCTTGGCTGGCAACCAGTCTATCACAGAAAGCAATAGCAACTTCCTGCAGGATAATCTTCTGACCAGTCAGTCATGTCTTTTGAGACATGATCACCCAAGCGTGTATCATGTATGGCACTTGACTCACTGATTGATAAGTAAAAGCTTTAAAAAAATCATAAAATATTCTGAAAAAGGCTATTAAATAAATAGATGTGTTAGATCATAATTAATAGAAACAAAAAATAGATGTGTATATAAAAACATAATACAGCTGGGCAGAAATTAAGATGAAATGTTTTAAATTTGCATATTTTTTTGAAAATTGTGCTAAAATTACTGCACTGTACAAAATATTACATAAATTGATCAATATAATTTCTCTTTGAAGTAAATAAAGGTTTTACTTGATGGCAATAATAACAGTACTTGATTAATAACAATGTGCCATGTGTCTTGTCAATATACAATTTGTAAAACGTCAAGAAAATTATAAATTTTTATAAAGCTGTGCTGTAAGGTTTCACTGATTACCAGAAGAAATTTCAATGCTACAATTTTTAATCTAAACTTAATTTTTACTAAAAAAATGATAAATATTTGGTAAAACATATTTTGTTTTGTTATTATTTATCATTTCAAATCCCCCAACTTTCAAATCAAGTGCAATACCTCAGTTCCAAAATTGATCTGCCCTAATGATCTAACTCTCTATATAGCCTTCTTTAGAGGTATATCACAGATGGTATAATGGTTATAAATGCTTCCCTTTTGGTTGTCTTTTTTTAAATCATATCATATCATATCATATCACCCCAATCAAGGCGGTAATGCCACTGAAGCGCAGGGGGCTACGTAAGAGTGAAAAGATTGAAAAAGAGAAAGCCAGAAACCACATCCTAAACAGGGAACAAGGGATGAGCCTCTTCACCTGTTCAATAGATGTGGGTGGAGTTTGAGCCGGGCGATAGACTAATCTATCTACTCCAATTGAAAAAAAAATAAATAAGAGTGAAAAGATTGGAAAAGAATGCGGGAGAACTGAACAACAATAAAAAAAAAGGAATGGAAAAAGTAAGCTTCAAACATGTTTACCAAAAACTTCATTTCCCTTTGCCAATCTGTTGTTTGTCTTTCTGTTCAGTTTGATGTCGGAGGATATAACCTGATCTCAGTACTGGACTGCTTCCAGATTTGTCAGTCTGATGCAGATGGAAACTGACGGATCTTTCTGCTTAGGTGTAGGTTGCTGAAGCAACAGACTCCATACATAGATATGCTTAATTAGATTTAGCATAAATTTCTATCTTTCCAACCTTGAATTTTATGGCCTGTTAGGGTGATACAATTTACATTTTGATGGGATTATTTTATGACAGAAGGTAATTACTGCTTAGTGAAAGGTGGCTTAGCTTAATTTAGTTATTTTGAATACTAAGGTTCAGTGCAGTGGGGGACATTAGTACTTTAATTATATGAAAACATACTATATTTTAACAGCAATTACTTTGAATATTATTATTAGTTTGCATTTAAAAAATAAATAAATAAATAAAAAATATTTCTCTTGGCTATTTTTCTTTTCTCTTTTTCTTCAACCATTTCACCCCAAGCAAGGCAATAAAGCCACTAAGACACAATGAGGTTACTGAAAATTTTTAAAAAACTTGAGAAAATAGGGAGATAACAGAGCAGGATGCAGAGAGACAGATGATGGTGACTGATGTTGCATTTAAATTTTTGAAGATCATAGTTGACAGAAAGGTAAGAAACCAGCAGTAGCAATTATTGGCATAGAATTTGATTACATCTTGCCATTTTGGCTGTAAAATGATGAGGCTTTGCTGCCAGTCTTATACTCTACTTAAATTCATGAAGCCAAGATGCTGAAAAGGAATCTCGTCTGAACAATTACCATAAAAATATTTATAGAAAATGCACAGGGAAGCTACATTATGAAAGAAGAAAAAATTGAAGTGCCAGGTCAGGACTGATAACATTGCAGATTCTTCATTGTATCTTATCAAGAATCAAAATGCATTGCAAAAGCACCAGACCAGATGTAGCAGCAATATTCAATCTATGTACGAATGATAGACTTTAAAAAGTGTAAGATAAGAAAAGTTATCTAGAACATAGTGAATCAACTTTGCTAGCAGCAGGTCTAGTAGTTGATTGTATATAGTCATTCAACTTCATTTCAGTGGAAAATGTCACTGAGAAGGTGCAATAAATTACTTTCCTGAGGGTTAGCATCAGCCATAGATCTATTTCCTTTAGCGAATCAATGCCCCCGACAGGAGATTCGGTCACTCACTGACCAATCAACAGGCGGAGCAGTTCAATTTTGGAGTTAAAAAGCTATTACTTTGCCTAGTTGAAGGTGATTTTTGAGATCACTTAACAATTTGACCTTATCTTTCTCACTGTTAAGATGGGAGTAAATATGTGTATTTCCTTCCTTCGTCTCCCCCCCCGCCGCCGCCTTGTCCTTTCTTTCCTTCGTCTCCCCCCCGCCGCCGCCTTGTCCTTTCTTTCCTTCGTCTCCCCCCGCCGCCGCCTTGTCCTTTCTTTCCTTCGTCTCCCCCCCCGCCGCCGCCTTGTCCTTTCTTTCCTTCGTCTCCCCCCCCCCCCCCCGCCGCCTTGTCCTTTCTTTCCTTCGTCTCCCCCCCCCCCCCCCCTCCCCCCCCCCGCCGCCTTGTCCTTTCTTTCCTTCGTTCGTCCCCCCCCCCTCCCCCCCCCCTTTGCCGCCTTGTCCTTTCTTTCCTTCGTCTCCCCCCCCCCCCGCCGCCGCCTTGTCCTTTCTTTCCTTCGTCTCCCCCCCCGCCGCCGCCTTGTCCGTTGCCCTTTCTTTCTTTCCTCTCTCTTGCCCACTTTCCTTCCTCATGTTTACCTCATTTGTTTTTTAACTTCTTTTTTAACTTTCCATTCTAGCTGCTGCCCACTTTCCCTGTTTAATCAATTTTCTGAATGTAACTTACTTTTCATCTTTAATGCTCACCTTTACTAAAATCTTCACTTTCGTTCACCTGTTCATTTGTTTTATTCATGTCCCATTGATTGATTTCTCTTTTCCAATCATTTTCTTTCTTCATTAAGTCTTCTTCAGTTTTTGTTGCATATCTTTTGATCAATAAGCACACACCTAATGAAGATCTGTTTCCTTTACCCGATACCACTGCATCTATACCCTCTCGAATGAACCATGAGTTTTAAGTTTGGGTATGAACAGTGGATCAATAAACCTTGTACAGGTTCTTTTACCTTCTTTCCAGTTATTACAGCCCAGCTATTCATTTATTCTAGGAATATCAACATGTGTATAAATGGAAGAACAATTAATTCTTAAATATATGACTGATTATAAATTGTAATACTTTTCACAGTGAAACAATGGGTGAATATTTACTGGAATGAAACCAAAATTTTGATTAATAGAAGATTGATGTTAAATGTGGAATTCTTCAGACTTTACTGAAATGTAAACAGATTGTAAATATTAATAGTATTTTCAAGAAAGCCTACTGTTCATTCTATTTTATAGTGAAAACAGTTTTTGTATTGATATATCAGTCTTCCCTTTGAAAAGAGATCAATATCATACAATTCAATGTTTTCACAATAAAACTAGTAATTAACCCACTAATGTTGAATTTATGGAATATAGTTAAATATACCATTTGAATTTCAACTTAACCTGCTTTTAAAACTATTTACAATAGCTTACATAAAATTATGTTGTTCATATTGAATATATATATTTATATAGATATTTTTTAATTTCAGTTATATAAAGATTGCAATGGCTTGTAAAAAGACATTGTAAAAAAAATACTGATTGATGGAAACCCAGAGCCAACTAATTGGAGAAAAAAAAATTGTAAATATAGGCAAGATAAGAACAAGAGAAAAAAAAAACTGGCTTTAAAAAATGTCATCATAAAAAGTGATTTAAAAAAAAATATTATGGATAAGCAGGAAAAACTCATTAACCAACAAGAAAATATATAAAATTTTTAAAAAATCCATTATAAAATGGATTAACTTTGACCTATTTCTAATTTATTTATTTAAACATTATTTTTAATGGATACTTGTATTTGTTCTTTTTCATTCTAATTAAAGATTATATTTATTTACATCTACTGGCCTGAATAATTGAGAAGTCTTATTAGAAAAATGTGTTCTCTGGCAGGATTCAAACCTGCATCTCCTAGGGGAAACTGTCATTAGATCTGTGGTCTTTACCTGGGCAACCACACAGGACTAGCAGTCAAAGAATGCTTTTTAAATACACACTCTTCTGATTTTTCGAAATATTCACTGTTTTCATATCCTAATGTATTATAAAGACAAATTATTTATGAAATTTTTACAAAATGGATTAATTTTTACATATTTTTAATTCATTTGTTTAAAATTAATGTTTAAACATATAAATTACACAGTCAAAATAACCTTACCAGGAAAAATACATGTTCTGCTTTTGATGACATTGAATATTTTATTGATAGTTTGACAAACATGCATTATTTTGAAGATATTCAGAAAACTCTGATAAGAGCTTTTTGAATGCATAGTGTATCATCCCATTCTATCTTTTGTTCTGTTTGAGATAAACATATCACACTATGTTATGCAAGTTAATGTTTTCACAATAAAACTTCTATTAACCAACTGATGAAAGTAAAAATTTTAGAATTTGCTTATATTTTTTATTATAAATAAGTGTTAGCTTATAAATATTTACAATAAGATATATTTGGTATAAGAGTCAGTCATGAAACTGAAGAGTTGTTTATTATATAGTTGGAAGGGTCGAATAGCTCACCAGATTTTAAAAAACTGGAACAACAGATGACTTCCAGGAGGTAGTGAAGCATTTATCATACAGTTTAGGGAGAACAGGAACCAATCTGGGAGCACACTTTTTAATGACTATTACAGGGATGCCATTGGTTCCACATGCTTCACAGGGATTTAGGTTAGAGATGATAGCAGAAGCCATCGAAGGGGTTATGTCTAAATGGAAAATTAGGCAAGAATACGCTGGATGAATCAAGAGTGGAGTTAGTGAATTTAGAGGCAAAGCATTCAACTTCCTCAGTAGAGGATGTTAACACTTCAGATTGATTAAAGAGGGGGAAGAATAATGACGTTTCACTTATTTAATAGGGTATTACTTGATTAGCAAACCACTTCTGTACAGTTGTGCCAGTTAAAGAACCTTCACCATACACAGCACATATATATCTTTTTTTTTTTTTTGTTGCTTGCAAGGCATTTTTGCTTTTGTGGTAATAATAGCATCAAGTGTCTAAAATTTTGATAGAGCCCTATTTATGGAATGGACTCTTCCTCTGTGAATAAATAATAACCTGTATAACTTCCAGGGATGCAGCTGTGAAACAGTTGAGACGCAGTGTAACTATGCCGTTCATACTTAGACTTCTATTTTACTATTTTGCTGATTACTAACACTTATTGTATATATGTTCTGTTATATTCTGTTTGAACCTATCTTTTCGATTTTGTGTCTTTCTTCATTGTCCTAACAGGCCACAACTTGGCAACAAAGATTCGCCACAACAAAAATGCACCTTATAATCCATTTTCATAGGAATGTAAAATTTGACACAACTAATTTTAAACTTTTTTTTCAATAGATAGTCTGAAGTGTGCTCTAATTGGAAATGTAAGCATATATCTGTCAATAAATTTGACATATTCTAACATGAATTACTAAAAACCAGCATGAACTTTGTGGACAATCCAATATTTAAGATTATCTTTGGTTAATCCAACAACCAGTTCACACCACTGTATATAGCCAACCAACTTAGAAGCAAACAGAGATGAAGGGGTATGTTTTTGAGCTCATATTTTAGGCAACAAAATTATAGGCCTATTAAAATTTGATAATGATAAAAGAATTATTTTAAGTTCTTAGACCCGATGTTTTCTGAGTAGTAGAGGTCAAAACCAAGAAACATTACAGAATATATTCATTCAAGACAATTCTGCAAAGCCCACCTTGCAAAAAAAAAGCATTTCAAAGTTGCTATATAAATGCAAATGCCCACCGACTTCAGATATTGAAAATTTATGCTTCATTATCAAAATCAATAAATCAGACAGATGAAGGTTATAGAATGTCAAGGTACCCATATCGACATGTAAAATAACTTAGTTTGATTTGTGTTAATTCTGAAATAAGGAGACAGGATGGAGAGGCAAGAAAGAGAAGGAAGAAGATGAACTTGTCAGATATCATACCATGATGAACTTGTCAGATATCATACCATGATGAACTTGTCAGATATCATACCATGATGAACTTGTCAGATATCATACCATGATGAACTTGTCAGATATCATACCATGATGAACTTGTCAGATATCATACCATGATGAACTTGTCAGATATCATACCATGATGAACTTGTCAGATATCATACCATGATGAACTTGTCAGATATCATACCATGATGAACTTGTCAGATATCATACCATGATGAACTTGTCAGATATCATACCATGATGAACTTGTCAGATATCCTACAGAACTAAATGAGTTAACAAAAATCACCATGAAGATAGAACATAGCTCACAAACCAAATTACAAAACGTACCAACAATCTACACTATAGACAGTCATGTAAGGATAGCTGACAAATAAACTGGCTCAAAGATGAGAACCATCTTAAAATTGATTTGAAAAGAAACAATTTAAATTCAATCCTGTAAATGTTTGTACTATATCAATGAATTTTGCATGTATAATATTAATGCTATCCGTTGAACTTTTCCCACCTGTGGAATTCCTTTTCATATACTTGCTTTCCTTTTCACACCTTTCCTGCCTGGGGAACTCCCTTCTGTATACTTGCTTTCCTGACAACTATGACCTCCAGGAATTTAAATCTCTTATCCACTTGACTCCAGTTCTTTCTACATTGCCCTGTATATTTTGTTCTTTTCCATTCTCTCTACCTTCGCAACTGTCTTCACATCTGTGTTTCCATCCTTCTCTTGCCCTTTCTCTGATACCCCCTGTAACTGGTCCATCTTTCTCTTCACTCTTCTCTTGTCTAAACTTTTACTCCTATGTAGCCCCTTGTGCATCAGTGGCAGTACCACCTTGCTTGGGGTGAAATGATTAGAAAAAAACATTTCGATCAGCCATATATCATAAAAAAGAGGAAAAAAGGTTTGAGTGTATACAATATCAGTTTATTATACAAGTTAATATTTTCTCAAAAGTTTTGGCAAAAGTTTTCAGATACATTTATAAGTGATATGTGTGTTAATTACAGCTTATTAATATTAATATCCTTAATAAAAAATATTGATAATAAATTGTTTCCTGGGTATTGACTTTCATTATGCAAACAATTTAAATGCAATCTAAACTTTTATTAATAAATAAAACCTAAAGCTATAGGCCAAAGAAATATATTTGACTTCTGTATACCATCTTCAATCATGGCTCTCCACAATTTCCTGTCCATTATAGCTCTTAATTACTTGTTTTTTGCCATTTCTCCCAAACCCTACCCTGTCATCCATTTGCTCAGTTTTGTCAGGAATGTTGGGCATTGATTTCTTCTCACCCTTTACTGCAATTGGCCCTGTGGTTATCAAATTTTCCAAGCTTTCTTTCCTCATTATGCACCCCAGAAGTTTCAACCTTCAACCTTCTGATAAATATAAGTGTCCTTTTTGCTGCCAATGTTTTTAGAATTTCGTCATTGCTCACATGTCTGGCCAATGGTATTCTCAGCATCTTTCAGTTTTTTTCCCCTCCTTTCTCCTTTCTCCATCTCCATGTGTGTTATTTGGCAGGATTTGAACCTGCAACCCCTATCAACATAGAGAAAGCCACCAAATGATCTGGTGCATCTTAGAATACCACGGTCTAATCAAAATCAAGCCTTATATTTCCTTTCAAATCCCGTAATGAAGGTAGTATTGAATGGACATGCTTCCAGATACTATCATACGAATGCGAGTGTCCCTTAATGCTCTATTCTAGGTCCTACCCTATTTTTGATCTTCATCAATGATCTCCCTGATGTAATCAGATCCCAAGTAGGCATTTATTGCTGACGACACAACAATTTACTCCTGTCTCAATAAGAAATCTGCTGAGGCTGACAATGCAAACTTTTTTGCTGATCTTGAAAAGGAACTCCAATCTGTGGTGGACTTTGGTAAGAAATGGCTTGTAAATTTTAATGCTTCCAAAAGGAAGCTGCTATCATTTAACCACCATAAACAACTGCTTCTACCCCCCCCCCAATCAGAATGGATCAGGCTAGTCCCCCCGAATGCAAAACACTGTGCCTCCTAGGCCTAACTCTATCAGCCGACCTTAAGTGGAATGCCTACATTGAATCCATAGCTAAATCTGCTGCTTGGAAGGTTGGTTCCCTTTGTAGGGCCAGGAAGGTTGGTTCCCTTTGTAGGGCCAGGAAGGTTTTCTTGTCTAAGTCTACCTTGCACATATATAAATCTACCATCCACCTGTGCATGGAATACTGCTGTCACATCTGGTCGAGTGCCTCTGCTATTCATCTTGGGCTTCTTGATAAAATCCAACAAAGAATCTGCAATGTAAAGAGTGGCTTAGGGATATTCACAGGGCTGTTTCCAATAATCATTTAAAGATTTTGGAATCAGTCTCTATATCACTATGTAAGCCACAATTTTATTTTAATTGTTTCTTGGTAATTGTATTTACATGTGATTTCCCCTTTCCTCAAAATATATATAAAATCGTGCCCCCCCCCCATTTGCTCTTCATTTTTGTTATTACTGTTCTTGCGTTTAATTTATTGCCAACACCATTTACTCCTGATGAGATATTGGATGAAAGGGCCTTTGAGACTCATAAATTCCTTGTTAAAACTCTGTGTGTGTGTGGTGTGTGTGTATATATATATATATATATATATATATATATATATATATATATATATGAGAGTACTACTTGATGACATAATTATTGCAAAAAAGAAAATAAGGCATTATTAAAGAGCAAACATGCAGTAAGAGCTTTCATAATAAATTTTAATCTTTGTTAGTAAAGAGAATGAACTGAGCTGACACAATCTTGCTATTGTCTCTCTCTCTCTCTCACTCCATGAATGTGACAGGAGAGAAATATAAATACACAACTATCTTTATTATAATAGGGAGGATATACTGATGGGACATTTTGCAAAGAGAAATTAAATGTGAAGAGTTCAAATCAATCTTCAGTGTCTGTAGTTGAGGTACTTGTCAGCTGGTGTAAAAAGAATGTCTGTTCACTATAAAAGTTCACCAAGAAAGATTCTTTCGAATCCCACGCCACTTGTAATTATTGTGTGTGTGTGTGTGTTGGGGGGGCGTGATTCAAAATCACGCTGCCTGTGGTTATCACCAGGGGGCAGTAATCTAACAGATTCCTATTAAAATTGCATTTCATGACTAGACAACCGCACATTGAGAATCTAATGTTTAAAATGCAGAAGAAACTTAAATATTTTTTTTTTTTTTTTTACACTGGTGTATATCAAATTTTTCTTAACATTTCACCTTAAGCAAGTTCATTAAGTCACTAAGATGTAAAGTGTTATTGACCGTTAAGAAAAGTGAGAAAATGTTTCTGAAGAGCAAGGACAATAAAAAGTACAGGATTCTAAGAAAGAGGCAGTTGACAGTTGATGATGCATTTGAAGATTGTAATTGACAGGAAAGCAAAAAGCTGGAAGAGTTCAACAGGCTTATCTGTTACTCTTCGACTTCTTATTGCTTCAACCATAGCTACTGTCTTGTATTCTTTGTCACTTGTAACAACTTTAACTGATGTTAATTTGGTGTACAAATTGGAGGTGACATCATGATAGCTGTGAATTCATTTTTCAAGACATTACCAGTTTTGTATTATGACAAACAAAAACTTAATGTTTTTATTATTTTTTGACACCTCAGATTTTTTTCTATTCAAATTTTTTTTTTTCCAGGTTTAATTCTGTTCTTTGCAATTTTTGCCTTACCAGATGTTTTTCTCTTTAATTTTTTTTTTTTTTTTTTTTTTTTTGGATATACCACAAATATTTGTCTATACTTCTGTGATGAGGTAGTATTTATACTATTAACATTATATATATTGATTTAGAAATTATGCTAGTTTTTCCATTCTCTATTTTTCCCTCTTAATATTCCAGACTTATCAAATAGACTGTAACTAATATATAACCTTGAACTTATTTTTTATATTATATTATATAGCATCAGATACATCAAGGGATTCAAAAATAAGCTTAGGTTTTAAGGTAACTTATTAAAAAGAAATTGATTTTAAATACAAGTTAATCCTGCACATTTTTTTTTTTTTTTTTTTTAAAGAATTTTAAAGATTTGTGACATAGCATTCATATAAAATATGTTTCTAAAATATATACATATTGAATCTAGTATAGTGATGGTTAATAAGGTAATATTACAAAATATGGTTGTTTAGTACACTTTCATTGTGAGCTTTACTACAAAGCCAGATGAACAAGCTTTTCTCTGAAGCAGCCATAGTGGCCATTTTGGTGCTGGATATTTTAGATAGAAAAGAAAAAGACCATCATTCATTGATTGATGGAAGTAGCATCTAATGTTTAAGCTCGGTGTTTTAAGTTGCTTGTAACTTGTGCTACTTCAACTAACAAAGCAGAATTGTGGTTGTGTTTATGAAATTTATGGACTACTTTGGCATTTTGTATAAACTTTTTACATCTTAGTTTCATAACACCTAAGCACAATAATTTTATCTGTCTTACTAAGATTGTTACAAATATAAAGATAGCCATCATGAGTGAATTTATTTTGGCCTAATTTCATTAAAATGTTAGCCATTTTGTAGGAAAGATTATTCCAATTTCTAAAAAGATTCCATTAGTTGTGCTAGTTAAATACTCTTAATGACAAACTCTGACCACTAAAAGATCCTATGCTGAAATGAAAGTGTAGTTGGTAGGACAATTATATAACAGTTTCTGAAGCTGCATCATAATATGGAACTTATCAAGTAATAAGTTTAATTAGTGAATTGTTCTTCCACAGGTCTACCTCAACTGGAACATGCATTACTTTTTTTTATATAAGGGAATGTATGAAGTGAGGAAATATTTTTTATAAAAATTCATGGTAAGAGCATAAAAATAAAAAACATCATGTCTAATTTTTTCTAATTATTACAAATTCATTGTGTCATTATCATCTAATGTGTTCAATGCACATAAAATGCTGTATAACATACATGGTTGGGTCTTGATAATTTTTTAAGAGCTTATGTTTTTATCAGCATTTTGGTCTTGGTATTTTAAATCTGATACTCTTAAGTACCTAATGAATAGTGGGCAGGGGCATTTGTTTTTTTTTTTAATTTTTTTTTTTTTAAAATTTTTTTATTTAGCAGTGTAGAAGGGTTGTTTGGGGGAGAGAAGAGTAAACATCAAATCTCTTATCCCAGTATCATGAATAGCGCAAATGAAAAACAAAATTCTCACTTTGAAAGAAATTGTCATTAATGACATTAAAAAAAAAAAAGTGAATACAAAATTTACAATAACAGCTTGCACAAGATTTTCCCTTTGTGCACCAAACACTTAGACAAGATGAAATCTAATTACAATTGTTGGGTTTCTAGAAAAAAAAAATGATCAACAAAATATTCATTCACTTCGATACATTCAAATTAGTTGAGAAGGAAGACTTCTCACATGTCACTGGGTTTATGTATTGTTTTCTTTTTAGACAACAGTTCAGTTTTGTGAACTGAGAATGAAAATTGAAATAAATCTCAAATTTTCATGAGTTTGAAATCAAGGTTAATACCTCAAATATTTGTGATAGTTTTTCACAAATAACTATAGAAATATAATCATAATCTCTCTTGATTTGAAGAATTGACTTCTTTATACTTTCCTTTCTTCTACTTTTTCTTTTTCATCGCTATTGACTTTTAGTTCTTAGTCCCGCTTTCAGTCCAGTCATTTGCCGTGAAAGCCAAAACTCTTTTCTTTTTTATTTTATAAATTTTTCGCTTCAAAAACAAAGTGCAAAACAAACTTTTTTTTTTTTTTTTTTTTAATTACCCTTAAATTGTTTGGATATTATTTTACATTTCACTTATTATTATATAAATTTTTATACTTTTTGAATTCCTTAAGTGATTTGCCTGCCCTTTATGAAGACCCCACCCACCAACTTGGATTAGGCACCGAAGACTGATTTGAATAGAAATGTTGTTACAGTTTATATATATTTTTATTAGCTTTTTGGTTTTGGTATTTTAAATCAGGATTGTTTGAATACAAGAGAAATGAAGGTATTCTTTTGTGTAATAAACAACATAAAAATAAATTAACTTTATAAAGGTCACACCTTTTTATTTTGTAAAGCCTTCTTAGTCTTCCAGGAATGGTCAGTAGAGGAAAAATGAATTCATCAGAATTACCAAAGTTGCAGAATAAGAATTTTTACCAAAGCTGAATTAAGATGGGCCAGCAAAATATAGTTGTTTACTAATTTTAGTCTGACACAGGGCTGTGCAAATATAGAATATTCAGAGTGAATATTGTTTTACTAAATGTTAGTTCAAAATATCCTGTTCATATACCAAAACAAAACACTATGAAAATATAAAAATACATTTTATGGTAACATTACCAACAATAAATTTTATCTGTAGTTGAAGGTAAACAATTGTATTCCAAATGTATTTAGTTGAATAATGTTCAAAATACACATTTGAGACCATAAAATTGCCCAAAATATTTAGATTTCGGCATTAAATAAGCCACAGAGGTTGATATACTGCAAAGCAAAATCAAGTAAAAATTCTGTTTTTATAGTAGAATGTAAAATGAAAATTTTGTATGATACACGCACACATGACAAAGTGAACCTTTTAGACAAGCCCAGTAACCCTTAATCTACTATGAAAAAATTAAAATGAAATATGCCATAGTGTAAATATTACAAGTAAATTTGATTTTAATTTGATTTCCTATTCAAATAACTGTTTTATGATTACAGTGGTTATTCAGTTAACTCTAAATGCATCAAAACGCTCTCCTGGTCTTATTTCTCTTGGTAGAATGAGGTGCTGCATTGTTTATGGATTCTTAGTTAATCATTATTGATGAGAACTGGTTCTGTTGTATGGGCCATTCTTAAATTAAGCCTGCAGGTTTTGTTGAATTTATTCAGCTATTAAATATATTATATTATTCAGCTGTGTTGAGTCAGATGATTTAAAGTTTCATAATTAAGCTTAAACACTACTTTATTAAATCAAAGTAAACGTTAGAATTGACACAATGTTGTCAATGGTCCAGCAAGGAATTTTTCATCATGATAAACACACAAGAGTTGGCAAACTACCAGAAGGCATTTTTGACCTAATCTTCACTCTCTCACACACGCACACACACCCCCTCTGTCTAATTTATACAAAATGAAAATAACCCTGACATCTCATTTTAACATATTTACCAAAATTATATAACTCTATTTTGAAATACTAAAAAATAAATTTATTCAATAAAATTGCCATTGGCTTCAATCATGGCCTCTGTATGATTTTAGAGTCTCTTGCAGCTCTTTTGCACAGTCTCCTTGTTAGTGAATGTTGTCATAACCCTTGGCTTCAGTTCATCTTTGGTGTTACAAAGAATTTTGTTGGTCTCTGGTTCAACTGCGTCCAATACATATAAAGGATGATGTAGTTGCAGAAATTGTCTGACAGCCACGACTGTTCTTCTGCTTGTGTGGCTTGGTGCTGAGTTCTGTTGTCAGACCTTTTTAACAGCCATCTTCTTGACCCAGAGCAGCACTACCTCTTGAAAGCACTTGATGTAAGCTTCTGTGTTGAGTCTGAGGCCCTGTGGGAAGGTGAATAGTGGCATAATATCGTGATCACTCCAAACACCATGATGTTGAGTGGATAAATTATCCAACTCTTTCTGAATCCTGTGCACGATCCTCAGATCGATACCCAAACACTCTGAAATGTTTGTATTGAATCTTCTAGTGTGAATGCCAAACAGTAATGTATGCCTTTCTAAATTTTTGACGAAGTGAATTGTCAAGTTCTTTTTCTCACAGACAGTACTATCCTGTGCAATTGATGAAAACTAAAGGTGCTTGCATGAAAGTAAAAATATAGAATAGCAACAATTTACCCATAACACACTGTATATGACCTGGAAAGTGTTGTAAATTGGTTGAGGAAAAGTTTAGTAAATAAGGGAAGTGAGGCAGGACCTTAACGCCTGACTGCATCAGTTTCTGCTCAATGGAATTAGAAAAAAAGATTTCTTGAATTTTCCTCCAGCATGTCCGACACCTTTTCACTTCATGACTCTGGGATAAAATATTTACAACTTTTGATGCATCACTTCCAGGTCACAAAACAACTCGGTCATGATAGTCTAACCAGGTTGCGACAAGTAGTCACAGATTACATCACCAACAAATGGTCAAGATCATCATAAAGAAAACTACATTTTCAGTTGTAATACAGAATTCACTTTTCATCAACAATTCATGATAAATAAACTTAATGATCAGTTTCTTAAAAAATAAACAAGCAAATTTTTTAAAGTTTCAAATTGTGCAAACTGCTCATCAGCAAAATCTGCATTTTATTGACTTGACTAATTTACACCAGATATTTTACAACTGTTGCATGAACTTCGCTATCAATGCCCAGGTGTTTTTTTTCTAGATAAGTTTTACTAATAATGCCCAATTCTTCTTCAGATAATGTCTAGCAACCATGATAAGGCTCATTTTGGAGATGCAGATCGCCAAAGCATAGTCTTGGAACTAATGATACTTTGCCTGTTTGGAAGCTAACCCTAGCTGACAAATGTGCCTGATATTGCACTTGGTTTTGATACTGAGTGGTTAAATTTAAAACTAATGGAGAATAATGGTACAATAACTGTTTATTCATTTCTGTATTTGCAACTGGAAAAAAGAAAAATTGAATAAATAAAAGTAAACAAATACGACACTGTTCTGAAGAGGAGCAACAAGCCTTTATATATATATATATATATATATATACAAAAGGAAAACATAATATATGTTTATAATATAATATAATATGTTTATATATATATATATATATATATATATATATATACATACACACACACAAAAGGAAAACATAATCTCAGTTGACATGTATTGTCATCTGTGAGACTTTATCAAGATAAATTCAAAGATTTTGTAACAACTACTTAAAGCAAAAATGTATTTTCTTTTTAAAATTTTTTAATTTAAAAATGTTCATAAATATTCTTCAGGTTAACCAAAAATCAGGCAAAATCAATGTTAATTTTTTTTTATTATATATTTTTTTAATGTTAATTAGTATTTAAATTATTTTGCATTAATTTGTATTATACATTTCAAATAACATGAATTTATGAACTTAACTGTTCTCTTTTAACTTATCATTTTCATAGTTATATATGTTGGCTTGGGAAAAGAGTAATTCTTTCAGGAATGAAGATATTTAAAAAAAAAAAAAATCTGGGACACAAATTTATATTTTGATAAGGTTCAATAGCAACTCTAGAGAATTTTTCTTCAAAGTTATTTTCTCTTTTAATAAGTTTGACATTCTTTATCAAATTTGTGGTTGAATTATTTCTATGCTTTTAATAAATTGTGTATAAAATCCTTTTTGTGTTCATAGATACATTTTGTTTCTTTTTAATTCTTTATTCCAAGAACATCATTTACTCCCTTTTGTGTATTAGACATTGAATTGTGTCACTTGGCATCCGCCATTGCTTGTCTGACTTTTCAGCTAACTTGCTGAATAATTATGAGCATTTAAGTTCAACAATTTTGAAAAAAACCAATAGCGTTAATGCTCTTGTATATAAACATGTTTCACAAAATGAAATCCTTCTGTTTGCCTTGATAAAGTCACTCAGAGGTTAAAATGCATCAGCCATGTTTTTCTTTTGTTTTTATTCATATTGTCCTTTTACAGATATACTCTGAAAATTTTACATATATAATCACACACACGCATAAACAGAAAGCAACAATGTTAAGCAAATGATCAGACTCCTACAACACAAAAATGGTCTTATATTCCAACCAAACATATTTGTAACACCACAGAAACTGGTTGTGATCAGGACACCAGCATAGAAGTGGATGTCCATCTGAATTGTTTAGTGTTTTTATTATGGCAATAAAATCTTCAAAGTAGTTGATATAAAATTTGCTTGCAACGATAAGTTACCAAATAGCAGACATAGTTCATAAATTTGTAATGCTGTTCAATGACGTCACACTGCGTGAAAGCTCGAAATGTTAACGGAACCATATATTTAAATGCAATGTAATGTATTATAACCAGATTTAAATGTGATTTTATTAAGTGTGGGTTGTTTTGATTTAATGTAGTTGGCCTCCGATATCTGAATGTCCTTTTTACTGTGTGTATGAGTGAGTATTATTGTGTTGTTGACTAAAATCTGTCTAACAACTACATGGCTATGTTTTTCTAAGAAATGTTGTTTAATTGAACTCTGATCAGAAAGGTGACAGGTAAGTCTATGGGAGAACGTGGTTGTAGTAAAACCAATATATGTAGTGGGTTTATTATTAGTACCAGAGATACAATCTCTGAACGGGCATGTAAATTGATACACTACATTGGTTTTCTGTAGAGGATTTAGTTGTGTGGTTGTAGGGTTATTAGAGACTATGAGGTCAATTGTTTTAATTTTTTTTTTAATATATAATGAGCTTAATTTGATTATTATTATTATTTATTGGTTTAACATTTTTACATATTATATTTTTGAGTGTTGTTTCATCTTGTTTGTAATTATGCATTTGGTTGCAATAGTATAGTGTTATTTAGTGTTTAGTCATTTAGTGTTATGTTTATTTTGGCGTACACTATTATTATTAATATTATCAATATTATTAGAGGTTTTAAGTTTGAGATACATTTTAATTTGTTGATCAATGATGAAGTTAGGAAAGCTTAGAACTAGTATAATAAAAAATATATCTAAACATTGGACAATTTTTCTTTTTCACCAGAAATTAGTCAAAATACAATGTTTAGAATGACTCATGATTAAACGTAATAGACATTTGTTGTCTGTTATATTTAACAATATATGTTTAGATAATTATCTGCTGCCTCAATACCATATATATATATATATATATATATGGTATTTTAGCAGTAATCCCTCTTTTATAGGCTTAAGGTCATATCGTCATATCACGTTGAATACACCAGTTCTCACTCGATCACGAAGTTAAGCAGTGTTGAGCCTGGTCAGTAAATAGATGGGTGACCGCTTGGCAATACCAGGTGCTCTAAGCATTTAGTGACAGATGTGCGTTGTGGTGCAATGGATATCGGCTTGGAAAGAGAAATCGGTGAGCTGAGTTCGAATTCCAGTTGAATACCCTGCATTCACTTAAGCATTGGTACCCTTGGGAAAGGTATTAATCCATCCCTTCCCTCCAGTTATGGGTTAAATAACAAGGGTAGGACTTGGGGACCCTACCCTTAAAAACAAATCCCAATAAATCTTGATACTCGAAAAGAAAAAAATATTATTAGACATAAAACTTATATAAAAACAACAATAAATTGTTAAAAGAAAAAGGTATTACTAGCAATAAATAAATTTAAAAAAAAATAAAATAAAATTTAGTTGGCAATAAATGACCTACCAAGATTGAGATGCCATCCAACAACCAACCCTTTTTTATGTAAGTGTTATTAAAGATGACTCATAAGGTATTGCAATTAATGTTTTTATTCAATTTTTCTTGTGTTTGTATAAGTGTTTTCTGGACATAGAACATTCAGTGTTTTTACACACTATCTGAGCACTTTCAGCTATTAGCCATTATCAAGGGTGTTTATTTTTTTTAATGAATGTTTAGTGAGTGAGTGATAGGAATGCTTTTTATTGTTTTCCAAACATGGTCAGCACATTGTTGATGTCATTGAGTACTGGATGTTTCTTTTTTTTTTTTATTAATGATTTCATTATTTGTAGCCTTTTTTTTCCCTTTTAGGTGTGGATGAGGCGATTATATTTTCTATGAGTATTTTGTGGATGAATTTTGCTAGATTATCTGTGTGTTCAAAACATTTGATAGACTTTCTATTTATTAATCCAACAAATTTTATTACTTCAACTTTATTTTTGGTCCTGGGTATGATAGTAAACTGCATCCAGTAACAAGGTCTCTGATGGGGAGGTTGTGAGGAGCATGGAACCACCTCTTAATTGCTGTTATTCCCAGGTCCACCTTGACTTGGAGTGGTAGCATTTAAGATCCCAGCTATGTGCAAATTGTTAATCCCCAAACTTGGGTCAAAACACTATGAAAGTATAAAAATAGACTTTTATAGAAATATATACATGAAAATAGACTTTTATCAAAAAATTAAATTGTTAAATGAAAAATATTACCAACAATATATTTTTGAAAAAAAAAAATTGGGGATCAAAACTATTGGAACATGATTGACAGGTGTTTCTTGTAGCCTTTTAAATTGACTGTTTAAATATTAAATAACTCTGAATGACCACTCTTAGGTTTCATCTGTAAAAACTGCATTTCTTGTTAAAAAGGATAGACAGCTCTTTTTCATGTTGGTTTATCAGAAAAACAAGCCATTCTGAAGCTGAAAAAAAAAAAAGAAGGAAAATCAATCAGAACAATTCAACAAATATTAGGGAGATGATTTGAAATGTCTTGAAAAAAAAAAACTACTGGTGTACTGAGTAACATAGAAAAGGTTAACCAAGGTAAAAAACAGCAGATGATGACAGAAACATTGTGAGAGCTGTGAGGAAAAACCTCAAAACAGTGACATTACCAATAACCTCCACAGTCCAGGGGGTGATGGTTTTGCAGTCCACTATTCGAAGATGACTTCAAGAGCAAAAATAAGGAGGCCATACCACAGGCTGTAAACCACCCGTCATTTATAAGAATTGGAAGGCAATATTGAAATCTGAGTGACAAAAGTTCTAAAAGAAAGATTTATGGACTGATGAGATCATGATTAATCTCTACCAAAGTGATGAAATTGCCAAAGTGTGGAGAAAGAAGGGATTTGCTTATGATCCAACATATACAAGATTATCTGTGAAACATGGTGGAGACAGTGTTTTGGTTTTAGGCTTTCATGGTTACTTTTTGAACACTCATTCATATTTATTGAAAATGTAACTCTTGTTGGTAGGAGTAGAATGGATTCAGAAGTTTACAGAAATATTTTGTCTCTAAGTTTACAGAGAAATGCATCCAAACTAATCAGGAGATAGTTTATTATGCAGCAGGATAATGACTCAAAACATACTGCCAGCAAAACAAAGGACTTCATCAGCAAAAATGTGGATGGTTTCAAACTGGCCAAATGAATCACGAAACATTAACTAAACAGAGCATGCAATTCATCTCCTGAAGAGGAGACTGAAGGAAGAAACCACCCAAAAAATAAACAAGAACTGAAAGAGGCTGTGTTAAAAAATCTGGAAAAGCATCATAAACAAAGAACGCAGCAGGTTTGAGGTAATTATTGCAAGCTATGCAACCAAATATTAAATGTTATTTACGTTAAGACTATCTGTTCTTTTGTTTTTGCTCACCTAAAAATGGGGTGATCAGATATAAAAGGTGGTATCTTGCAAGCTGTTTAACACATCTAATTGTAAATATCAGGAAATAAAAGTTGAAATACAAAACTATTGTTCTGCATTCATCTTTTGATCTTAAAACCAGTAAACAACAAAAAACAAAGGAATTTCTATTTTGAATCCTAGCATACTGAAGGTCTTAATAATTTTCTTCTGAATTTTCATAGTCATGGGTCCATTACTATTCGAGATGAACATAAGCCCATCATCCCGATATAGGCCTACCCATTTAGGATGTACAACCTTACCCAGGGTGTCTAGAATATAGATGCCTATTAAATTGGCAACTTGGGCTGAATCATGTGCCCCCATGGGAATGTCAAACTTACTATTGTGACTTTTCGTCCAGGTAGAATCATTAAGGGTTAAGAGGTTTTCTCGTTGCTAGTATAATATTAGTTTCTTCTTCTGTGATCTCTACAGTTTCTTGTGAAATTGATACATTTTACCAGGAGATCTCTCGATATAGAGGGATAGAAATCAATAATGTCAAATTTAAGAAATGTGGTTCTAGTTTTATCTACAATATTGTTAAACCAATGGATAGTATCTGGCGAATCTTTCCAGAGGTTAGTATGGAGGGTTTGTTGGAGCTTAAGTTATATATATCTTTTTTTTTTTTTTTTTTTTTTTTTTTAGACTAATCCTAGTTCACTTTTGGTCGGATTTATTAATCTGAATTGTACCCTATTCTCGAAATTTGGTTTATGATCTTTAAACAGAATGTATGCATTTTTAGTACTTACTTTACCTACTCTATACTTAATTTTTAACCTGTCGGCAAATTTGGTGATATCTTTCTCAATTTCCTTAATTATATATTCCTCTCTGTCAAGCCTATATGCATTGGTGATCTTATTAGTTAGGAGGTTAAGGTACTGGGCAGGTCTATATTTGTAAATATTCTTAGATTTATTAGCTTTCACCCTTCAATTTCCTTTGAGTCCCTAATAGATTTAGTCTTTCTCTAACATCCTTTGAAAAGGGTTTGAATGTTTCTTGAATTTTATCTTGGATACAATATTAAATAGGTCCTTTTCAAAAGGATCCAGGAACTTACAGGGGGTGGCATTTTCTGGGACTTCAGATTGTAGGTATCCACGTTTTGGTCTCCAGTGTTGACGGGGAATATGTAGAAATGCGCTTTCCACCACAGTCTCTTCAAAAAGCTGATGATTTTTTCCGTGGGGGAAATGTTGAATGAATGTAGACTGGGATAAGGGATATTTTTCAGGAAATATTCTGGGCAGAATTTATCCATGATAGGTTGGCGGGGGGAATCTTGAAAATATATATAAACTCATGTTCAGTTGAATTCAATTCATGTTGAGTTGAATTCAAAATTATTCTAGTCGCAGAAAAATATATAATTGGTATCACAATGTAAACATTAAAACCATATGTGACTGCTTTAAAATAAAAGGGGTACTTGACATTTGCTGCTTTCATTAATAAGTAATTAATTTATTTTCTGTGTTGATTAAAAATCTCATTTGCCTGCTTTGTGTAGATATGAACTTTAAAGATTACGTGGGAAACAAACTAGTTTATGATTAAATGGTTTCATTAGTCTTCAAGGAATTGTCATCCTTTATTGCTGATTATGTAGATTTGATTAACCTTGTGGGGTAAAAACTTTTCAATTGTCCAATTCTTTCTTTAAAGCCCAAAAATTCATCATTTAAAAGAATAATTTTTATGCAGAGACTAAACACTTCTAATAAAATGACCAAGTTATTTCTTTTTATTGAATTTTATTGGAAATTATAGCTTAACTTCTGTGTGTTTTAATATATAATCTTTATAAAATTACAAATTAATTTTCTGGGATAATTTTTTTATTCAAGATTTTTAGGCGAATGGTTGTTAATATTGTAAGTAAGGAAAAGCTTCAAGTAATTGCTATTTATTCTGAAACTGATATCCCAAAATGCAATATAATTTACAAAAAAAACTCCAAAACTGAACTAATTGTTTTTTCTTTTTTTTTAATTGTGCATCCATCATTGTACCATTCTTTTCAGTTTATATTATTGGATGTTGAACCTTGTTCCAAAGGGATATTCGTTTCCTGCCTCATGAACATCACATCAGGCTTGTATGATCTTGAAATTACCCTCCTTGACCCATGCATTAACCTGTATCTTTTCACTGAACATCACTATTCTACGAATTTTGGGGTCATATTCATCATTATTTTTCATTTATTTTTTAATGAGTGGTTTATATTAACTATCTTTAGTCTACTAATCAAATAGTATGAGCATTAGTATATCTGGACATTACTTCAACTTTCTTCTTCAGTTTTCTCTTATGAATTTTTCGACTTCTGACATATACCCCCCACCATGCACACAACACGAAGTAAAGCAAAAAAGAAATAATATTAATAAAACTTATTTTATAACTAGCTGAGATAACAAAAATATTACTTATCTCACTCTCAAAATAAATTTCTTGGTAATCAGTGAAATTTTGCCTTTTTTTTCGTCCTACCCTCAGCCAGTCAGTTAAGTCCCATACATGATACATGCTTGGGCAATCATGTCTCTTTTGAACCATGACTGACTATGCAGAAGATTTTCCCACAGTAGTTTGCCATTTCTTTCTGCAGTAGACTGATTGCCAACCAAGGATAGAGAACCTGATCTGTCCTGTTATTTAATCCATAGCTTTAAGAAGAATCGATGGATTAATGCTTTTCCAAAGGGTATTTGCATGTAAGTGAATGAAATGAATTCGTGCAACTGATAATCAGTGTCTTGGTGTCCTTCAGACATTTGAGAAAAACGACTTTTTGAGTATGCTTTCTCAATACAATTTCTGGCTTTTCAATGAGCTGTAGCTGTTGAAGGACAATATACTGATGATAAAGAAAGACATGCTGACAACATATATATTCATAGTTGGAAGAATAATCTTGAACAAAAAAAAAAATCATTATCTATATTCCAAGAAATAGGACTCATGATAAACAGAAACTATAATCTTTAAGTGGAACAATTACATATACTCTGAATCCATAATATAAATCCAGGATGTGACTTTAGTAAATGACAAACACTTAAAATACTTCAGTGTATGGATCAGTTATAACAAATTTAGTGTACGAGACAAGGAAATTAAACAGAGACTAGTGATAGGGGTAGTCTTCCCTCAACACTGCTGATTGCTACAAAACTAAAAGGTTATGGTTAAGTCATGTTCTTAAATAGATTTTCATATGAATATGGCTCATGCCATACCTAAAATTCATATTGTTAAAAAATATCTAAACTGTCAGCTGTTTACAACCACTTTCTCAGGTCAATGGTTAAAAATGGCTTTCACCAAATGAAGCCTGTAGGTCTTAGCGAGGGCCATCCTTTGAGCCTCTTATTCTATTCCTACATAATCACAAAGAACAGTACCAATTAACTAGGGAACTCAAAACATTAGCAACAGATAAAATAGATAGCACATGTAGCTCAAAGAGAGAATAATCACATAAGCAAGAAATTGACATTCTGCATTAATTCAAACAAAAGTTCAGGCAGGAAAACCAACCCACTCCCTACCAATATGGAAAGAGCAATAACAGTAGACTTGAGAAACCTATTTTCTTGAAAATTATTTTTAAGAGAAAGATTTACAAATTTCAACCGACAGTCACATTGGCTGGTCAGTCAGTGAATGCTGAATGTTTTCTTATAAGGAAATGGCTAAAATTATCATTACCTGATTATTTTGCCAACATTGATCAGATAATACCAATTTTGTTAAAACATTGACTAGCATCATAAAATTTGTGTATCTATGTCCACACACACACACACACACACACACACACACATATATATATATATGATTGGTTGAGCATATAATTGTCTTATGTGTGTCTGTTTTGACTATGTTTTTTATTTTGTTTATTTCTAACATTTCCAAAATAATGAAGAATTGTCCGAAAGTGTCTGAGGAAAGGCAAACCATATTTTGAGGAAGTTACAGTAGTTGCAGTAACAAGATAAATGGATGGACAATGCTGGGTTTGGCACTGTTGGCTGTGACTCTGTAGGAGTTGAGATTTATGAATAAGCAAGAACAAGGCAGGAAGAAAAAGCTGGGTGCAGATGCACTTGAATTGCAACTGTGAAAGTAATGAATTGTAACCTGACATTAATAGATTATAGTCGGCTTCTATTCTGTCACTTGTAAATTCTTTTATGTTTAATATAACATGAAGATCACATGAAACAATATGACAAGAAGCTGATATTTACTTTTTATTTATATTGATACATTTTGGAAGTAATATTTAAGAGATATTCATACTTCTGCTGAAGTTTATAATTTTTTAAGAATAATTTTTAGTCTGTGTAATTTGAATATTGTGACAAATAGTTTTATGCCCAACTTGCTGGCTGTTTTATTTATTTATTTTGTTTTCCTTTGTCAGGTAAGTGCTATACGTGATACATGCTTGAGTGATCATGACTCGAAAGACTGATTAGGCAGAAGATTTTTCTGCAGTAGGTTGCCATTACTTTCTGCAGTAGACTGGTTGCCATGCAAAGCTATAGAATCCAATCTGTCCTGCTATTTAACCCATAACTGGAGGGAGAAGACAGATTAATATCTTTCCCAAAGGTATTTGCATATAAACGAATGCAACTAATTCAACTGGAATTCAAACTTTTTCTTAATATCATAACAATAGGTTTTGCACTCAATTTCGCACCAACCCAAAGAAGCCAGGTGCAGGATTGATCTGGGATCACTTCCAGCTCTTCAAGGCATCTGACATGCCGTATCATCTTGGTTACAAGTTTACCATGAAAAACAGAAATTATACCACTTTCTATACACTTTTGCCTTAAATTCAGTCAGTTAAGTGCCATATGTGATGCACGCTTGGGCGATCATGTCTCGAAAGAGATATGACTGACTGGGCAGAAGATTATCCCGCAGTAGGTTGCCATTGCTTTCTGCGGTAGACTGGTTGCCGACCAAGGCTATAGAACGCAATCTGTCCTGCTATTTAACCCATAACTAGAAGGAATAGACGGATTAATACCTTTCCCAAGGGTATTTGCGCATAAGTGAATACAATCGAAAATTACTTTGTTTTAATTTGTAAAAATTATGGTCAGACTTACATGAATTGAGTGTTTTGTTAAAAACCCCTTTTTGTATTCATATATTTACATTCTGAGATGCTTCTTTGGACTTATTGTGACAATTTTTACCATCTATTCTGTAAATTTTGTTACCGATTTTAAGCTGTTATTTTCTTTTGAACTAATTAAATCTCTTTTTTTTTCTTCTTTTTTTTTTTTTTTTAAGTAATTGTAACAAATTTTTTATTAAGTTTAGATAATTTTTTTTTTCAGTTGCAGTTGTTATTGATCTGGAAGGCAGTATTATGCATCTAGTTTTATCCAGACTTTATATATATTTTTTTTTAATTCTGTAAAGCTAATGACAAGCATTAAATATGAAATAATTGGGATATTGGAGCAGTTTAAGAGTATTTTAAATGGCTTCTTTTTTTTTCTTTTAATGTTATTAATGAAAGCTACAAATTCAGATTGCTCTTAAACAAAAACTGATAATTATTTCAGATTTGATTTTGTTATGGTGAGAATAGAAATTTCTTTTTTGATCCTTATTAGCATATCACAGAAACATAATGTATTTTTTGTTTTTGCTTTATAAGTGAATTTGATTGTATATCCATTGCTGCTTAGTTTATTTACAAGATGGGGTAATATTTTTTGTTGATTATATTCAATGAAGCATCATCAATATATCAGAAAATGTTTAGGTAAAATATTTTGGAAGAGGCCAAAATAATCATTATAGTCTTTAATGAGAAGGTATTTTTATAAGCAATTTTCTTGCTTTTATTTTGGATTGCTTTTATATTTATATGGTATACAGATTCTTCAATGTGTGTTGTGTAATTGATAATGGCTCAGATTTGTTAATTGGATAGCTGAATTCCAGTTTGGTTATTATTCACTCATGTGCAAATACCATTGGGAATGGTATGAATCCAACTTTTCTCCCCCTCAGTTATGGGTTAATTAGTAAGGTAGGACATGTAGCACTGAATTATTATCTCAAAAAAAATTCTTACAATTTAAAAATATTTTCTGGCTTTAAATAAACTGCAAAGTTTTGGACATTGGCAATCATGAGTCTCCACAGATAGACAAATAGAGATTGGTCTTACTAAAATGTACTTGCAAGAATTTTATGAAAACTTCTGACTCCTTTTCCAAAATCTGACCAAACCTCAATTATTATATATATATTTTGTGGGGTGAAACTGATATTTTGATCACAGATCATCAATAGAGAAGGAAACAGACTACTTTCCCCTGCTAGGCTGGAATGAAACCTTGAGCAAGTCTTAACTACCTCTAAGCTTCTCAAGCCAGGGATATGGTAAATCCAGTGGCATCAGGTTGGGAGACTGCAGTTGCTAAGCACTGTCTGCATCAGACTGTGTGGTCAGCACTGTTTCCTTTGGCAGATGGATGAGTTCTCCTGCAGAGCCAACAGCTGGCGATACCAAGTACAGTTAGGATGCTACTGTAAAGTGTTTGACTGATGCTGCTTCAAACAAATTCACAAACGACTAAGATGGAGCCCCAAGCCTTAAATGGCAAGCTTCCCAGAGATTGTCTCTCAATAAAAAAACACTTTCTCCTTGGACTACCGACCTTGTAAAACCTTCCAAATCATTATGACAAGTCTCAGTATTTACATTATTTACATTGTTCAGACTGTTGTCCTCATCTTTATTGCCATATTCACAATTAATGAAACACTTTATTTCAATCGCTGGTGTATATTGTTCTTGTTCCATGAACCACTTCTGGATGTCTTGGTTATCTCTCTTTAACTCAACTCTCTAAGTTATTTGTTCACCACTGCTGTAGACAGTTATTGAACTCGCATCTCTTTGGGTCAAGTCACTGAATCTAACCAATGTTTTATCCAATGAGGACACATGACTCAGTAGATTAAACTAGTGAAACATTGTGAACATGGTAATAACAATAAGGACAACAGTCTACAAGATGTAAATATTGTCTCATCTCGGAAGAATAAACCAAGTTTCTGTATATTTTCCACTAGTGACAGGTGTGTGTGGAGAGGTAAGCTGCAACCTTCCGTTGGGTAGAATCGGTCTTGCTTTGTACAAGATTAATCCCAATTGTGCCTCAGAAAAAAGGCCACAACATTTTCAGCACCCATTCATGTACAATATTTTTCTTTATATATTATATATGAAGAAAAAAAAATGTTCTACTTTACAAAAGAATGATTGTCGTGGTGGTGTCATAGTAAACTTTCCTTTTTCTCCTCTCTCATGCAACATGTATCAAATACTTCTCACATTCGAACATATGCTTATAAGTTGCTATCATCTCAGTTAAATCCAAACAAAACATGAAGTAAACCATACAAAAGAAAGCTCTTTCAAAATACTAAGTCAAATAATCTTAACTTTTTAAAGGAACTCAAACTTTACACCAAAATATATAAGACTACAAGAATGCCCAACAAAACTACATTAAATTTTTTATATATTTTGAAAACTGAAAAAAGACCCTTCATAAATATCCCTATTAAACATACCAAGGCAAACTAATAAAAAACTTTTATCATAAACTCAAGTTTGAGTCTTAGACAAGAGCCAAGTTCAAATTCCAATTGAATTCATTCCATTCACTTACCCTTGAGAAAGTATAATTCCGTCTCTTCTCTCTCCATCTATGGATTAAATAGCAGGACCTATTGGGTTATGAAGCCTTGTTTAGCAAACATTATATTGTAGTAATGGCAACCTACTACAGGGAAAATCTTCTACCCAGTCAGATTGCCTAAGTGTGTATAATATATGGCACTTAACTGACTTATTGTAAACTGAATACAAAATAACTTGCACTAAAAGGAGCATTTAATAACTAAAAAAAAAAAAGAAATTCACCAACTAAACTATCCCCACAAAACTACCACTGATCCACTTATAACATCAAGCAAAAAACCTCAGTTCAAAACCTTTATCTGGCCTTAAATAACCGTCTAGTGGTTGAAAGCCAATTAAACAAAAGCCGAAACAAACCTTTTTCTTTGGATTTGTTCATTCTAATATAGTTAATGTTTAATTTATTTTTATCAGATCAAGATCCACCAAAGGTTTTCTTACTAAATTTCATATGTGTAAGTTATGAATTGTCTTATATTATTTAAGACATAAAACTTAACATTCTGAAATTTGCATACATTTTACAGATAAGTTTTCTTTGTTCATCTTATAAAGCCAGTGAAAGTGAGAAGTCTTCAAAGAACTACAAAAGCTGCATAGAATGAATTATAATTTATTTGTATTTCTTTGAATGTGACAGAAAAATGTTGCATCATTGGTGCAAGGCATTTTGCTCTCTTACTGTGTAAATGTTAAAACATTTCAGGGAAGCTTTCTGCTATTTTAAATGTAATTTTTTAAATATAAACATTTATCTATCGATTGCTTCAACAGTTGGGAGTGGGGCTGAAGGCAGAAGAACCAGACTTTGACTCTTCTTCCTCATAATCCAGTGGGCTTTCAGATAGCTTTGCAGCACCCATCTCCTCTCCAAGATCTTTACCAACAAGCAAAGGCCACAGAATATGGTGGGTATCACCCTCGGTTCATACACTAGACCCTCAGGTTTTGAATTTAGAGTTGTTCTTCTCCTAGACTGGTTGACACCCGAGGTTATAACCCAGTCTGTCCTGCTATTTACCCATAGCTGGGTGAGTGGGGAGAAAAAAATGGATGTATACTTTTTTTTTTTTTTGTTACTAGCTTTTAAGTGAATGTAATGAACATTTTAAACTTGGCTTGCTTTTAAAAAGTTATTAACCTGACCTACTTCTGACCAAAACATCACTATTTTTTCTTTTTTTTTCCTTTATTTTCTCTGTTTTTCATGGTAAATTTGTATCCAAGATGATACGGCATGTCAGATGCTTTGAAGAGCTGGAAGTGATCCCAGATCAATCCTGCACTTGGCTTCTTTGGATTGGTGTGAAATTGAGTGCAAAACCTATTGTTATGTTACTAAGTATAAGTTTGAATTCCAGTTGAATTAGTTGCATTCATTCACCAGATGTGACAGCAGTATTCAATGCACAGGCAGTAGATTTATATATGTGCAAGATGGATTTAGACAAGAAAAACTTCTTTGCCCTACAAAGGAAACCAACATTCCAAGCAGCAGATTTAGCTATTGATTCAATGTAGTCATTCCACTTGAGGTCAGCTGATAGATATAGGCCTAGGAGGGGCAGTGTTTTGCTTTCAGGGAGGCTAGTCTGATCCATTTTGATGGGGCGGAGCATAGAAGCAGTTGTCTATGGTGGTTAAATGATAGCAGCTTTGTTTTGGAAGTATTATGTAGTGTTTCTTAGTCAGGCTTAGACCTTTTTCAGCACCCTCAGATTTAAATGAACTTATAAAAGAATTACATATAAAGTTACACTTCTTATAGAAATACTGTTTTATCACCTCCACCTCCCTAAATCCTATCCATCTCATCTCCTTTCTTCAGCATTCCCTGTACTGTTTTTATCTCTCTCTCTGTAACCCCCTGTGCACCAGTGGCAATCCTGTTTTGCTTAGAATGAAATGATTATTAAAAAAAAGAAAAAATTTCTAAATTTAAGTACTTAAATCTTCTGTAATGATTTTTGACTAGTATTTTTGTGTTTCTAACATGACCAATCTATTTTTGTAGGTCATGTTAATCAGATTTTCATGTTGGTCAAAGGTTATATTATTTTTGCTTGTTATTTTGATTGTCACATTGTATAGTCACCACTGAAGATTGCAGTTGAGGTGTCATTAGTTTAATACTGGTCTTGCTCATAAAGATTGATTGATTTTTGATTTTTCACAGGTTATCAAACACTTTGTAGGTTAAAGACAGAAAATATTTTGAGATTGAAAGAATTTTTATTTATTTATCTATTTTATTTATTTATTTTAGATTATAATGATTTAGTCGTACATGTCTAGCTGGGAGAGAAGAGGTGGATATGTACCTTTTCCAAGAGTATTTGTGCATAAATGAATATAGCAAATCCAATGGGGATTGGCTCTCAAATTCAAAGCCATTATCCATTAATCCACCCACACATCTAATCCTACAGAACTTAGTCACAAGCAGTTACCCATCTAGGTACTAACCAGTCTTAACGTTGCTTAATTTCAGTGATTGTATAGGAAACAGTATTTTGACATGATGTGGCCATAAGCAATATAAAGATTCATAGTTATTGACACTGACATTGATTACTGCACTCTCACCTGAGCAGGTAATAATTGGAAGACTGATGCCTTGTTTCCCAGTCAGTTGAGTCACATTCTTCGATCTTCTGGATAAACATTTTGCATGTGGAGCTATGGATACATGTCTGCAGGATGTTGTTCAAGCTAGTGAAGACCCTATATGGCTTATATTTTGCTGGAAGTGAAACTAGAATCTGTCTTGAGAAATGTGACATTCCCCAGTCTTTCTGTAAACAATTTTCATCCCCCTTCATTCCCATGTTTCTCAGTAGTAACGATTTCTTCAAACACAATAAATCTCACATACTTTGTATACAAGTAGTTTAAAGTGGTTTCAGAAGCCTAGGATATATTATAGATTCATTAAAATCGCTGCAGCCAAAACTAACAAACCCTACTTGCTTATAGACAGATTCGAGATGTCCTTGGAAAAGATTTCAGCTCCATAGCATTAATCAGGAGGAGCTTCATATTACTGGGCAGCTTTAAGTTTTTAGCTCTTCAGTCTACATCAGTTTCTGCTCTCTCCAACAAGGACAACAATAACATATATTTAGAATATTTTCTAAATAATAAATATTATGTAAATGATTTTCTATCAATATGATGGAAAGTTTATATCCCTTCATATTTAGTCATAATCCCCTGCCAAGCAGTCTTTTGGTTTTTGATTTTTTTTAAAATTTTTATTTAATAATCATATTTGGGATTTATCTATTTTTAATCGATAAATCCAAGGTTAACAAAATCTCTTTTGTTGTCTTTTCAAAGGAAAACTAATAAAATATTATAAAAACAAAGCAATAAACAAAAATTCAGCATTTGCCTCAAGTCCATTTTTGAAAGTGAACAGATTTCTATTAGAAAAAAATAATTCCTTTATTTCCCTATTTTCTCTGGATTATTCAGTTTTACCAAAAGTGGGTAAGAATTTTCATTTCTATCAAATCAGTGTTTTCTTCTGATTGTTTTCTTGATTAATGCTCAATACTTTCTTTACTTCGATTTTACAACTAAAATGTAAAAAATGTTTGAAGTTTGAACAAAAATTATATTTTGAATTTTTTTTCTTCAAATTGAATTTGTTAAATATGCCTTTTTTATTTTTAATCAGAATATTGTTTAACTGTGTATAGCCACAAATTTTCACCAGAAGTTTTATAGTCTACTGATGACACTCTATTTGATAGCAAAACAATTACCTCTTAAACTATCTGGATATTTTAGATGCTGTGTTGTTATTCATTTTTCATTTTCTATTTTCTCACTTTGTTGTTAATCTTTAATACTCTACATTATCCACTACTTTTTTTTCCACTGCATCATTTCTCAAGTCTCATCTATCTCACTACTTAATTTCAATCAAGGTCATTTTCTGTTGCCATAGCAGGTTATGACAACACAACTGCAAAATTTAAAGATGCTACCATTCATTTATCTATGTCACTTGCAGTGGCAAGATAAAATTTTTGCTTTGTTAAAGGTTAGTAAGCAATGCTTTATTTAAGACCTGTTAAGATTATTACATCAGTTATAACTAGTAGAAATAAAAATAGAAGAATGGTAAAGTTTCAGTAGCCTATTTGTAAGGCATTGTCATAGTTAGACATGCTCTTAAAAATGGAGGTTCAAATCTTATCATTAATTTAGTATTTATTTCTGATGAATGCTTAATAAAGTAAATAGTGAAAAATAAAGAGATAAAAGAAATATTGGGAAAAAAATTATGAATACCATGTATTGCTACTTATAAGGTGACCTTTAAATGTTAACAATTACCCCACCCTACCCCATAAGTAGTCATCAGTTACAAAAAGCTAACTTTAAATCTTGTGAAGTATCAGCTCTGGTAAGTAACCTAGTATACTTGTGCCATGGATCATGGTAGGCTAATATAGTTGTTCATTGTGTCTTGCCAGATGATTTTTTCACCAGAACCTTTCTTTCATGTTTATATCTACTATTCATCAAGGTATTAAATACTGATGCTATATCTAGTCTGGTGTTCCTGCTATATATCTCAAGGTTCATGACAAAATTCAAAGAAATGTCTATATCAGCCCTGGCCTGGCATATTGACTGCATTCACTTTTCCACTGCGGTTAAGGGGCTCCCCACTACCACATTGTTACAAAAAATAAATTCATGGCAGTTGTTTTAATGAGCTTGATTACATGAATTTAAGTGTACTGGTTTGAATTCCAGTTGAATTTGTTGCATTTATTTATGCACAAATATCCTTGGAGAAAGGCATCAATCAATCTCTTATCCCTCTAGCTATGGGTTAAATATGACAGATTGTGTTCTAAAGCCTTGGTTAGCAACCAGTCTATTACAGAAAGAAATGGCAAACTAGTGGTAAAATCTATCTGGTCACTCATGGCTTGAAAGAGATATGATTGCTCAAGTTTGTATCATGTCTGGTACTTAACTGAGTGATCAGGGTAAACAATTGAATAGCAGGATAGATTAGTTTCTATAGCCTTGGTTGGCAACCACTTTACCAGTGAAAGAAATGGCAACCTACTGTGGGAAAATCTTCTACCTAGTCAGTCATGGATTGAAAGAGACATGATCACCTAAGCATGCGCCACATATAACAATTAACTGATTGAAGGACAAAATGATTTAAAAAAAAAAAAAGTCAGTTGCATGATAATGTTACTGTGACTGATCTTTCAGTTCACTCAGTGACCTTGACAGCTAATATTCTTCCCTGTCTTCCATGGCAGTGGAAAGAGTGTTGCCTCTTATGACATAACAGCAAGAGAATGAACATGATCCTCTTTGTCTAAACCTCTTAAGAATTTCTAGTAGTGAGATTATATTTGATTAGTTTTAAGAAAATTTGGGAGTGTTTATAAATGTTCAAAGCTTGGTTCTTACACTCAAAACATTTGTGGGAATCTTTGAGATGTGGAATTATCATTATTATATGAATTGCCATTCAGAGCAGCAGGCTTACCTGGAACAAATAGGAAATGTTTATAGACATAAAATATTTTCCTTTTACCATATCATTCATTTGAATTCCAATCTATATTTGATCCCAATCCACATACACACACATTCACAGGGTGGGTAACGTATTTAAGGACAGAGTTATATTGACACAGAAACAACTCTTCCAAACAGATGTCTTCTTACCTAAAAATCTGAGGATAAAAATAAACATATTGTTTGGTAATTTTATTTGATAAAGTTTCCTTCAGCTTCGATAACCACTTCTATGCTAGGTCTGAATTGCCTACATGCTAAGATCAAGGGATCCTTGTTTATATTGGACATTACTCTGATGATGGAGGCTTTTGGGGATTCTTTAGTATTAACTGCTTTCTCAACTATGCTCTATACATAGTAGTTTAATGGATTGAGATCTGGGGAGCTACAATGCCAAATGTTAAGGGTTTTATGTGATCATGGAAATTTTCTGCCATCCATCCCTGTGTTGTTTGAGCCTTGTGTGATGGTGCCGAATCTTGTTGAAATATGTAAGGTCTTCCATTGTGTATATTTTCGATCCCGAACATCTATATAGGCAGCAAAGTTTACTCTTAGGCCTTGTGACAAAAGTGAAGAAGCATAACCCCCCTCCCCCGACCATGACAGTTGCAGGAAATTTTGTATGCATTTCTCTTGGAACTTCCAAAGGGTCTGAACATAACCATCTGTTATTTCTTCTGTTTACTTTCTGATCTTGGTCAAAGATTTTTCTCATTAGAGAAGAACAGAGTAACATCTTTTTCTGCTGAATTTTAAAATTTGTTTAGGAGCCTGTTAGATCTGATTAAGTAATTTTTTTTTTTTTTCTCCTTTACCATTTCTGACTTAAAAATGAAATTTTATTATCACATAAGACATGTATCTGATGTCTTTGTGGACAACATTTTGGATTCTTCCTTCTGACACATGGTGTTCTTTTGCAATCGACTATGTGGATCTTCTGGGATTGCCATCAATTGTCTGCTGTATTTGCCAAATAAATTCAGATTTTAAAATGGTATCAGTGCATCTGGAATGTTTCTTAAGTTTTGATACTGGCGATACATTTCTATCTTTGACCCCTAACACCTTGCGAAGTATGTAGACGAAGGATCTAGTGACTTTTACAAATTGTTATTTCTCAATTTCTAAGTTAAGCCTTTATAGCCATGATAACTGTGTGGCTCTTTTCTAGTATAAGCATAGGACCTTCTATTGATATTTCTGAAATATAGAAAATATGAAGTCAAATAATGATGCTATAGTAAAAATAACGTGCTCAGATACCTTGTCTATATTTCTGAAATGAGGTAGTATTTACACTATTTACATTATTCAGACTATTGTCTTCATTTTTGTTGCCATTTGTATGATGTTTTGGCTGTTGTATGCTCCGGCCTTCTTCAGGTGCTAGAAATTTTGAACTGAACCCTTTATTACAATCACTGGGGTATATCATTCTCATTCCTTGCATAGAGCCTCTTTTAGTAGTCATGAGTTATCTCCCTCTAACACTCTAAGTTACTTGTTCACCACTGGTTTAGCTTGGTATTGAACTCACAACTCCTTAAGGAAACATGGCCCAGTGGATATAGACGTTGGTTAGTCCCTGTGATTTGACCAAGATTTGCACAAGGACCTATCTCAATCTGATCATATCTATGTCAGTCCAAAACGTAAAGGAAAATATGATCAGAAGCTTATTAGCACCAAGAGATGACATATATGTGATCAGGTGAAGTGTGAAAGATCCCAAGAAGACAGTTGTTGTGTTTCAATTAATTTGCACAACAGTGTATATAGTGATTTTCAAATATTTTTTTCAGCAATTCAGATGCCATTTTTAAATAAATTTAATGCCTGCTTTGAGATTATAAAACTTCTCTTAAAAATAACATCTGTTCTATTTTCTACGATTATTCTTTTGTCTCTTCCATCTTGTTCCCCTCTCCTTCTGCTGCCAGTTCAAATCAGACCAAGTAGATCAAAACAAATGTTTTATTGATTTCTCTCAATTGGTTTCATTTGATAAATTTTCTCATCATTGCTTATAGTTTGAAACATTGACAGCCATGAAAGAAAGAAAATCTCGTTGTAATGTTGTTGACACAGAATTTACTTCATAAAAGAAAATTAAGATTGAATGAGAAAATCATTCCATCTCACTGATTGCATTTGTAACTGATAATCTAATTTTTTCTCCACTTAAATCCAGTTATGTTCAGAAAAAAAAAACAACTTTATTTGTGTAATTTTGTAACAGACTGAAGACATAAAAAAAATACTAATAAGTTGTCCAAAGATTAATAAATATGTGTGGAATAAATAACTTGAAATATTTACTTTCTAAACTTTCAAGTTTTTGTTCACCAGATATTTGAAGATTGAAATCTCATACTGACATAGATATAACTTTGCTTTCCTTGTTAATTTAACATCAGGAAAAGACAGCTGAAGTTTCTGCAACTTGTAATGAGGAAGGAGGGCTTGGCAAATCTGATACTAAGAGAACAAATAGAGAGAGAGAGAGAATTGATCAAGTTGTGTGCAAATGATTCTTGACTTGAACTTAAGGTATTCCTTTTCTCACTCTGACTTATCCAACCACCAACATTTCTATCGTATTGTTATTTACAAAGCTTAGATTAGTTTTAGTACAAGGCCATAAACATGGAGCATCTAGTGAACATACTACTCTATATATTAATGTTCATTCAAACTAGCTTGGTAACCATTATCCTATACTCCCATGCTGAGATACTCAAAGGATTCTGTTTCAGTGCTTTCTTTTTTTCTTTTTATCTCCAAGAATATAAGTAACAAGAAGAGTTGGTTGCATACATTAAAGTGTTGAAAAGTACTTGGCCTGGTCAAGAAGGGATTTAGAAAATAAAAAAAGATGATTGGCCATTGAGTTGGATTTTGGGTAGTAAGTTTGGCCAAAAGTTTTCAGTACATCCTCATAGTAATCATTCTTTTTATTAATTGGTGCCAGTATAATATGTGGCCTATTTCTTTGATCCTGGTGTAGTACACGGCCTACTCAGTTTGAATATGTCTATGATGAGCAGATAGGTAAAAGTTAAGCTGTATTGAAATATACTCTTTTTTTTTCTTAATAGTGATAACCACTCTCTCTCCCTCTCTTTTTCTCTAAAACATACATCCTTTTCCTCTTTCTATTTTTTTCAGCCTATTCTTTACTTCTGATTGCAGACAAAATAGCAGACATAACCCAGACAGTATCTTATGCAAACTTGTTTAGCAAAGGCCATGCTATAAAGAGGTGGGATGTGAAATCATCCAATGACTACCACTCCCACCAAACTGAAATCCACAATGAGTGGGTGTCAAAGAGATGTAAAAGAATTAGTGAACACATGTCAGTCTGTGAGAGATCCAGAACCAGAAAAAATACCCTCACATGCAAGTCAAAATGTGTGTAATTCATCTCCACTAAGAGAATCTTCATAATATGCTAAAACAAAAGAATGGAATTGCAAACATCTTTGTGATTACAATTCATGTGCTAGAATGCACAGAACATTTTATAATCTCACACAAACCAGAAACATTCAATTCCTTCTACTGAACACGCACACAAAAGAAAAACAGTTATAATTTGAGTGCAGAAATGCATATCACATTAATGATAAAAGCACTCATATGAAAATTATAATTACTTGTACCAAAAATATATATGAAATTCAAAATCGCAAAAAAAAAAAATTATAATTCACACATGCACATATAAAAAATAAATATTTTATAGTGTCATTGTTCTTAAACCTAGCATTTTCAATCTTATTCATTATCTTATTTGATACATGTTACAAAGGCCCATGTATTATGATGCCCCATAAGAACCCACCCATGCCACATGTCCCACCTCAGTAAGAGTATATTTATAAATATATATAAATATTTGGCTATTTATTGAAGTTAATTATTTTCTCTAACTGTTACCAGAGAGTTATAATACTTCCTTAATATGCTTTTTAAGGTAGGCCATATTTATGTACCAGTGTTGTGGAGTTAGAAAAAATTTTAAGTTAATATTTTATCAAGAAAATTTTACTTATGGCTGCATAAAAAAATAGTTTTAAAAACATTTTAATTTTTGTTGTAAGGCACAAGGACAAAAAACAAGTACAAAATGTTATCTTAAACTAGTTCATAACTTTTTTTTATTTAAGGGTTACAAATTTATAGTGAACAGTGAAAATATTTAACGGTGTTATGTTAAAGATCTTGAATGTTAAAAAGTGTGTAAGCATCAGAACTTTGAAAAGGTATGTTAATATTTGTTAGGAAATCTGTAATTTATGTTGAGAAAAGTTCATTTGAGTTTTTAGTTTTGGTATTTTGTCTTGCTTGATGAGTTGATATTGCAATGTAGGTGTTACTGAAGATGTTGGCAAAAGATTTTCTTAAGTCAAGTTGGTGTTAATAAAATATTAACTTTAGACTAAAAAGTTAATTTTTATAAGAGATTCACATGAGTTTGTTCCTTTCTTTTATTGTGTTGATGGTGAGTAGGTGAAAAAGAAAGTACAAATGTGTGTTACTATTTAGTGACAGACTTTTGTAGGCCACCTTCACAAGATAGACCACATATACTGGCACCTATTAATTTTTAAAAAATAAAACACAACAAAAATAAGTTGAAAGAAATTGTTAAATTAATAATTTTGCTTGGAGTTTTACTATTTTTCTGTAAAATAGGTGGCAGAAATGTATATAAAAAAAAAAACTTATTTTCTTGTCTAACATTAAGAGTTTAATGTTTTTATGTCAACACCAGAAATCATTTTTGCAATTTTAAAATATTGTAAATTTTTACTTTTATAGATTTTATAATTCATCACATTTTTTTTCCTAGATGATAATCATTCCAATGTAAGCGTTTTTGTCTTATTTATGCAGTTGCTAAACTTAAAAATGTTTCGGCCAAATTAATTCTACACAAAGTGTATTATTCTGGGCTCCAGACTAATTTTTTGTCATTATCCCAGAACTATATGAAAAAGCAAGCTATACTTGACCTGAAAATGTTTAAACTCTCCCAAAATTGAAATAATTTTTCTAATGTTATTATTAGATTCCAGTAGTAGACTAAAAAACATCATTAAATTTAAAATATTTATGAACATTTTCAAAAATATGAAAATGAAAGTTTTAAAATCAGCACAAGAACAAATTAGTTAAATTTTGTCATTTTTTTTTTATAAAAATCACTTTTTTTTATTTAAAATGTTTCAGTTAAAACGTTTCAGTTAAAACATCTTGAATAATTTAATATGAAAATGTTATTTTTCAGGCTCATAGTAACTTTTACCTGATTTTAGTTTAAGAAGTGGTTTATCAGACTTTTTAGTTTAACAAATATTCTCTATGCATTTGTTTCCTGTAGGTATGTTTGAACTACATGTTACTTTTAAGTATTTATCAAAACATTTTAATTTAATAAGTAAATTATATGTTTATTTATCATTTCTTTATTCCTCCCTCGTATTTTTAATTTACGATAAACAAAAACAGAAAAATGTAGTTTGCTAATGGTGCATTCAAGTTTTTTAATTAAAAATTGAGAAAAAGTATAAGTTCCTTGATCTTACATCAATGTGGAGCAAAAAATGTCTTGGGGTGAGTAAATGATATGAAAGCTACTGTAATAAGTTAGTCTATCTAAAGAAGGTGATGCAGTACATCTATAAAAATTTTATTTCTAGTAAAACCAAACCTAGATAGTAGAAATAGCAAGACATTTATAGGCTTAAAATTATAAAACGCAAGACAATTACTGTGTAAAATTTTAAAACAAAGAACACATTTACAGTTTACAATTATGAAACAAAGGTACAAGCAAACTTTTTTTATATATACTAGCAATATAGCCCGGTGTTGCTTGGGTGTAATGAAAGCTTTAAAACTAATCCATGGTCCTGGAACCCAGACTCTTTGGACGTTGGCACGAAAAAGTAAAAAGCAATAGTTGTTTCCAGTTAAAGCGAAACTGTAGACTGAAAGAAAAATGAATGGCTGGAAGTCAAATTTTGATTTTCTGGTATCAATATGAAATTTTCTGCACTATTGTAAGAACTGCAACCTTGAAACTTCTGAATATCATTTCTTATGCCTTTGTCTATAATTTGATTAAAATCGGACCACTCCTTCTATAACCTGATTTTTCTCGATATTTATCGGGGGTACCTCGACACAAAACCTAGCTAAGAGCACTCGCAGACGCTTATAGTACAACTGTGTAAATTTTCAAGAAAATCGGTTCAGCCATTTCAGTCTATAGGTAGTGGAAACACACACACAAAGTTCCATTTATAAATAAGTTTAGATTGGATTTAGATTAGACAATCAACATGAAGGACTTTTTCAAAAATACAAAACCAGAAGATGAAAAAAAAAATTTTCATTAAAATCTGACTAAATCAACCTTATTACTTTAACTGAACATTTAAAATAAAATACCTTAAAAACCTAACTTTTTTGGCATTAAATAACCCACAGAGGTGTTGATATGCCATTAAACAAAACTCAAACTCCTTTCATCTGACTCCAAGTAGTCTAGATTCTTTCTGTTGCTATATGAATAGTGGAACATCATTTGCTATGTGTACTGCTTAAAATTTACAAATGCCTTATATACATGAAGAATTAAAAATGTTTTCTTTTCCAATTTGCATTTGTCTTCATCCACACGTGTTTACATTGCTGAGGTATTGCTTTTCTAACATCACCCCCTTTTGTCTGATACGTATCTACACCAATTATGTTTCACTTGTGTTCTTTATTTTGTCTTCCTCTCTTTAGTTTTATTTATTGTCAGTCAGTTAAGTGCCATACGTGAAACACACTTGGGTGATCATGTCTCAAAAGAGACGTGACTGACTGGGCAGAAGATTATCCCACAGTAGGTTACTATTGCTTTCTGTGGTAGACTGATTACCAGCCAAGGCAATAGAACCCAATTTGTCCTGTTATTTAACCCATAACTGGAAGGAAGAGATGGCTTAATAACTTCCCAAGGGTATTTGTGCGTAAGTGAATGCAATGAATTCAACTGGCATTTGAACTCAGCTCCCCAATTTCTCATTCCGAGCTGATATCCACTGCACTGTATTCTTTACATTTACTGATATTGTTTTCTTATAATTCACATTTTCTTAAGATGTACTGCAATATATGGTAAATTGTACAGGATGAAATACAAAATGAATTTTAATTTATACAGCTTTACTTATGGCATGCATTATTTAATGGGCATGTGGTTAGAATGTTCGCTTTCTGACTGTGAGGCCTGGGTTCAAACCTCACTATGGTCAATTTGTCAGGAAGGTGACTTCTTGATGTTATCAATCCGGAGGTGGTGATCCCAACAGGCAGCACCTTTGGAAAGTGCCTGAAAACCACACCCTGTTTTGACCCAAGAATATGAGTGATATTGGGTAGACAAAACCCTTTGGGAGTTGTTGATAGTTGTGCCAGCACAATCACAAGTCATTGTGACTAAGAGTTTGAGTATACTAGCCTTATTCAGAACTGTTGTTCACACTAGATAATCTACTCTCTCCCAGAAACTGTAACTAATGTCTAATCAGCATAGTTACAGTATAAACCACAGGTGCACTCTGTGAGAATTCCTGAGTAGGTATCTGCAACAGGGATTAGCTAGCCACCTTAGTAAACAGGTATCCTTGGATACAAGTGGTAAAACATACATACATAGTAATATTATCAATAGCAATCAACAAAATTGAGGAGCATTATAAAGCATATCTCACTCTATTCATTTATATAAATTATACACAAAGTATTACAATAGATGCTCAGAAGCTGAAGTCACCTTATAAAAAAAGATTTTCACAAAATAATTTATTCGTCTCACTATACATGAAGTCAGCTTATATACAAGTATATACTGCAATCTTTTTTACATGAATATTTTTAATTATGTTAACAGCACATTTTTGTGTCTAAACAAAAACAATTAGCACATTTTACTTTTTATAATATTCTATATCAAATAAATAGAAGGAAATTAAAGCCTTCCACCCTTGTTAAAACAGATGCAAATATACAAGACCTTGTTTCATGTATGATTACATATATTTATATTTGTCCTTTTAATGAATAATCAGATTTGTTTATAAATACTGTTGGATTGTTTGAAAGAACTCTTGTTAACATCGTTCAATTCAGTCAACTTCCATCAGAAATGTTAAGTCATTTTGTTATCATATTAATAGAGGCAAAGTGAATAGACATGTTTTCTTTTCACTCATGCATATGTTAACATTGTCAATACAAATCAAGACACATGACTAAATCTGATAGGTAACATGATTTACTTAACTCTGGACTTTGTTTATTGCTGTCAGTGAGCAGGTATGTGGTTTTGGGGTTTTCTCCCAGCATAGATTCTATATTCTCATGAGATACTTTTTTCTTCTTCCCACTTAAGTGGGGGCTTATATATCAACCTCTCATCCAGCTTCTCATATGTGCAGCCACTGACATCATGTGAAGGTTTGAATTTGCACTTGGCAGCTAAGTATCTTTTAGTTCAACCAGCTGATGCACCTGGATTCTTTAATGGACACTGAGTGTAAAGTCTATTTTGGCATCATTCGCAGTCAGTTACATACTTGAGATAACATACAAATAGTTTTTATGATGAAGTCCTAGTAATATTAAAAACCATAGATGTGCTTAAATATGAAATCTAAAAAAAAAAAAAAAACTAACTTGAACAAATGTTGGTTAAGTTGTTAATAGATTAAAATCAGAAAAATGGAAAAGTCTGAATGGTTTAACCAGCATATATACTCACAGAAAGTAATAGCAGCCTACTGCGGTGAAAAATTTTTCTTTCAAGACATGATCACCCATGCATGTATCACATATGTTAACTGATTGATATACTCGCATATCTTGCATTTGTTTCATAATTGGAGCATAAAGCAGTGATTTTATAATTATAAAACCTTTAAAACCATAAAACATATGCATGATACCAATTTTAGAAGAATTCCTAATTTACAGATATATCTATGTACTGAATATTACAAATGTTATTGTATTTGTTGAACCAGTCAATATTTACATCCAGACTAATGTCTTTGTCTTTGTTATCAAACTGATTTGACCTTCTGTTTTATTTTGTTCAGATGTCTGTCAATCCTGGTAACCCATTTGGAATTTTGAACTTTGAACTCTTTGTCTAATCCCCACGGGATTAGATTGTTCTTGTTCCACTGTTTATGTCTAGAGATATCTCAATTTGTTTTTTTAGTACAGTTCAGTTTTTGTTCGCCTTGTTTCTTCAGAGTCTAGGTCTGAACTACTTGGAATTGAACTCACTATGCAACCAAAGACATAGGCAAGTGATAACAAAAAAGATGGGGGACATTAGTCTGAATATAAGAATTATAACTCTTTACTGCAAGAATTCGGAAAGAAATGAACAGGTTTATTGTTGGGGGGAAAAAGGCTTGTCAATAAATCAAACAATAACTGCATTGTTATATATGGTGTCAAGAAAACACATGTGTACTGAGTAATTGAATTTTCCAGTGATGTTGTGCACTTAGAAGGGGTGTGAAAAATGCTCTCAGTCTAACCCTACTTTTCAAAGTCTGATTAAATATCATGTTGTTTGAAAGGCTTTTTGATTGGGCCAAAAACTTTTGAGCATGGCCTCATACTTAACATCGTTTTCTGCTCTTGAGAATTTGCACTTGAATGAAGAGGCAATCTCCAATGTTTGATAATCAGCAGAACACATATCCCAATTGGTTTGTATATAAAAGAAACTCACTTTGTAGACTATTTCCTCTAAGTTGTTGACCTTCTACTTGACATTGTTAGTTTAATCTGAATTGTTCCTGATTAATTTACCTGCTTTTAGATGTTTCTGACTTTGTGTAAAAGAGAATCTTGTTTGAAACAAAGAAGAGTACTGAATTGTTATGTAATATCAGTTCTCCTATATGGCAGTGAATACAGGACAATATATCTACAAGTCATCTATGCTTAGAATATTGATGCCACATATGATCTGGTGGTCCTGCTTTGTAGTAATCCTTGATAAAATCTAAATAATAATCAGCAATATTACTGGTCCTGATCTGGCATCTCATCTTCAGTTAGTTTTCCATCACCTTAAAGTTGCCTCCCTGTATCTTTTTTCTATATTTTCATGGCAACTATTCAGACAAGCTCTTTGCTCTGGTACCTAAACTTTATGAATTTAAGTGCAGTACTAGACTGGTGCTTAGATCTTAGTGAGATACCAAGTTTCTTTTCTTGCACTTATCGCTTGTAGAACTCCCTTCCGCCTCTATGCTTTCTAGTCAACTTCAATCTTAAAAAAATTAAATGTAGTGTCAATTGCTATCTACTATTCTCTTGATTACTTATCTTTTGTTCTTGTCCTTCAGTAATGGGATGAACAATTTTTTTTTTTTTTTTTTTTAAGAAAAAGGCTTTAGGCAACAAAAGAATGCTAATCTTCTGGATTGAACAAAAAGGACATTTATATTTAGAATCAGAAATATCTAGTGCACAATGAGGAAAGAAGACTTAGAACTTGAAACTCAGAATATATTGAAGGCAACAGAGAATGTGGAAAGCAGCAAATAATTTACCTAATGATTTTATGTAAATAGTTCGTAGAAAATAGATTAAGAGAGATAGCAAAAAGGTAAAACTTGCTAAAAGCTATGAACAGTAGGAAGTTGTAGAGAGCCGTGACTGACCGCATACTGAAAGAAAAATGTATAACACTGTATATCCAAAACTACTTTGAATGTAGAGATAATATCTTTAAAATTAAAACTATTTTAATTATTTACATTGTTTGGACTACTGTCCTCATCTTTGTCATGCTTACAACATTTTAGCCTTCTTCAGGTGTTAAGAATTTTAAACTAAATCCCTTTATTACAATCACTAAGGTATATCATTCTCATTCCATGTGCAATGCCACTTCTGGTAGCCATGTAGTTCTCTTTTTTTAACTTAACCCCCTAAGTTATTTGTTCACCACTGCTGTAGTCTGGTATTGAACTCACAACTCTTTGGGTCAAGTCACTGGAATTAACCAACATCTATATCCAGTGGGCCATGTGCTCCATTTCTGGGACTTATAAACCTAATGTCTCAGTAACCATTTCTTTTACCAGAGCTCATATTGCAATCTTTGACGCTAATGATTTTCTCTCACATTCTGTATTACTGGTTCCCATATTGTATTAATTTCTATGCTTGGTCGTCTTAGAAGATTTTTGTGGCCTAGCATATGCATTGATTCCTTAAGTTTACGTAGTTTCCAGTAGTGTTCTTTATCAATTATTTCACCTTTATCCCATAGGCGGGGATGATCCCCTTCTTTTTTATGTGGTCAGCCACACCTGATTTTACTTTCTCTCCTTGTGATGTTCTTGCAGCCTTACCTTGTGATAAAACAATTTTTTTATTTATTATTTACTGAGCAATTGTTCATCAGATGACTTAAAATATTCACTATGTCCCCCTAGACAGTCATTGATCATCAGCATTCTAAATGTTGTCAATTTTACCAAATTGACAGAAATATTTGCAAAGGGTGTGTGGTGGAATTTATTAAAGTAAGGGAATATTGTGATGGTAAGATCTATAGGATGATATTAATAAAAGTGTACAGATATTAATCAGTGTTAGCTGTCCTTTTTTGCACTTATTGTGTGCAAAGATGAGAATTGTGAATAATTAATGATCTGAACACCATAGAAATTTGAAATAAAGTCTGCTTGGAAAAATAAAAATGTAACTGTCAATATCAGATGCCATATCGTAAGTGTTAACACTATTATTTGAACTGCAGTCCTCCTCTTTCTTGCCATATTCACAATGTTCTAACCATTGTATACTTCGGACTTCTTCAGATGTTTGGAATTTCAAACCTTTATAAAGGGTTCAGTTTGAAATTTCAACATATGCTCTGGCCTTCTTCAGGTTATATAACAGCTGGAACATTGTAAATATGACAACAATGTAAATAGTGTAAATATAATTGTCTACCAAATGAATAAAAATTATGTTTTTAACAATAAGTATATAGAAGAAAGTTATAGTAACTTGGTCAACAGCTTTCACTGCTATCTTGCGGTAGGAGTGGATGTGATTCCTATCCCTGGATTTCTCCACTTAACCTCAATCCTTCCTGTTGTTGTTGAGTGCTTATCAGAGAAGTGTCGATTTACCATTTTTAAAGGTTTTGGTATGACCCAGTTGGGGATTGAACCTGCAACCTCCTGCACTGTAAATGAGCACTCTACCATTGTACTATGGCCTATCTTAGTGATCTTATAAGCAATGACTAATAAGTAAAATAAATAAGTAGAAAAGTTTTCTTTGAAATTCCTTTTTGTAAGTCAACCATAATTAGTATAATTTACTAATGTTTTGATAGGCAGCAAATATGCATTAATAAATGTGCATAATTATTATTCTTATTTTGTGATTTCTTATATAGAAATGAATAAACTGGATAGCATTAGTAATAATTTTATGATTTGTCTGGTGAAACCTCTATAAACATTTGTTCATAAATCGGATATTTCTTTAAAAGTGAAAACTTTAACACTGATACAAATATAGGGTATGGCAGAAATACCTCCAACAAATATCAAGAGATAAGCTGGATGAAGACACCATTGCCACTAATGCTTTATGTATTCCTGCCACACCCTGTATGTATTGAATTGTACAGTGGAAAAATCAGGATTGTAGTCCTATTCTAGGCCGTGCCTTTTAGTTAGACTTAAAGACTTCATTAATTATGATGAAGAGAAAATGATAACAAAGAAATGAACGGGAAAGATTTTGGCCACAGTGAAAAGAAACTTTGAATAAATATCTTATAATTGGCACTTTTTTTAATGGTTTTGGTGATCATCATCATTATTATCATTGAGTGAGAAATTATAACAGCAACAAATTTATGAAACCCAATATATGCAGTCTGATAAGGGGGTATACCAAGTACATCCATGATAGGCTAACAATTTTTGATAGAAACAGCACATAATCTTAGTTTTTCAGCTTTTCTCTTTGGTATAATTACTTTACAAATCTAAGTGCAATATTAGATTGGCAGCTACATCTCATCATTTTATAGTTGAAATGGTTAGATGTAACTGTAAGTTCTATGCTAACAGTTTCTTCTCTGTGGAATTCTCTAGATTATTTTTCTATAAATATCTTCTTTGGTATGTAGACTTGGAAACTGTGTCTGTTCATTTTATAGTTGAAATAGCTAGATGTAAGTTCTATGCTAAGAGTTTCTTCTCTCACATTTCTCGCTTGTGGCACTTTCTTCAGTTTTCTTGCTTTCCAGTCAACTTCAATCTTCAAACATTTGTATGCAATTCATCTTAATTCCTGTTATTTTATTGTTCTCTTGTAACATGTCTGGCTGTCTGTCTAATGTGACACGCGTTCTCGTTGACAATTGTGACACTGCCACCCGGCTGGTCGGTTGGTTTGGTCGCTGTTGCTGTTCGTGACATTCTCGTCCAATGATGTCGTCACAAAAGCTGATTTACAAGACATCTCTTGCAACAACGTGCCACTGTCCCATGTTGTGAATTGATCCCAGAGGTCACGTCGTGCAATTTCATTAGTTGCCTTTTAGAGCCAGTCTGAACACTGGTGCACACTTTAAAAAAAATAAATACAGCACCAAAAAAAAATTAATAAAATGAATAAACAAGGTCGAACACGCCTGGAGAGTTATGAAGAATGTCTTTTTATATATATATATATATAAAAACAATGTTTTTCTTTTCACAGGAGCAGATAATACAGTTGTCAGAATGTTGGCTTACAACAGAGAGAGTTCATTTAAAAATCTCAGAGCTTTCAATCCTTAAATAGAAATGTCTTTTCTAAATTTCATTAAAGTAGACAGAGCTCTTCAAATTTTTGCTAAAATCTGTTCCGTATTCATTAAATTTTCATTAGTCTTTTCACATATTCTCTATAATCAGGGCTGTCAATTCTCTATGCAACTTCTAAAATAACAGTCCTTTCAGGTCCTTATCGGAGTTTAATGGAATTTGCCGAATCAGAGGCGGTCAATGGCTACTAATATGGTGGTGATGGCAGTGATGGTGGCAGCGGAGATGGCAGTGGGGTTGGTTTCCCTGTCATCTGGAGACTTTCTTCCAGCTACTCTCTTAAAAATTTTCATAGCAGTGCAGGCTTTTTGTTGAGAACAATCAGAAATTTTAATTCTCCCAATTAAATTTTAAAACAATGTTCTTTCGGGATTTCTATCGGAGGCGCATTATTCAACATTAACTCTTTAAATTAATCAACAACAGGCTTCCTTTGACATTAACTCTTTAAACTAATCGGCGGCAGGCTTCTTTCGACATTAACTCTTTCGTCATAAATTCTGTGGTGGGCGACCAGCCTTGGGTCATGGCTCTCCGGTTGGGAACCTTTTTCCACAGTCGTTACATTTCACCTGTTAGCTACTCAGCTAAAACTGCTTCTCACAGCTGCTGACAACAAAAAGCTGTAAGCCAACTGAAGAACTCCAAAAGAAAAACTGATTTTTCTTGCTGAGTCCGGATTTTTATAACCATTTTCAATCCTCTCTGGGGATTTGACTGGCTCGAAGCCTTCGGCCAATGAAATTGTTTTCCACCCACTCGATTTGCAGAAGGGGTTAACTCGACAAATGAGATATCGCCAGCTCACATTCAGATCTTTCCAATTTCCCACAGATTTCTGTTCCCAGAAAAATCTGTTGAGGGACTTTAACCCCACCGGACCCCATCAAACAATTCTGACACTTTATGACTACCAAAAAAATATCCACTTCGAACACGAAAGAAGAAAAATTATATTTTCCTTTTTCTTTCCCAAAAATAGCTAAATTTTATATTCCCCGGACTTTAGAAGTTCATGATAGTATTAAAATAGCCAATTTTTCCATTTCCCATATTTTACAAGTATCTGACAGTATTAAAATTATTTTTTTACATAAACTCACATGCGTATTACAATAAAGTGTAACTAATAAATTTCTAACATCAATTTCTCTCTCTTCGCCACATTAAACCAAACAAGGGAAAGTATCCCCGTGGGAGACAGTCACTCTCTCACCTTAATAATATTTTTATTTTATTCTTTCATACTCAATGACCCCCTTGTGTCTTAATATCTTTGCCTTTCGAGAAGTGAATTGATTAAAAATAAAATTCTTTCAGGTTGATTAACCCAGTTGGCTCAAAGAGTGTTCCCAAGTAGCTATACATGATTCCCAAATCTCCTTGGCTAACTCATCATTGAAACTTTAAAAAAAAAAACTTTATAAGCACCCAGCCATGATGCTCCCATACTACTCTTGCTCATTAACCTTATCTTTGCATCAACCCCTAGAGGACATGCTCAACTGGTTAATGCTAGGCAACTGACAATTAGATCAGTGTTACTGAATGGAATACGTACTGTAGTCTATTTTAACCAAGACAAAATATGTACCTGTTAACACCTTCAATTAAGATCAGAAGCCATGAGAACTATGCCTGGTATATTATAACACAGAAGAAGCTGAAGAGCACAGATGTTGCTCATATGGTAAAGTTGTATGGCTGTTTACCTCAAAAGTAAAATGGAGACTGAAAAAAAGAGAAGGTGGCAAATTTATAATTTAGTAAAGATTAGGACAAAATATTCAATATTTCCATGTCACTTTTAATATTATTTTGAATTATAATCATACTTTAAGTGGAAACCAGTTTTTTTTTAAGTGCACTTTATATGATATATATTTCCAATGTTGTTAAATAATATGGCTGATATTTTGCTTAAAATTCTGTTACTTGTTTGGTTTTATTTATAAAAATCTAAATAATAATCTTGAAAAATCTGAATAATTTATAATGTGCAAAATTGGACCTTCATGTCCACAAAAATAGTGTCAAAAAGACTGTTTTTTTTTCCCTTGACACCACTATTATTTTACTACCTTCCCTCCTCAACAATGTTTAAAATTTTAATGAAGCCTGAACATATGAAAGTGAATTTATACTTTTGCTTTGTTTTTGAAACTTAAAAATAATGAATACTATTAATTTTTTTTCCTTATTTACAGTAATTAAATTATTGTATGTCATTTTTTTTTGTGTTTGCTTTGACAAATACTTTTCTTGACATTTTCACATTGCCATAAACAAAATATTTAGAAGAAACCTATCACTATTAGGAAGTGCTATAACATTTAGTGAACAAATACTTTTATTGATTTTGACTGAATGTCAAAACCAAAATATTAACCCAATAACTTTTTTAAATAGCCTCATCAGATCTAGACTCTCATATTGATGTCATGTATAGCATCAAAGTCATTCAGAAATATCTAAACTATTATCTATATAGAATCATTTTCTTAGGAAAAAAATTGTTTTACATGAATGATTGCCTTAAGTCTTAAAGAAGACAATCTTTTATCAGATCTTGTGGAATGATGCTTTCCCAAAATGTTGCCAAATAACCAAAACTGTCACTTCTTGACTTTCATCAGCCGGACGAACAACAAAAACGGACAGCACATCTAACTAGAAAGGACAATAATAATGTAACCCAGATGACAGCTTTCCATACTACCACATACACGACACAATCTTGCCAGACTCTCTACCTTCGGGCAGAGAGAAGTCCAGATGATGCTATTACAAAGAGCAGTCTCTTGTCTGGGGAAAAATAGATAGGAGCCCAACTCTGCCTTTTGCAACTTAGGGGCTCAGAATTCCCACGTTTAAAACTGACCTTGTGTCACATCCAGCCTCAATAGGGAGTTTACTGATAAATATACACTCCCATAAACAAAATATTTAGAAGGAAACTACTATCAATATTAGAAAGAGCTATAACATTTAGTGGATTTGAAGTTAAAATTGTAAAATCTTTTTTGTAAAAAGTGCTGTTTTTTTTTTTTTTTTGTTTTTTTGTTTTTTTTTTGTTTTTTTTCAAGAAAGTAATTTTTTATTGGGTCATGCTATTAGGTCAATGAGTGTCAAATGTTTCTTGTATGAAGAAAGCTAATTTTGCTGTGTGTGTGTGTATGTATGCACACATATATATATATATATATATATATATATATATATGTGTGTGTGTGAGAGAGAAAAAGTAATTTTATTTCTTAATTTCATTTCTTAATCATTATTGAACAAAAAATAAATTACAGTAATTTAAGATGGATTAAAATTAACTCTAGCTTATGCATTTAGCAATGATTAAATCTTAATTTTGAGCTAAGGTGGTTAGAACAATGGGGAGCAATTAAGTCACCATCATAATCACTAAACCTAACACCACACAAAATTTTCTTGTGGGGTATACGGGAAGATCTTGTTTACAAACTTAAACTGAAAGCAATTTTGCATAAATTTTCTAAAAGAAATGTAGAAGTGTTGTATTGAACACAAAGTGGGGTATTTTGAACATGTTAAATAGTTTGTTAACCATAACAAAGTATGTTCTTTTGATGTGACAATACTTATCAATTTTTTTTTTTTTTTAACTACTGTAATTAAATTTTTGTTCAGTAAAAGTGAATAAATAAAAAAAGTATTACTTTTGCTGTACCATATATATATATATATATACACACACAGACACACACAAAACATAGTGCGCATGTTTGCTAGTCTAATAATTAATTGATGGGCAGACTTTTTAGATATACTTTATAAACTATATGGAAGAATTTAAGTGCATACTTAAAAAAAAAAAATCTAAAAATTGCAAAATTGAAGACTTCCATAGGCTACTTTTATTTTCAACGCCCACTCAGTCAGTTAAATGCCATGTGATAAACGCTTGAGCAATCATGTCTCAAAATTAACTTGACTGGCTGGACAGAAGATTTTTCCACAGTAGGTTACCATTTCTTTCTGTGGTAGACTGGTTGCCAACCAAGGTTATAGAACCCAATCTGTTCTGCTATTTAACCCATAGCTGGAAGGAGAAGCAACTGACTCATACTTTTCTTAATTGGATTTGCATGTAAGTGAACATTCAACTGGAATTTGAACTCAGCTCTCCAATTTCTCATTCTGAGCTGATATCCACTGCACCACAATTCCCATCCACTACAAAAAATAGTTTCACTTCTGGTTCTTCTATCCAGCCTGATTCTATAATAACATTTGTACAAATTTTATTCTTATTAATATTAAAAAAATGTACTGGCAATGTTCATTGATATCAACTGATTCATCATACGAACTGACTTCGTTTTACAGGATCATTGGGAAGTTAGGCAGGGATACTTTGGATGAGTCAAGTGTAGAATTCGAGAATTTATAGGCATTGTATTCAGTCTCATCACCAGAGGATGTTAACATCTCAAATTGATTGAAAATGTGGGAGATAGACTTTGCACATTTAATGCCTTAAAGCCACCAGCTTTCTTTGCAGCTGATTTAGCTACAAGTAATCAGAACGTTTTTAAAAGCTACGTTGTGCCTTATTCTTTCAGCAAACAGACTTTGCTCTTTTGAGGACTTATTACATCTCTCATAAGCAGCAACGTATAGGCGCCTGTTATAATAAGAGCTATCACACAGGAACAACTGTTTTCAGCTATACCAATCTGCTGTAGTGGCCAAGCATTCTGGTGTAAACCAAAGAGAGGTTTCGCCTGGTATTTCCGAGAAGGGATAAAAGCTTCCATACTGGCTTTGACCCAAGAACAAACCTCAGTGACCCAATTTTCAACTGGGACATTGAAGATGCCAGTCTGTGAGGTGTCACAAAGAAACTCATGTGTTTTATCTAGCTTTTTTACTTGTTATTCATATTGCCACATATGTTTTAATACATTTATATTTACTTCTCTTGTTTGGAAGCAATAATCGTGGTGCAATAAATATTGACTTGGAATGAGAAATTGGAGAGCTGTTTGGATTTCAGTTGAATTTGTTACATTCACTTATGCACAAATACGTTTTTGGAAAAGGTATCAATCCATCTCTTCTCCCTCCAGCTATGGGTTGAATAGCAAGTCACATTAGATTTTATAGTTTTGGTTGACAACCAATCTACTGCAGAAAATAATGGCAAAGTACTGTGGGAAAATCTTCTGTCCAGTCAGTCATGTCTCTTTTGAGACATGATCACCCAAGCATGTATCATGTATGGCACTTAACTGACTGATATCACTCTTTATTTGCCTCTTTTGATAGCATTGAAATATGATGAACCATAATTATATTACAGTCTTGCAGCTTGAAATAATCATCAAAGTTTGGTTGAAGTGATAATTTATTAATTGATTTATCTATGGCCTTTTCTCTTTTCAATTTCTGATGAGAATACTTTTGGCAAGTGTTCAAATGATTAACTTCAGTTTCCAATTTCGTAATGGGATACACAACATAAAAACTGTTTAGATTACTTTTATATCTGACTACAAATCAAAAAATATACTACAGCTATTTGGTAGTTAGATATATTAATGACTGAAATGTGACTATTACAATAAAGATACTAAATCCTCCTCCCAGAAATTCAGATATCTTACTTTTAGATCTTTGAAAAAGATGGCATTTATCTATCAAACTATAATGGTAAGTTTGACACAAGGTCACAATGTGAAGCCTCTGCATGTGACAGAATTTGTATAGTTCATTTGATGTTTTTCTTTTGAGATGCGTCAGTCATCATGGATTGTATGTAGAAGTGAACATAGATAAGTTTTGTATTCTAGATCTCAAGTGTGTCTTCTGTTTGATATATTTACAATTCCTTGCAAGGTTTATCTTGTAGATATTATATTAATGACTGGCCACTCATATGAAATCATCTCGATTTATGAGATGATTTCCATTGTGGGTGCCTGCTCGGGCACATTTGTGTTTGTTCAACCCTCACAGAACCCACCTGTGGTTTATAATGCAACTATGCTGAGCGGACCTTAGTTACAGTTTCTGGGAGAGAGCGCGTTACCTGGCATGAACATCAGTCTGAACAAGGGCAGGATGCACAAACCCTTGGTCATGACTTGTGCTAGCATAACCATCGATGGCTTCCAAAGGATCCTGTTTACCCAACATCACTCACAAGTCTTGGGTCAACCCATGGTGTAGTTTTTAGACACTTTCCAAAGGTGCCACATGCTGGGATCACCTTCTCCAGACTGATATCAAAAAATCACCTTCCTGACAAATTGACCATGTGAGATTCAAACTGATGACCAGAAAGCGAAGGTTCTAACTACTCAGCCATGCAGATGTTACAAACTGTTTAATGTGTTTAGAATTCCTTGTGAGGTATATCTTGATGATTTTTTTTTATTTTTTTTTTTATTTTTTTTTTTTACATGTAGTTGAAAAGGGAAGAATTGTGAACTGTTTGATACAGATATGTTATTTACATTTGGACAATTATCCTCACCTTTGTTAATATTATCACAACATTTTGGCCATTGTGGCCTCCAGTTTTCGGAAGGTGCTATTTAAACTATGGGTAGGGGTAAACTATTAGATTTAAGCATTGGTTTGTGAGTTCAACTCCAGAACCAAAAGTATAGACTTATTCAGTGAAAAACAGGCCAAGCAATAACTGAGTTGTATTAAATATGAAAAAGACAATGTAACCCAATGTATGAACAATAGAACTGGAACAATTTACTCCATAGATTAAATAATGGCTTTATTTTGAAATTTTTAGAGGGCTGAAACTTTCTTATCTTTCTTGTTGTTATCATAGAAGTCCCTATGTAAATTGATAGGGGAAGTTGAGTTACTTCCATTGTCTGCTAGTTGGGGCATGACACTTCTGAATTCAACATGGTGACAAGCTGACACACACAAGGAATTCATGGTTTAAATCCAAACTAATCCTTGCTGTTCTCTAGCAATAAATAAATTTATTTTATTATGTGTTAAAATACTCGTCTTTTATTTTCATTAATTTTTATTCATTCTAACAACTTGGGACTTAACAGGAATTGTAACACTTCATCCCAGAAATTCAAACTAATAATTTTTTTCATTTTTTTGTGAATGCTCTAATTTTATAATTCTCTTCTTTACTGATTCAATTATTGTTTTTTGTTTGTTAATTTTCAATATTTCGTAGATGAATATGTCTTGAATATTTGAAGAAAAATACAATTTCTTTTTGCCAACAGTGTCACATAACAACCACATAACTATTATCTATTTTGAGTCCTATTAACAGAAATAAACAAGGATGTGTTTTCAATTTATCATCTTTGCTTGTCATCCTACAAACATGTAAAAATCTTTGCTATTTTTTATGCCTGCTTCCTCATCATTTGATTGCATCCTTTTGTGAGAAAAATGAATAAGAAAAAGTAAATGTTGCTGAATTCCATCCTGATTACTGATTTAGCTTCTGTCTGCTCTAGGGGTGGGGGAAAACTCATCGCCTGACTGGCTTCTTTCTTCCCCCAACAAAAAATAAAATAAAAAGGCTGACACATTTTTTATGTTTCATTCATTCTCTGTTGGTGTGTGTAATTAACGTTTAACCTTTTCACGTTTGTTCTGGGTTTTATGTTGTTAATATGTTTTGAATATTCATTTTTTTGAAACACAGTTGTTTGAGTATCTAAAACCAGTCCTTTCATAATAACTTGATTATCTTTATTCATTGCATATACATTAACAAATGCCAAATTTTGTTGCTGTTGGATTTGCTAAAAAGTGTCTTTTATTGTATTATCTTCAAAAGCAAGGGAAGTTAATTACATTTATGCTAAGTATTTTTTTTGCATTACTTTTATCAAGAGAGTATGGTTAATCTATTGAAGTATTTTTAGCCCATAATTTTTTTTACGTAAATTTTTGAATGGTAATTTTACCTAGTTGAGAACTGATGAGATCAGGAAGGTCATTGATGAAGGTAAGAAACCATGTACACTACCAGCAATAATTAAGGCCACCCCCGTTTTTTTTTTTTTTTTTTTTTTTTAAGAAATTATGTATTTCATACTATTTTTAGTATGTATTACCAAATGAAAATAGAATGGTTCTTTTGTTGTTATTACTTCGGAAAGTTTTACAAGGCAAGGAAGCAAAGATGAACTCATCCAAATCACCCTAAATGTTCTTCATTCTTTCATTGATGAAACTGCAAGATAGGTAATTATTAAATATTTATGAATTCATTTGATGCATATGTTATTGTGTAATATCAACAAAAGAACCATTCTATTTTCATTTACAATTTATTCACTTGGCAATAAATATTAAATGATAGTATGAAATACATCATTTTTTTTAAACACTGGGGTGGCCTAATAATTGTTGCTAGTAGTGTATGTCTGATAGGTTCCTGGGGGAACCATACATTAATGTTAATTCTCTTAGTTGCTTTTTATTGCAATTGTCAAACTACAGCAGAAAATGATGTAGATTGGAAATAAGTGATAGTCTCTTGGTAAAACTCCAATTCCTTTTCCATTTACCTTACTGACAGTTTGTGTAAGGCTGCTATAAAAGAACTAAGAAATTAACATGAAAGAAAATGTTAGTCAAAAGTTGATTAAAAATGGTTAACAATGTAGCATCTTTAAAAAAAACTTTCATTGTATGATTTTTTTTATTTATCATATGACAAATAAGTTGTGCATTTGGGCATCATTCCTGCTCTAATATATGTTGCGTTAAGAATGAATGACAAGGTACTTCTGTTAATTTTTTTTTTTTTTTTTTTTTTTTTTTTTTCTTACTGTATTTTTTCTTTCTTTGCAAGAAAGATTTCTTTTGTTATTGTAAATGGTGTGTGAATTGCTGAAAGGTAAACATTTATAATAGCACTACCAAAATCCTTGAAACCTTAGATTAACCAGAAATGCTTTTGGACAATTTCTACACATCTTTATGTGCCGTGTCCTTTCAGGACATAGATAATCATGAACTTCTACTTACATCCATCTCTTGTCACTCTTTCCCTCTTGGTATCTCTCTCAAACCCTACTCCACCATCCGCTTGCTTAAGCCCATCAAGTAGGTCTCCTGCTGCTTTCCTCTGTCTCTTTTTCCCTCTATCCATCCTGTGAATATTAATTCTCCAAGCCTTCCTTCCTTATGTGTCCAAGAAACCTCAGCTGTCTCTTCCTGATGCTAACTGTTTCCTTTTCATTTGTGTCCTCTCCAAAACCTTGTCATTGCTCACGTTTAGTCCCTGGTATCCTCAGCATTCTTTTGTAGAACCATATTTCTGTTGCTTCGAGTCTCTCCTTCATCTTTGAGATCGTCCAGCATTCACTGCCATATAGGAGGACAGATATCATGTAGCAGTTTAGCACTCTTTTCCTTGTTTCCAATGAAATCTTCCATTTTCTCAATCTACTTAGCTTTTGAAATGTGACTTTGTTAATGTGTCTTTGGATCTCAGTGTTGCACATATTCTGTCAGAACACTTTTACAGGTATTTACAGGTATTTAAATTTCTGCACCTGTTTGATTTTGGTATCACCGACCTGTAGTTGGCATTTAGGGTCCCTCTTTTTGCTAATGACCATGCCTTCCATTATCTGGAAGTTTACATCTAGTCCCAGTCAAAAAAAGAAAAGACAAAAGAAAAATCTTGTTTGCAAACAAGAAAAATACATAACATGATTATCTTATCAGCCATTTTGAATTAAATATATATTATAGAAGTTCTCTCTGAAGGATTTTAAATTTTCTATATTTCAAGCCATTTTCTTTGTGGTGAAAGCTTAAATAGAATTAAACTTTCATGAAATTTACTTTCTGGGTATTTTTGGCTTACTACAGACGTGATATTTGAAAAACAATGATATTAACATAGCACAAAAAAATCTTTGATAATGACTCATGAAAAATGAAAGTATTCAGATATTGGACAATGTATATTTAAACTTTGATTGGAAACCGGGAAAGTGGTTCAAAACATCCTTAAGAAAGAACTTCGTTTTTTAACCAAACATGAACAAATGAAAATGTCTCTCTCACACACACACACAAACACACACACACACACACACACACAAAATTATATTAGTGGATACATACAGGTTCAAATCTTATCGGAGAGTGCATATTTTTTCTCTAATAATATTTCTTGAATATCCACTAGAAATAATGTTTAAGTAATAAAATCTGTCAGATTAAGAAACCTATATATGTCATCTGTAGACAATCCTGTTTCGCTGTATCACAGCTCATCAGTACAGTTAGACATCCAATTGCTTCTAGCTAAGATTGAACCCCGACCGAATTAACATCAGTCTGCGATTCTACCTCTAAGCTATCGGCATTCAGTGGAGGGAGGCAGATTTTAGCGTGTTATATACACATGCCAGTAGCGAAGAGTCTTCAAATTCATTACTGAATGAACATGAGTAGCTACTGTTTATAAAGTCTACCATTTCTCCATAGTGCTCAACTGGAGAGAGTAAATTTACTCCCCCTTCTTTTTTATTCTTACAGATATGACTATTAATAATTAGGAATTATGCCCCTTTGATTTTATCCCCCTGTATTTTAATACTTTTAATTTTTAAATTTTAATTAAAATTTTAATTTTTTATCCACATATAATTTTAGAATGTTTAAATTTTTATGCTTGTTATTAAAAAAAGCAATATCTAAGTTTATATGATTTAACTCCCATGAACAAGTGAACTTAAATTCAAATTATTATACAGTCAGTTTGAAAAATGCATTTGATGATTGCATAATGCATGAAACTTAGTCACATATGAACCCCAGGTTAAAAAGGGAGATGAGTTTGTTTAGATAGTTACACATGACACAGGTGTCAATGAACACCAAACACAAATTGAAATAATTTTATATAACAAAAACAAGAGGATATGGAAATAGTATGGAATAACTTAGAACTAAAATCAATATACAAATGTTTATAATGGCAAAAAGGCAGGGTCTCTTTAAAATGCCCAAATAAAAACTGGTAGTTCTTTTTGCAATATAAGGTCTAAGACTCCGGAATAGTATTCGTATATTGCTTCCTCATAGAAATTGAAATACATCCCAGAAGAAATTGGAATGATTTCTTTAGGTATGATATTCTCTACACATCAAATAGTCAAATAAATCCTTGGTCTTTGGCAAAAATCTCTCCTTATTCTTTACACAACAAGTAATAGAATAAATTCATAGGCACATTTCTAATGAGTGTCAATCTACTTGCAAACTGTTGTGGTTATCAGGAAAGTGAAAATACAATTCAACAATCCCATTTGGTGGTGCATGTCACATGGGCTTGGTTGACCGACTTTTACTTACTCCATTAGAAGGTTGATATGTCTAGTTTTCAAGCGACAGATTCTTTCCCACAATTTCTCAGTCGAGACAGGAAATAAAGAAAAGGAAGAGAAAGAGAAAACACAAAGAAAGTATGTCTCTTAATAAATTGATCATACACCTGATTTAACATTCAATATTGATGCCCATGTCACTATATATAATGAAATTTCAAAATGGAAAAACTTTCTTAAATATCATTCTTTGAAAGGACTTTTCTCGATTAATAACGGTTTTATCAAAGTAATCTTACATATGTAGGTAGGGAATAAAATACAACAAATGATTTTTACAATTCTAAATAAATTCTAATGATGAGGGGATGCTTAGTTTCAAATTTAACTTTCCAAATTTTTTCTCTAATTTATCCAGCTGATTTCATTTAGTGTTCTACTGCTTATGCTTTTATTTTTATCACTTCTGTCATTAAATATCCCATATTTAACAAAGTTTTGTTAAGACATTGTAATCACAGTAGTTTAAAAAAAAAATGTCTTGACATCCATTTGCTTTTAAATCTGATTTTATGTCACTTCTGTACATTGGCTTGATGGCTATTCCTTATTCAAAAATAGGATATCTTGCTTACTTGTTTTGTTTATTCTCCTGATATGAGGTAGCACTTACATTATTTACATTGCTTAGACAGTTGTCATCATTTTTATTACCATATTCATATCCACAATGTTTTGGCTGTTGTACATTCCGGCATTCTTCAGGTGATTAAAATTTCAAACTGAACCCTTCATTTCTGTTTACTCTTCCGATTTGTTCTGTCATTGCATCCAAATTCACACTTTTATGTAAAAGAATTAACAAAAGAACTTTGGTAGGAGAATGGAACAGTATCCTTGCTAATCATAAAAAAAGTTATCTTCGCGTTAAATATCAAGTGAAAATTCACTGCAGGAAAGCAATGAGTGACAGAAAGTAATTCATTGAATAAACTGAAGGCTGACATTAACCAATGCAGTCTGTGACAAGAATTCTTTTGAAAGGGAATAGATAATTTCCATCTGCGAAAAGAAAAAAATTACATTCAAAAGATCAAAATTCTTCATCTAATATCATTTTTTTTTTTTTTTTTTTTTTTTCCAAATTTTATTCTCCTTTATTACCAAAGAGATGGATGATACTGATTACTTAGGAAAAAAGAAATTGAATTTAGCAGAAAGTTTATTCAAAAACAATAAAAGGATAATTTATTTCTATTTAAATTTTTGGGATGAGGACTTAGACGTAGGGGGTAGATAAAAGGGAAATATTTTGTGGTTGTTGAGATCTGTGTTAGTTTTAGTCTTGAATAAGTTTGGAAAGGAATAAACTTGAGGGTTCTGTTGGTAAGCTATCAGATTATAACCCTGCCTTGGTGAGGTTAGATTTCAACCTTACTAAGTAACAGCACACCTAGAAGCAAATGAAAATATCATGGCACACTTAGCAAAATTTTTAAAAGGTATAAATTTAAGTGTTATGAAATAAAATAAAATATTTAAACCTCTCTCTATAAATACAATTGGCAATTGAAAGATGCAAAAAAAAAACTCATGTTGTAAAATGAAAGATATTAACAAAAGCTAGAACATGTAAATCATTACATGAAATGTTTTCTTTGCTTACAAAAAAAAAAATCCATATAATTAAATTCTCAAATACTTATTAAACCAAAATAATGCAATTACCTCTTGCTACCATCATAAGATATAAATCTTAAATATACCTAAAACTATCTTGGTCTATTTGCTATAATCCTACCCCCTTTTAATTATATATATATATATATATATATATATATATATATATATACCTTAAAACTAAATTTAACTGTTACATTGCTGTGTACACTTACTTTCACTACTAGTCATATCTAAAATCCAGTAATTCCACTTTTAAAATTTATCTTTATGGCCTTACATCTATTTCTTTAACTTGTTTTTTTTATATTAGCAAAATTCTTTAAGACTAATTTTTTGTTTATTGTTCTTAGTTTTTTTTTTTAATTTTCATTGCATTTGTTCCATTCTTATTTAAACAAATGACACATCCTGTTGAGTAAACATTCACTACACTTTGCCCCAATTCTTTTAAAATATAACCTTCCACCCCACTACAATCATCTAATATGGTGGCATTTTTTTTATTTTTAAGATTAATTTTCTTGTGTGTGTGTATATATATATATATCTATATATCTATATATATATCTATATATATATAATGTATCCCATTAAATGAACATTTCACTGCCTGATGATGTATTGAACACTGAAACTTATTTGCTTTTGAGTTGCAATATGCTATTATAATAACTCTCTCTCTCTCTCTGTATATAATATAATATGCCATGACTATTTTGCAGTATTAAGAGTGTACTGTGGTTAAGAATTATGGTGTTAGATTGTTGGGTAATGGAATGAATGATCATTTTTACTTTTGGTATTATCTACCTCTCAAGCGATAGTTTACAAACTTATTTGAATCCAAGTAAAGACAGTATCTTTTATTGATTTGTTTTTTACAGCTTTTGTTGGTTAGACAGAAAATGACTTTTAGGTTGTAAGAATTATCTTACTTAGATAATGAGTTACTGATACAAATCCTACTGATTAATCCATAGCTGGGGAAGAAAAGGTGGATAAGTACCTTTCTCAATGATATTTGCACATAAATGAATATAACAAACCCAATTGGAATTAGAACTTGGCTCTTTGATTTTCAATTTTAAGCTGTTATCAATTTTGTCACTTGCACTTTCAAGCTTACTGCACCCTGGTATTACCAAGTAGTCACCCATCTTGGTACTGACTAGTCTCAATGTTGCTTAACTTTGGTAATCATTTGAGAACTGGTGTTTCAACATATGACTGTAAGCCACAGAATGTGTAATAGACAATATCAGCAGCAGTTTGATAAAATAATTCAATGCTATATTTGATGACAGAAATAAAGTCATGGATCCAGAACAAAAAATCATAAAATATATTGATAAAATATGTTTACACATTCATATGGGGAAATAAATTAATTTCATCATTTGAAGTTGTTGAATATTCATACACAATCTTCATTTGATGTTTATGAAGTGTTAACATGCCACTAAGATGTAACAGTTCTAAGGCATTTACATTTGATCTCTTGTTAGAATTAGGTTATAGCTCAACCGTTCTAAGGCATGGACATTTTGCCTGGATAGGTTACTTGCTTAACATTTTTTTTTCTACACACAGTTTCCGCTTTCTAATTTTGATTTACATCTGCCATTCCACTTCAAAGACTAAAATTCCTCATTCTACTGGATTACATAATCTGTATATCAAATAAGTTTTTTCTCAAGCATTTTTTTTTCCCCTCAAATTCTCATTTCTCAATTTTTTTTATTCCTTCTTTATTTCAAATAGATCAATGATGCCAATTACTTAGAAAAATATTGTGAATTTAATCAAAAAGTTTATTAAAAGACAAGTGAAGGTTAATTTATTTTTGTTCGGATTCTTGGAATGAAGACTTATCATTATATGCTTTATTTACATTCAGACTAATATCTTCATCTTTGTTGTGGCTACCATAATGCTTTAGCTCTTGTGTATTCTGACCTTTTTCTGATGTCTGCTGGTTCAAGTAACCTTCAAGGAATTTTTATCTGAGACTTTTAATCTATATATGATGGTAAAATATATCGATATCCCATCTAAAATGACGACATATACATTGATGTACATACTACTGATTATCTTATATTAAGAAATAAGAAAAAAAAAAAATAATCAAAACCCCTGAGCATTATAGAAGGGAAATATATATACACACAGTGGCTTTTATTATAATAGAATATATGTATATTCTTCACTACTCAACATAATTATTGCAAAATTAAAAAAAAAAAAAAAAAAAGACATTGTTAAAGAGCAAACATGCAGCAAGAGCTTTCATAACTGGTAGTAAAGAGAGTGAACTGAGCCAACACTGCCTCACTATAGTCTCTCTTCATGAGCGTGACAGGAGGGAAACTACCCACTGTTTTTATTATAATAGGGAGGATTGGGACTGATTATTCACTGTCCAATTCTAAAGATATTACATCTTTTTATTTTATTTATTTTTTTCTTTTTTAGTACTGTTCGGTTATTGCTCAGACTCAATTCTATATCACTAAATTCACAAACCAATATTTCAATGTAGGACAATTTATTGTCCTACTTTAGTTTTTAAGATTAACATATCTAGCATAATTTCTATGCTCATGCCTGACAAAAACTGAATTTATATCATCCCATAAATGTGTGCTAAGGTATCTAAAAAAGAAACCAGGTGGCAAACTTGAGGAACACAAGAAATCAAAAACCAACAGCTGAAAAGGTAAAATCTGTTATGCTGGTGAGAGAAGGGTACGTACTATCTTCTCGTGAGATAAAGTCTAGATAATTAACGGAGAGAATTGTTGGAGAGTGAGAAAGATAAACGATGCAGTAGATATCAGATTAGCAGGGATTTCAACAGAGGATTTTTTTTTTTTTTTGTGTGTGTGTTGTGAACTTCTCCACTCTTTGTTTAATGTTATCTGGACAGTTTTTTTTTTTTTTTTTTTTTTGTGTGTTGTGAACTTCTCCACTCTTTGTTTAATGTTATCTGGAGAGTTTTTTTTTTTTTTTTTTTTTTTTTTTTTTTTTATATTCACATATAATTTCTTTGCTTGTTGTTTTTTGGGTCAGATGTTTCCTTTTTCTCATTGATTCCAACTGAAGAAGGATGAAGAATATATCAACCAAAATTATGAAATGGCAATAGCAAAAATGCAGATTTGCATATCTGAATGTTTGCGATGATGGAAAATTCTTGGAGGTTGTTGATTTTGTTTAGCTGCATATCAACCACTATGGGTTATTTAATGCCGAAATTTAAATTCATGGCTTCAGCTACAGATAAAATGTTTTGCTAGTCATTTTGATTTAAAAATATATTGTTGGTCATTTTACTATGTATTGGTCACTATTTTTATATAAAAATGCATTGCTAGTATTTTTCCTATAAAAATGCATTTTTATACTTACATACTGCTTTGTTTTTTGCTTGGTGGTACACTTTTTGCCCATAGCTGGGGCCTGGAAACAACAGTAATTAAGATCAAAGGTCTTACTGCCAGATGAAGTTTGTCATACTTAGGATTATCTTGGAAGTTAAAATTATTAGAATTCATTTTCATTTTGGTTATTTTTATAATCTTAGGATCTCTTGGAATTCTGGTTGAGTTCCTTGCATGCACTTTTGCATGAATATTCTTTGTCTATAGACTCTTTAGGCATAGAGAGCAACCAGTCTATAAGACCAACTCTGACTTCAAAGCTGTATATAGTCCCAGTGAAGCATATACTATACAGCCATAGAGAAAGATTATGAAGCTGACATCAGTGCAGGGTTGTAGACACTTTAAACTTGACTGCATCTTATGTGGTAACATCTCTTGTCATTTCAGGAATTGGTACTTCAGTGCATTAAAAAATGGCATGATATGAGTTTGTTGGATGGTGGATTGGGGAGGACATAACAGAGGCAGTGTTTTTTACAGTTTACCATTCTGTGGTTTCTAAGAATCAATTACATATGGTATCTTTTAGCAGTGCAATATGATATTCTTCTTTTAGAGTTCAACTTCCTTTTTCAATAAACTGTTGACATCGTTTTCATTTCTAACCGCTCCATACTTATCTTTGTCTACCTCCATTTTCACTTTGTGAATTAAGAATTCAATTCCTCCCAGTGACTGTCACTTTTGCCTGGAATATTTTTCATAATACTTTAAAACTTCATTCATCTCATAAGATTTCTTAGTTAGCTAAACTTTTCAGAATCATCTTAGAGCTTTTAAGCGTTTTTGTTTTTCATAGGTTTTTGTAATTTATTTTCCTTAGAAATAACTTTCTTCCCCTTTCTGTTCCTGTGGTGTGTTCATTTTTTTGTTTGAGGATGACAAAATATTCTTTGAAATGTTTTGAAATTGTCTTTTATATCGACTCAGATTAGCTGTTGGAAATATGTTGTGAAGAAATGGAAATTGATTGAAAATAAATTGCAAATTTCTGGACTTTTTATTAATTTTTTTAATATTGGGAGAACTCCATCTTTGAATTAAGATCCAGGAATCAAAAATAGCAAGTAAAACATTAATCAAACTGGATTTTAGGATAGGAATATAAATTAAGAAAACCATTTCTTTAGTTGCAATTCATTTAAACAGAAGAAAGTTGATTACTTCTTTCAGTGAAAATTGAGCACATTTTTTCTCACATTGATTTTTTTTTAAACCATGTATCTATATAAGTGGCTGCTTGTTTCCAAGTATGCCTGCCTGCAAAGGTGGCTAGCTAATCCCTGCTGCAAATGCCTACTCAGACACATTTACATTTGTTCAACATTCCTAGAACCAAACTGTGGTTTATGTTAACTAAACCTTGGTTAAAGTTTCTGAAAGAGATAGCATAATTTGGAATGATCAACAATATGGAACAAGGGCATTATGTTCAAACCCTCAGTCACGATGACTTGTGACTTCGTTAGCACAACCATCAAGTTTCTAAACAATTTATAGAATATTTTTCTAAATCAGTGCAGTAAATCAAATGTACAAATAGTTTCTCAGGATTATCTTGACTTAGCTGTCTTAATTTTTGTTGTTTTTTATTTTCTCTTAATTCTAGCACTGTATAAAAATGGAACTGCTAACATGTCAGATTGTTAGCAGATAACTTAATTTCTGAACGTAATCCGATTTATGAATTCGGGCAGGTCATGAATTTTATTAATCAGACATAAGATAAAGTAAGATTATTATAATGATAATATTAGCCATTTCCTTATAAGAAAACTAATACTTAATATCAGGAAGAAACAGTTGAGATTTCTGGGGGAAATCTCAACTGTTTCAAATAATGAGGAAAGAGAGGTTGGAAAATCTGATACTCATGGGACAGAGGGCAACAGAGACAAACAACATATAACATACTTGGTGTGCTTGAATAAATGGGTGGCGGAACAGGGCTTAGCATTTGGTGTGCTACCAATAATGTACTTTTGTTCAACATAATAAGCTATGGAAACAAATGATTAACTTGAACACATTCAGAACTATCAACTATATACAATTGTTTTCTCATGTCAATGATTAAAATGACTTCTGGTGTATGAATCCTTGAAATCTTAAATAAAACAATCCGTCATCAAACCCTACAGACAAATTCTGTGTGTCAAGTCTCTTTAGGTGGTGGGGGTGATGACTCTCCACAATTTACTGTCTTAGTGAATTTTTTCTTTTTATTATGTTTCCTAATCCATGTTCTGCTACCCATTTACACAAGCTTATGTAGGTTATATGCTACTTTCTTCTATCCTTTCTGCTTTATGTCCTGTGAGTATCAAATTTTCTCAGCCCTCTTTCTTCATTATGTGCCCTAGAAATTTACATTTTTTTTCTAATTCTAAATATAAGTGTATTTTTTTGTTCCCATTTTCTTTAAAACTTTGCCATTGGTCACATGTTCAATCCATGATATTCTCAACATCCTTTTGTAGGATAACATTTTTGTTGCCTCAAGTCTTTTGATCTCTGAGATTATCCAGCATTCACTGCCATAAAGAAGGACTGATCTTACATATCATTTTAGTATTCTTTTCTTTGTTTTTAACAAGACTTTCTTGTTTCTTAATACTTTGCTTAGTTTTTAAAAGGCATCTTTCACTATCCTGATGAGCCTTTGGATTTTAGTGTTGCATTTCTCATCCTCTGTTAAAACACTTCCTAGTTATTTAAGTTTTTGTACTTTCTTGATTTTGGCATTTTATGTTTGTAATTTGCATGTGAGGCTTTTTTCTTTTCATGCAATTAATGTTGAGTCCTTTTTTCTTTCTTCCCTTTACTACCTTCTGTAGGAGTTTCTGTATTTTCCTTTCCATATCTGCTATCAACAATGTCATCTGCATTTCTAATATTAAAACTGTGGCTGCCAATAATAAACCTGGTACGAATTCTAATTTTTTTGGAATCACATCACTGTAAAAGATGAATAAATTTGGTGAGAAGACACATCCTTGTCTTACACGCCTTTCTATTTTTGCATTTTATATTTGTATGTAGGTAGTTTTCTCCAAGTTCTGGATTATTTTAATAATCTTGCCAAGTGTTCTTCAAAATTACAAAACGATTAATCAAATAACAAAAATCACTTTGCTTGAATAATTCCAATAACAAAAAAAAAATAGAAGATGCAATGTGAAGGGATGATGATGATTGATATCATCACAATGTTACATTTCCACACTACAAAAAAAACAAGTTTTGAAAGAAAACTCATATCAATACAAGAAAGAATGACAAAAATGATCTTAAAGTTTAATTTTTAATAAACTGTTTTCAGAAAAAGATTTTATGAATTTCAACTGATGATAATGCTAGTTGTTTGGTTGATGAATGCCAAATGTTTCCTGTATAGAACTAATTTCATTATTACCAAGATTTCCTTGGTCAAAGAAGAATCAACAATATTACTGACTTTAATCTGACGTCTCAGCATCAGTAACTTTCCTACTGCCATAAAATTGCCTATGTTTGCTTTTTCTGTAAATACTTTCATGGTAATTATTTGTATTAGCTCTTCCCTATGGTGCCTAGACGTTTTGAATTTAAGTGCAGTACTAGACTGGAATTGAGGTCTCACAATTTACAGTTGAATTGACTCGATGTAACCATAAATTCTACACTAACAGTTTCTTTTCTTGCACTTCTTACTTGTGGAACTCCCTTCTGGTTCGATGCCAAGTTTCATCTCCAAAAATTTAAATGCAATATCAATCACTATCTGCTATCCTCTTGATTACCCTTCCTCTGTTCTCACCCCTTAGCAGTGTTCCTGTTTTTAACTCTTCCACATTCAGTAACCCCTTGCACCTCAGAGGTTTTAATGCCTTGCTTGGGGTGAATTCAATTTTAACATAAAAGAAAAAAACAGGTAGGCAGTTTTGTATTGTTTCTAAGATGAAATGGCAGGATAGTTTCTGGATGAAGTTAATAAATCTATTATTTACACTATTTGGATTGTTTGGTCTGTTGTCCTCATATTTGTTATCATATTCACAATGTTTTGGCCATTGTATACTCTGGCCTTCTTCAGGTGAATGGAATTTCAAACCAAGCCCTCAAGGACAAATGGCCCAGTGGATAAAAGTGTTGGTTAAAGTAATTCAGTGACTTGACCCAAAGAGTTGTGAGTTAAATACCTGACCACAGCAGAGGTAAACAAACACTTGAAGAGTTGAGTTACGAAAAGAAAATAATTAAAACTGAGATATCCAGAAGAGGCATGGCACATGGAACTAGAACAATATAGCTTGAATAAAGTATTCAGTTCATCTGAAGAAGGCCAGCACATACAACTGCCAAAATATTGTGGATATGACAAAGATAAGGACAACAATTCATAAAGTGTAGTTGCAATACATCATCTCAGAAATAGACAGAAATTTTTTTTTAATTCATTTGTTTGACTCTCATAATTTTTTTTTTAAATTCCTTTAATTACTGGCCACTTATGCAAATGAACTCTATTAGGATTTTTAATTCAACATCTATCAAAGAATAAAAGCTTTCAATGTACACAGTAAAGAAATTAAGGAAACTTGTTTCATATTTGATTTTGTTAATTGTGAAGCAAACACCCAAAAAAATGTTTTCATTGCCTCGTGTCAATTCCAATTTTCTCTTTTATACGAAAAAGAAAGATACAGTTTTACAAGAAGCAACAAGTATTTCAATTAGTTCATGAATTTATTGAATATCTACAACTGATCAATTCTTTTCTTTCTTTATTCATAAGTTTATTCAAGTCAGTGTTTTCATTTTTGTCTTTCTCTCATCAAAATGGGTCTACAATTCTCTGATGGATAAGGCTAGCTGATATATCGATTGTTCTTGCATTTTTACATCATATTTCGTGAAGATTATTAGAAAGCATTTATTAAAATATCAAAGTAAAATAACAAGGCTGTAATTGTTTGGAATACTTTCATAAACATATTTTATCTTGTATATATTGAAAAAAGACTATATACGTGGTGTTATAGATAGCAGCTCAGAATGAGAAATCAAAGAGCTGATTTCAAATTCCAATCAAGTTCATTACATTCACTTCTGCACAAATACCATTGAGAAAATACTCCCAAAAAAACTCACTTGTATTCCTTTCAGTCAAAATATTTCAGCTTTGAATAATCCACAAAGATCTAATAAGTCATAAAAACAAATCAATCAATTGAAAGACTTATAAGATCCATTGCTTAATGCAAGTGGCTAAAATGTTACTATCCTCAGCAGTTTGTTTTTTTTAGAAAACTGTTATGACTTATTTCTGGCAATTAAAATATAAAGTTTTGCTTAGACACTTGCAGAGATGGCTGTAAAGCATACTCTGAAAACTGACTCCAACAGAATTATTTAGACTATTTATAGCCTAGGATAGTTTATTGTGTCACTGGGGTTGTTATTTACTCCACAACAAAGAGATTTGTTACTTGAAATAGAAACATATTTTTTTATTTGATATATATTTTCCATATGTTTTTGATTAGTAGAGAGTGTCTTGTACCTAGGTTGAGTGGAATTTTTGTCAATTCTTATATATTTGATACCCACATCATGCTTTAAAAACAATATCCAATTACTGAGGTCCCTGTGTATGACAATAAACTGCATCTGGCAGCAAGGCCTCTGATTGGGAGGTTGGGAGGAGCATGAAACCACTTCTTAATTAATGTCTTTCTCAGGTCCACTCTGACCGGGTGTGGAAGTACCTGTTGGGGTCCCAGCTATGGGCAAATAGTTAAGTGGAACCAAAACACTATGAAAATATAAAAATAGACTTTTATAGTAAAAATTCCAGGAATGCATTTTTGAAGAAAAAATATTACCAGCAATCTGACTTTCAACAAAACCCACTTACAAAAATATGTCGCTGAAACCTGATCTATAAACTTATTTCTTACAAAGAATATATATTCTATTCATACAAATCTATTGTAAAAATCTTGTCTGCATTAAATAATCCATTGAGGTTGATATGCCATAAAACAAACCAAACCAATTACTGAGAAAGAATATTTTTGCAAACAAATCTGATTTTAATTGATTTTGACAATAGCAATTTATTATTTTTAGTTATCTGAAAGGAACTGCAAACTGGATAAAAGACTTGAGTTAGAAGCAAAACACAATACTTAATAGTTGCCTCTTTTTATAGCATTTATCCTATAAACATCAGGGGAAACTTTATTCCGCTGATATCAGGCACTTTATAACAAAAATCCTGCTTGCTTAAAACACCTTTCTACCAGTAAACTATTAAAAAAAACAGCAATTTTGGCACTAAGCATCATTAAAATTTAACACTAGAATATGTGTGTGTGTATGTATATATATATATATATATATATATATCTGAACTCTGTTCTTTTACATTGAGTATTATTGTTTTTACTCTAAGCTGTTCAACAAAGTACGCCACAAAGGTTTGTTAGAGGTGCTCAGCAACCTTGGAAGTAACACTGAGCCATACAAGTCCAAAGTATCTGGCAAGATCATTACATAATCTTGCCTTTGGCCAACCATCTAGTTCTCTTTACCACTGCCTTTGTGTCCTTTCTATTGCTCTAATAGTCTACCTGTTGTTTCAGAGATGTGGCCAGCCCATCTATGTTTGTCTTTTTTGATGGTCTTCACTCTAGTCTGCTGTTGAATCCAGGTGTTTCTGTTATATAAAGTAATGCCAAGCTCGATTTGCTACATTTTCTGTTGAGCCACTGCAGTTGCCCCTGTAATGGTGGTTTTGAGCACCTATATCTCACTTCCATAAGTTTTCACCAACAGGAAATATTTATTAAACAACTTTCTCTTAGTTTTGGTTGTTAATTTGGGACATCTCGTGATGCTGTAAATTTTTTTAAAAGCTGACCAGTCAAACTCAGTTCTGAAGGGAAGGTACCATCACTTGCATGCTGATTCCACTTACTGACCTGATAAATGTCACACTACATGCACATCTCTGCTGTCCACGGAAGGGAATATTCTTTTATATATATTTGTTAATTCATCCTTGTTCTTTTACTGAACCAGAAAATTTAGATTTTGCTATCTGACCCATGTAAACCGCATAAGTCTTAACACTAATGCTTACATTATTTACTTTTTATTATTTTCTTCAACCTTGTTTCCAGTTTTTATAAGAATAATGAAAATGAAAACCAGTTTTATTTTAAAAAAATTAAAAGGTCAGTATTAAAAAATGAATTTCTAAGCTCCAAAAAATTCAAATCTGGGCAAAAACAAGCTTCCTTTTATTTTCACTAAACAAATAAAACTGCTTGCAATTTACACCCATATTATGACAAAACCCAGAAACTTCTTGTAGTTCTTTGAATGAGGGATTTAGAAACCTACTGGACTAATCATGAAAATTTGTTTTTCATGGAGAAACATTGTGCGATTTTCAAAACTTCACGATATTAATGGATGACTAAGTAGATTGTTGTTTTACAGGAATTCCCCATTGTCAGTTCTTTCAAATTCTTCAGAATGTTAGTGAATATAATAGGTACCTGAAGAAAACCACAGAGTACAATGCCCAAAATGTGATTATCAAGATAGTAGTCAGTAGCCTGATTGATAAATGTTAAATAATGATGGTTCCTCATCATTGTAATTTAGAAATTATCATTTTTCTTTTTTATATTTTGTCTGCTTTTAATTCATTTCATTCATCCTATTAAACCCTGTAGAGAATTATTTGTAATATATTTTTGAGACTTCAGCTTTTCTGCATCTTGTCGTCTTGATGATGCTTTATTAACTTTGCAATTAAAAGATTGCCTTAAGTGTTTTTAAGATTTTTCAGATTAGATAAGAATGTTTTTAATGTTGAGCTGGAAATAGCTAAGAGTTGTTGAAATACATTTTCCACAAAGAAAGATTTTATTAACTTTTATAAAAATTAATATATATACAGTAGCAGCCATAATATAAGGAATGGAAACAACAAAGACATAAATATGTGTGTTACTTATAAAGGTAATGCATGAATAGCAATGAAATTTTTACCAAGTAAAGATTAGGGTGTAATGCATAAATATTATACAAAATTACAAAAATTTATGTAATGTTTTTTTTTCTTTTTTTTTTTTTTTTTTAAATAAAAATTAAATGGAACAAAGGAAATCAGCTACTGGATAAAGGTTAAGGAACAATGTTAATAATTTGCATAAACTTTTAGTTTGCATTGTTAAAAAAACTCAATGGAGCTTTTCAACAATAAGTAAAAGTTCATTTATCCTTAGGACTTTATTTTTAAGAAATATGGCAAATTCTACATGCGAAATGTTCTCTTTTGAAGAAAAAAAACTCATTTTTGCTAACAATCAAGAAAAAAGTCAATTTCAGAAATTTCTGATATTGTTCATCAGTCTAAAAGTGTCGTTCATCATGTAATTAGCAGGTATAAAACCAATAAAACATATAGATGCAAAACCAAAAACCAGAAGACCTCCAAAAACATCACAAAGAGAAGATCAAAGAATTGTTAGAATATCTACAAAAATCTGTTTTGAAACTGCTACATCAATTGCCCGTAAATTTAATGAAGAGACAGATAGTATCTCAAGGAATACTGTTGTTTGCAGGTTAAAAAATGCAGGATTGCATGCCTATATTCCAGCTTCGAAGCTTCTCATTTTAAAGCAAAACCAAAGGGCACGCCTGGAGTATGTGAGAGAACATGTTTGGACTGACGTACAATGGGATACAGTTCATTTCAGTGACGAGTCCAAGTTTACTATATTTGGTTCTGAGGGCAAAACTTATGTATGCTGTAGAACAGGTGAAAGACTGTCTTCTCAATGTGTCAAGAAAACCATTAAGTTTGGTGGCAGCAGTATGATGGTGTGGGGAATGATTTCATCTGCAGGAGTTGGCCCTATCATCCGCGTACATGGCAATATCAATGCTGAGATTTACAAAAGGCTTCTTCAGCAGCACGTGGTACCAAGATTACAACATAATTTTTATGAATCTCCTATTTTCATGCAGGACAATGCACCTTGCCACAATGCTCAGAAGGTTATGGCTTTATTTGAAGAAGAATGAATCACCCTAATGAAATGGCCAGCCCAGAGCCCCAACCTGAATCCAATAGAAAATGTTTGGAAGATAATTGGAGAAAGGGCTTAGAAAAGAAGCCTGAAAAACCAGGATCACCTATGGGAGTTATCGAAAGATGAATGGGAGGGAATTACTGCTGATTTTTGCAAGAAATTAATTAGATCATGTGGACGATGATGCAGAGAAGTCATTGAAAATAAATTTTGTTGATATATTGTTCACAATCAAGTATTAACAAGATCGTTCCTTAACTTTTGTCCAGTAGCTTATTTTCTTTATTCCATTTAATCATTATTTAAAAAAAAAACAAAAAAAAACTATTATGTAAATTTTTGTAACTTTCTATAATATTTATGCATTACACCCTAATCTTTATTCGGTAAAAAGTTCATTGCTAATCATGCATTACTTTTTAAGTAATGCACATATTTTGTTGTTTCCGCTCCTTATATTATGGCTGCTACTGTATATTCCTGAGATGGGGTATGATAATTTACATTATTTATGTATTTTGAGTTGTTGTTCTTATCTTTGTTGCCATATTCACAACGTTTCAGCTATTTTATGCTACAGCCTTCTTCAGGTGATTGGAATTTTGAACTGAACACTTTATCTCATTCACCAGGATTTATTGTTCAAGTTCCATGTGCCATACCGCTTCTGGATAAATCTGTTATTTCCCTTTAGTAACTCAACTCTCCAAGCTTTTGTCCACCTCTGCTGTGGGATTTTGAACTGAGCCCTTTATTTTGATCACTGGGGTAGATTGTTCTCATTCCATGAGTCATGCTACTTCCAAATGTCTTAGTTATCTCCATTTAACTCAGTTTTTGTTCACCACTGCTGTAGCCAGGTATTGAACTCTTTGGTCAAGTCACTGAATCCATTCCATAATGAATTTTGTAAAAATATATATATATATATATATATATATATATATATATATATATATATATATATAAAAATAAAAAACCAGTGCTGGTATTTCCTCATGTATAACTAGCATGACAGTGGACAAAAAGTGTTGGACAGCCATATCATAGGCATAAAGACATGCTAAAGAATAAGCTCTCAGCTGTCAATGTGCTTAATACTAAGTTTGAGCAAGAAGAAAGATAAAAATAGAATGAGAGAAATAAGTGGAGATATCTGTACCAGAATGGCATCAGAAATTTTAAAATTGGTCACATTGACTGGCTAAGAGACAAATGACAATGGCAAAAAGTGTCAGTAAATATTCCAGTTGGTCTGACACAAGATGTGAGTTTGTATACAGGCCACTAGTGGGAATGAAGTGTCAAATATGACAGAAACATAAAAACTGAATGAGGTTTGCAGATCCTCATATATATATATATATATATATATGAGAACCCAATGATCCCAAATTAGATAGGTTCAGGAAAAAAATAGTAAACACTCTAAAATTCATTGGATTCAAAATAAATAAAAGCAGGTATAAAAACAGTAAACTTTCTAGACGTCACCCTTAACTTGGACAACAATATATACAAACCATACAGAAAAGATAATGACAATCCAACTTACATACACATATCCTCCAACCACCTACATTCAATCATCAAGAAATACCCATAGCAATCAGCTGCAGACTATCTGAAAACTAATCTAGCATACACATTTTCAATAACAAAAGAACACCATACGACGAAGCATGAAAAGAATGTGGATACAAACAACTAAAATATACACCTCTGCAACGAAAAACAGAAAAAGAAATATTATTATCTAGTTTAATCCACTATACAACAAAGCAGTCAAAACAAACATAGGTAAGGCATTCCTGAACTTAATAGAAAAACATTTCCTGGTGACAAACCGATTAGCAAAATTATTCAACAGAAAAATCATCAAAATCAGTTACAGCTGCACAAAAAATATTACACAAATAATAAAAAGCCACACCAAAAAATTAATAACCAACAATAATGCAACAGAAGAACCTCAATGCAACTGCAGAAATGGAACTACATGTCCATTCCAGAGAAATTGCCAACAAACAAACATAGTATATAAAGCCAAGATAAGTGCAAACAACAATTCAGTATTTGAATACACCAACCAAATGTGTACATATGTGTGCAACGGAACACATATACATATATATGCCAGCCCCATAAGGTTTACATATGTTTATGTGAGCCCCAGTCAGCAGGCATGTGTGTGTGTCTTTGCACATCAATGGGTGTACAAATATGTATATGTGTCTGCGTCTGTAACAACGACAAATTTTCCTCCCACTTCTACAAAAATATACCAATATACACAGCCCTGCATATAGCCAATTTTTAAAAAAATTTAATCAGTTTGTCTGACAATCACAATAGCGTGAAACCCAGGATCACAAACTCACACCTACCTATATATATATATATATATATATATATATATATATATATAATCTTACTTCTATGGAACAATTCGGAGTTTCATGCATTATGCAATCATATAGGTATTCTGATTTTGTTTTTATATAAGTATTCTCCTAATTTTTATCAAACAATTAATATCTGCTCAGATTGTATTGAATGTTTACAAACAAAACTGAAGGCAATATTACAGGGTTCTAAGCAGACTTTCCACTCAAATACTGTTTAACAAATAAAAATTCAAATATGCTGGCTAATGCCAGTTTTTTAAATTTCCATGTAACACCGTGACACAAACACATACGCACACACACACACATTAGTGTGATGGGTAAATTGACACCGTTTTATATTTTTAATTTCATATTCATACATGCGTGTTTTTTTTTTTGTTTTTTTTTGTTTTTTTTTGTCAACTACACAGTGTAGTAGGCTCAGGTACCATTTGAGAGAGAAAAAGAGGACCATGATGCAATTCACTTCACCAGATGTTAGAAAATTGTATGCTGTGCTGCTGGAATGTCTAATACAAACATCTTAGAGTGTTTGGGCATCAATCTGAGGACAGTACAGAGGATTTGGAAAAAGGTTCATCAGTCTAATAATGATGACAAATGTCCAGAAAACACATCAATCAGCATCTTAATAAGAAAAGAACTCCTAAAGTTGTTAGTGAGGGAGTTCTTTGTTAAATGCCTGATGAGACATTGTTCTTAGAATGTCGAAACAAAATGTACAATTAAGTAGTAGTTTGTAGTTTTTTTACGTGTTCTAACATGTGTGTGTGTGTATATATATATATATATATATATATATATATATATATAAATAATTATATTTTGTTGTAATGGAGTCTCACACTCCCTATCGCTTATGTGGACTGACTATATTAGTAGCTATATGTGTGTGTGTGTGTGTTTTGACTTTTATGATCATATAGAAATAGCATTTTGTTATTTTAAATTGTCTTACTTTTCAATTTTTAACTTCAAAATAAAATACTGAATGTCAATGTCTTTTATTTCTGTATAAACTAGAAATATTAAATTAACATTTAAATTCTTAAATTCGCATTGGCTCAGTAGATAAATATTTCAAGTTAGATATGCTTGTTTATTTTTCTTTTTATAATCATTTCACCCAAAGCAAGATATTACTGCCACTGGTGTGCAGGGGGTTTCAATGAGAGGAGAGGAAAGACAGAAAACTGTATAGGTGATGTTGTAGAAAGGTCAAGAGAGAGGTGGGCGTCAAGGAGATAGTAATTGATGTTACATTTAAACTCTTTTGGAGATTGTAGCTATCAGGGAAGCAAGCATGGGGAATGGGGTTCTACAGGTGAGAAGTGCGAGGAAAGAAACTGATAGAGTAGAAGTGGCAGTTACGTTTGCTTATTTTGATGGTAAAATAGTGAGCTCTTTACTCAGTTGGGCCTCTGTTCTAGAAGGGAAGTCTGGTGTGGGTACTTCAGATGAGTCAAGTGTGGAGTTGTAAGAGAATTTGCGAGCAAAGCACACAAACTTTTCAGCAGAGAACCTCAAAATTATTGAGTAGTGGCAGGATCAAAAGTTTGCTGTTATTTAGCAGGGTGTAACAAAAATACCTCCAACATAATAGTAAAATATTAGTGGCAAACTAATGCCTTACCATTATGTGGGAGGTATTTCTGCTGCACCCTGTATAATTTTTTTTTTTTTTTTTTAATCATTTCACTCTAAGCAAAGCAAAGCCACTACTGGTGAGCAAGGGGTTACAGAGAAAAAAAAACAAGGTAAAGAAGGTGTGTAAGAAAGGATAAGAGATGGATGGGATTCAAAGAGAGAAAATTGCAATTGATGTTGCATTTAAACTTTTGGAGATTGTAGCTATCAGCAGAGAAGCAAGTAAATGAAAGGGAGTTCCGTAGATGGAATATGCAAGAAAAGAATCTCTTAGCATGGAAGAGGCAGTGATATTTAGCTATTCAACTGTAAAAAAAAAGTGAGACTTTGGTACCAATGTAGTAGTACGGATAAATTCATGTGGTCAGGGCACCGGAGAACAAAACTTGTCAGAAGAATTGCCATGAAAATATTTGTAGAAAAGACAGAGAGAAGCCACATCAAATTAGTGAGAAAGTGACTGAAGGCAGGCTGCCTATTCAGGACCAACCACATTGCAGATCTTCCTTTAAATTTTGTTGAGCACCTGACCAAATGTAGCAGCAGTACCTCATGCATGAACAAATGGTAGATTTATAAATATGCAAGATGGATTCTGACAAGAAAAACTTTCTGGCCCAACACAGCAACCCATCCTTCCTAGCAGTAGATGCAGCTATAGATTCTATGTAGTCATTCCGCTTACGTAATTTCTTACGATTTCATTTAACACGAGGAAAAGACAGAATTAACTGATATTTTTACTTTCTGTTTAGTATTCGCAAAGTATTTAAAATAAACAAGATTTTAAGTAAACTAGCACAATATTGTTTCTGATATTTCATATGTACAATATAATTAAAAAATTACTTAAGTACAACATGCTTTTTTTGACTACACAGTTAAACTAGTAAGAAAGGAATTTTAAAGGAACTTCAGTTGGAATATCTAACTCATCATTTTTTTTTTCTATAAGAGCACCAATGTGTGCAACTAACAGAATACAAAAATGATTATCTTACTATCATTAAATCCCTGCAGATAGTTCTTAAACAACTACAAGAGGATGTATTGCTGAATTTAGAATAAAAAATTGCAAAGGGGTTGCCATAGAATCTAAATGTGGAAATATGAGTAAGCAGATTTTCAGCTGACACAACTCAGAAAAACTGGGATTTATTAAAAAATAAACATTTCACTTCAAGGAGGCATGAGAAAATTCTGAAAAATTTGGCAAATTAGCTGTCTGTCAGAAATTTTAGTTTGCTTCATATTTCAGTCTTTATACCATAAATGCACAAGATTCATTTTGTTGGGCCTCAACACTTATACTAAATTCATTCCATAAGGAAGTAATAATAAAATAGGTTGGTTCTCATCTTTTCCTTGAAATGAATTTTTTGTGAACATGCTGAGTGCAGTTTTCCTTAAGAAATGTCTACTAAAGAATGAATTTCTGACTGATTCATTTTGAGGAGGAGTTTCAAAAAATAATTTGTAAAACTCCTCAAAGTCCATTTTAGTCAAACTGTAAGCTGTTTGATCTAGCCTCATATTCTGAAGAAATTAAATAACATCTGTTTGCAATTTAAATGAATTTTACTGCTTGTCTTTTGGTGGTTGATAATTAAGGTTCTTAAAATTGAAATTATTTAAAAATTATTTAAATTTGGTAAGTTGATGCAAAGTTTGATAAAATCCTTGATTAACATGAATTTATGTAGTTTACTTATTCAGCCATCAAATTATTTGCCTTCACTTTTTATGATCTTAAAGATTATATATTCTATACTCTCTTGAACTTGTCTGGATAACTGAACAAGCAAAGAATGTTACATTTTTTTTTTTTTTTTTTTTTTTATAAGCGTTTCACCCCGAGCAAGGCATGTCACTGCCACTACTGCGCAGGGGGCTACGTAGAGTGGAGAAAGGTTGATTAAATATAGGAAATGTCAGAGGGTGGGTGATAGGCGGGTAAGGATACCGAGAATGAGGGTTGGGTAGATGAGTGTTCTGAGAATAATTGGGAGTTAGTGTGATAGGAGGTGTCTATTGACCCTACATTTAAACACCTGGAGATTGTAACTGTCAGGAAAGCAGAGTTGTGGAAGGGAGTTCCACAGGTGGGAAGCGCGAGAAAAGAAGCTGTTGGAGTAGAATTTATGGTTACATTTTATTTGTTTAACTGTGAAAGGGTGGGACCTAGTTGCTAATCTAGTATCTTGTGTAAATTCGTGCTTAGGCGGCACCAGTGATCTAAGCTCATCGGAGCAGTAGCCATGAAAGTACTTGTAGAAGAGGCACAGGGAAGCCACATCACGCCAGTGAGAGAGCGGCTGCAGCCGGTCTGCCAAGTCAGTATCAACCACGTTACAGATTATCTATATTTGAAGAATTCCAAATAATAAACATAAATTCCTCAAAATCCCACCAAATTTAACATTTTTTAAAATTTGTTTAATGCTAAAATTTACTTAATACAAAACTAAAGATCTACTCAAGGTATAGAGCTTCTGTCAAAATGATAATAATTAATGCGATAGGTAATATGAATGAAAGTGGAGATGGTAGAAAATGAAAATTATGAGAATAGATAATGGTTGAATCTGGACGTGAAGAGGCCAAGATTGTATTGTTCATGGAAAGCACTTATGTGAGTGTTTGTTCCACAAAGTGTTAGTTCTTGCAGGAAGGGGAACTGTCTGAGTAGAATTTTCTAAATACTCTTAGAACAGAGAGTAAATTAGGGTGATTCAACTAGCATGTCCTTGCTGTAAATGTATGAACTTGTCGAAACAAAGAATGAAGTTTATCATTTGCCAGAGAAATAGTGATAGAGTAGTGATAAGCTTGTGATATTGCATCTGTAGGAAGGAGGCTACAATCTTACTCCTCACTAAAAAAAACATTGTTGATATTGAAGGCTGTCCTGAAACTTTGTTTCTCATAATATACCCATATCCTTTCCAAAATTGTCCAAAAATGACTTTTTGTATGTTGAACAGACAAATTTTTTTCAATGTTTCTTTTCATGATTTATGTAGAAACCATTTCCTTTGCTTCTAGCTTTTATCAAAGGATTGTAAATAATGTACTATAGTTGACTGATTGCACAAGCAATAAAAGACCTGAATAAGCTCCAAAGACACTTGTAAGATTTCCCTAACATTGAGCATAGGATAGTGCCAGAGATTTTTGCATTAGTCTTATATTATTTGATTAAACATAGAATTAAATTAAAATAAAGGCATTATTATAAGTTGCTGATAAAATTTTGAAATAAGTAAATGAGGATATCGGCTTGGAACAAGAAATCAAAGAGCCAAGTTTAAATTCCAGTTGAATTCCTTGCATTCACTTACGCACAAATACCCTTGGCAAAGGTATTAATCTGTCTCTTCCCTCCAGTTATGGGTTAAATAACAAGTCAGATTGGGTTCTATAGCCTTGGTTGGCAACCAGTCTACCACAGAAAGCAATGGCAACCTACTGCAGGATAATCTTCTGTCCAGTCAGTCATGTCTCTTTTGAGACATGATCACCCAAGTGTTTATCACATATAGCACTTAACTGACTGAAATAAGAATATTCTGTAAACAAAAATTTACATTATTTTTTTTTTAATTCCATCAGCTTGGCTGATGCTAACCTTTTAAGAGAGAGACTCATTGTGACTTCTTCAGCTAATATTTTCTACTGGTATGAATTGAAACACTTATATTGAAACAATTACTAGGTTTACTGCTCGGAAAGTTGGTTCATAGTTCATACTCAACAATTTCATTGGTTCATACTCAAATTCATTGGTTCATACTCAACAATTTTCCATGCCAGAAATTCTTAAACCCTCATTCATCCATGCATAGAATATTGGTTTGGTGCTTCTGCTATGTATCTAGAAATTTTTGACAAAATCCAAAGTAGGCTTTGCAATATTATCGGCCCTGACCTGTTATCGCTTCAGTCACTTTCTCACTGCTGTAACCTAGCTTCTCTGTGTCTTTTTTATAAATAATTTCTTGGTCACTATTCTGAAGAGCTTTTTTTTGCTACCTCAATTTTATGAATTTAAGTGTAATACTAGATTGGCAGCTATATCCATCATTTTACTGGTGAAATTGCTAGATGTTCTATGCTAAGTTTTGCACTCTTTCCTTGTGGAATTTTTTTCTGGCGTCTTGCTTTCCAGTCAAATTTGATCTTCAGAAATTTAAATGTAACATCAATCGTCATCTGTTTATTGTTCTCACTCTTTAATAATGATTTTTCTTGGACATTTTCACTCTCAGTAACACCCTTGTGTCTTAGTATCTTTATTGCCTAGCTTGGGGTGAAATGATTAAAGTTATTACTTATCATTCCAATGCCAATTGTGCATAGGGATGTACTTGGGTAATTGTTTATTTTATTTAAATCAATATCTATGTTTGCAGATTCAACAATATCTATTTAAAAAAAAAAAAAAAAAAAAAGTAATAAGGTTGTAATAATGATATAATCTACAGATTAGATTATGTCAAATAAGCCCCAAAAGATTCTGTTTTCACCTTAAGTTGCTACAATGAAATCTGTGGAAATACATTTCCAAATCGCATCATTTAAATATTTCATCCATATTACAAAAAAAGATTAGCATGCAATCTGAAAAAAAAAAAAGAATTGTTTAACTGCCAAACATATGATAATCGCAAGATTAACATATTTTACATTATTTTCTGTGAGTTTTGTCAGCAGATAAAAACAAAGTATTGAAAACCTGGGTGGCTAATGTTAGGTTTACCATCTGTAAAAAAAAATGTCTTGTCAGTTCATAAGTAATAAAAAAAAAAAAAAGACAAAATAAGACTCTATGCATCAAGTTTTTTTTTTTTCAAAACTTTCAATCATTTTAAGAAAAATTTAAAGTTTCAAATCATAATCAAACATTCAGTTGTAAAAGAAAATTCCAATTTGAAAGCTAGCTATATATCAATATATTGAAAACTTCATAAAAGAAAAGCAGACAAATAATAAATTTTGATCTTGAGATCTGCAACATTATCATTCTTTATCTAGCACCTCAGCTTCAGTCACTTTTCCACTACTATAATATAGCTTCTTTTTTGGTAATTGTACTAATGAGCTTTTCTCATTGGCACCATGACTTCACATACTTAAGCATAGTACTAGATTGGCAGTTAGGTCTCCTCATTTAATTGTTGAAATTGCTATTTGTAATCATAATTTCTATTTTAATAGTTTCACCTCTCACACTTCTCACCACCTAATTTCACAAAAAATTTTTCTAAACTTGGTATTGGGTAGTCATGTGATTCTAAACATTTGTTTAACCCACAAGTCTGAATTTTGTTATTTTGGTTTTTTGTTTATTTTTTGATTTTTTTTGCATACACTACTGGTGAAGACAATTTTGAATGGTCAACTTTTTTTTTTTTCAGTTTCAACTGTGTGTGTGTTTTTTTTTTTTTTTTTTTTTTTCAAGCGCTAATTCTTCATGACTTGATCCAAGGCTGCAAATGGTAAACTGTTTTGGTTTAAATACTGTCATCAACCCTTTTTTTTTTCCAGTTGAAATTTTGCTTTGATTTTGGAACACTGACCAAATTCATCTGACCGAACATTTTCAATTTTTTCTTTAAAATTTCACTGTTTTGTTTTTTATTTTTTAACTGCTCACTTGACCACTTATATTTTGCAATAAATATTTATAAGTAATTCCCGTAACTCAAATAATTCCATTGAGTTAATAACAAGTAAGATTTTATTTTTTTAATACATAAGCCTTAGCTTTTACACACTTATTAATAAATGAAATGTTACAAGTCATTTTATCAATAACAAACACTTAACACACTACATGCAATTTTCAAAGTTCTTTTCACTATAGGTTTTCCATTTGCTTTCCATGTGGCTTCATTGATTATTGTGATATCACTATCAGTGTCTAGTTGCATTTTTACATTCACATTATTTTCACATACATAAATTTTCTTTGGTTTTCTGTGATTGTTTTTGCCACAATGTTGTGTAAAAAAAAAAAAAAAATTTTTCTCTGAGAATTTTTACTTTAGTTTTACAGTGACTTATGGTCTACTTTTTATGTCCTACTTTTCCATGCTAGTAGCATTTTAAATTCTTAAAGGGGCAGTTGTCTCCAAGATGTAACCTCCCACATCTAAAACATGAATTAATTTTTCTTTTTCCACATTTTTCTTTGGCTTATAGATATATATATATGCATTCTTTTTCTTCAATTTCCTTAATATCATGTCTCAGTTTTAGGATTCTCTGACATTTGTCCAATATTTCTTGTGTTAATTTTCGATTCAGTTCCAGTTTTAGTAGGATTCTAGCATGTATTTCTGTGTCTTTTTTTTTTATGATAACCCTTGAATGAAAATTAATCCTTTAAGCATTTCTGAAGTCGGTTTGTTTAATTTGAATCTTTCACACTCCTAGAAAAATAACACAAAGATTTTGTTACATAGGTTAGAATCATTATCATCAGATTTGATCAAACATTAGTAACAAACTTTTCTCACTAAAAATTTTAGTCAGAATATTTACTGTTTCTTCAAAGCAAATTTCTCCTGGTTTTCTTAACAATATTTTACCTGTTCTATTAGTGCTAACTATTTCAACAAGTTTCTTGATATTTAAAATATTTTTTCTCATCTTCCCAGTCACTGCATTCTTCTCTGTAAATTTGTATCTTCTAAAATAAGCAGAAATGCTAATTCCCTCATCTGAATTCTATATGAATTCAGCTATGGCATTCGCCACTGCATCAAGAGTAAAAGAACTTAGGAAATTTTCTGATTTTTTTCTTAATTATTTTAATTAATTTTTGTTGTTGTTTCAGGAGTTATTCTCCCATATTTTAGAATGTTTTATTTTCTTTATACACAGCAAAGAAAAAGATGACACTAACATGGTTCTAATTTCTCTGTTATGTGCACTAAAGCAAAAAGATATTTTTTCCTGCTTCATATCAGTTTCAATTCCATGTCCTCGCTGTTATAACTCACTACTAATGGTTAAAATAATGTTTTGACTGACTCCAGCAGTACTCTAATAATCACTATCAAAACTGTCACTGAATTTTTTTGGGTTCTTTGTTTAAAGTGTCTTGCATAGTTAATTTGTGTTACTGGGAGAAGGGGGGATGGTGTCTTATTTACTCTACAACAAATATCCACTCAAATACATGTCCCCACTAAAAATAATATAGCACAGTTTAACTATCATGGCTAGCCTATTTTTTTTTCTTTTTTCCCACTAAATAAACGTTTGATACTTGTAAAATCCAAGTGTGAAATGCATTACTATTTATACAGTATTTAGATATTTATATCCAGGTTGGCTGCTTAGTACTGTGTGGCTGTAGAATAAATATCTATTTCTTGAAAACTAGAATGCCAAAATGATATATTTGAAACTTTAGTTGCAAAACGTTGACAATGATAAATATTTACCCACGAAGCATAAATAATAAAGGAATTAATATTTGGCTAAGAGTCAAGTAGAATTTTACCAAAATGAAGAGAAATATTTGCTTATCTATATTCTTGGATAAAATGTTTGAATTACAGGATTTTAAACATTTTTTTGGGTAATCCATGTTCAGATATTACTCTTTTGTTGTCTATTTAATATTATTTTATATATATATATATATATATATATATATATATATATATATATATCCAATGTAATTATATTAATCTCTATAATACTCATTATATTGAGCACTGTTTATAATAAAATAAATGCCAGCGCACTCAGAATAAAAAAAAAACTTGAGTCCTCTTCACCTGGAATTATATATATATATATATATATATATATATATATATATATATATGTGAACATTTAATATTATTTTTATATTTAATGCTATTTTTACTAAGCAAATGTAACTGTGCGTTTGTGGCATTTGTTTCCGAAAATCAAGTATCTGTTCCTGCGGTGTTATATATAAATTCAGGTGGTAGCAGCAAATCTTCCTTTCTATGCCACTAGTGTTGGGGGCACTTCAGCAGGGTTACTTTCCATTTTGTGCCACATCTAAGCTGCACTTAAGAAAATCACCACACCACTGATCTTAAATCCTGGAGAAATACTGCTAAGGAGTTAATAAAATGAAATTGACTGAAGCATCAGCTCTTGATTTTATCATTAAGATTTGTTTTGAAGCCTTTCTTATCAGTGCATATAGTGGCAGTGGCAGTGTTTTCTTTCTCTTAGATAAACCACCCACTCAAACTAAAGAGTTTCATCTACTCAATTTCTTCTCCCCTTGCATATTTTTATCATGCATTCTGATTGTATCCGTTAAAAGTAATGGTTCCTTATGCATTAAAGAAAACATTTAAATGAATCAATGTTTTAACCTCCAATACATTCCTTAGTTTAACTAGTTCTAACCTTCAGAGCTAACGCTTGTCACATTGTAGAGAACTGCTCTCATTCTCATTCCCCTCAAATTCCATTGGTGAGATATAAGTTCTTCATGAACAGCTTCATCCCATGAACCATATGGAAGGATGCTTCTCTAATCGCTGCAATCTTAACTTGTTCATGCCTATGGTTAACCTTATCATTCCTGTATATCTGTATAAACTGTCTCTCTAACTCTGTAATCCTCTACTTTGAATGGCTCTTAGGCCTTGTACAGGATGAATATCATAGTAAAAAAAATATATATATTTATATATATATATATTCATTAAAAGTGATATTTCTGTGAACAAAGAAAAAAAAAAAGGACATTAAATATGTAAAGCAAGTAATATTGTCCCCAGTCATTGATTCCACTTCAAATGATGATCATTAGTAAATACTTTAATCATATTTTAGAAAAAATAATTCACTTAAGCTTTTTTTGTTATTGTTTGAATTTAAAAGATTGTCTCTGTAAACCTTCTATATGATATCAATTGAAAGTTATAAGTACATGAAGAAACAAATTTTATATGTACAAATCTATAGCTGTAAAATAAAAAAGCATTTTCCACAACAAATGTTTCTCTATTAAATTTTCTTTTCTGCAGATATACTTATGCCTTTACAAAACTTATATTTGTTACTCTTAACGTACATGTACGTATGTAGGAATTAATATATATTAAAATAACTGTTGTAGTGAAGTGGATATTGGCTTGGAATGAGAAATCAGAGCCAAGTTTGAATTCCAGTTAAATTTGTTGCATTCACTTCCACACAAATGCCCTTGGGGAAAAGTATTAATCTCTTCCCTCCGGCTACAGATAAAAAAAACAGAACAGATTGGATTCTGTAGCCTTGGTTAGCAACCAGTCTTCTGCAGAACGTAATGGCAATTTACTGTGGGGAAAATCCCCCAAATCAGTCATGTCTCTTTTGAGACGTGATCACTCAAGTGCGTATCACGTATGGTAATATATATTTATTATCACAAATGTTATTTTTAGAGAATACTCATATTTAATTAGATAGTCCATTTATTTATTAAATATATATTTTATTTTTGTCTACCAGCCTGAATATTTAACAAATCTTATTAAAGAAAAAAAATATGCCTTCTGGCTGGATTTGAATTTGCATCCCCTTGACAGAGAAAACTGTCATTAGATTCAACCTGCGAAGCTGAATATTGCCTTTAAGTGAAATCATTCTCATCATAGATTCCTAAAATTTCATATCTACTCAATTTCATATCCAAATGTAAACAAAGCAATTTCTAAAGAAGTAATGGATTTTTACTTATTTTGTTAATAACCTGTAGAGACAATTTCAGCATGTGACATAATTGGGAAGTGCTTCAAAAGCATAATACAAGTTGAATGAAATTGAGTAGATGAATGTATTTAAAAGCCATTGATGGTTGCATTAACATGTGCTCACCTAGCAAGCAGATAATAGTACTTTAGCATTGATGAGGTCTCGATAAAAAAAAAAAACAATCTTTCAACAGCCTGGCTACTTGTGGAGATGTAGTAGCCTAAAAAAAGCAACTAAAATTCTTAAATGTCATGTGAGGAAAAAAACCCAGAAAAAGCACAGCATGATGTTATTTTTCATCTTTTTTTTCCTGTTACTTTCTATCTCTATCTTATGATCATCATTCTATGATACCTATATAAGCTGTATGGATCAGAAATTAAAAAAAAATAAGCCTTTGGTGAGATTTGAACTCCTATTTCTTATCCTTACTTGCAGCTTAATCAACAAGGCTCTCACAGTTCTCTAAAAATAAGGATAGTAATCTTAGGCTGTTTAAAATTCTTAGCTGAAGCTCTTAATTATAACAGATCAAATATCAAGAACAAGAATCTATATTGCTTTGCTTAAGTTGTGAGAAAATAAAACAGAATTAAGATAAAAAAAACACTAATCAACATGTAATACAGTTTTATAATTTTATCACTTTACACTGCAATTTTGTGCTCTGCAGATTACTAAGTGGAAATAAATCAATCGATATTTTAGGTGTAAATTGTAAAAAGAAATTTGAAACATTTAACATTTGATAAAATGAATATGGAAAATGTACATTAAAATGTTACATCATGTCTGTTCTCCTGTATGGCAGTGAGTACTGGACAATCTCCTCAAAACTGAAGAAGAGACTTAAAGTAACAGAAATGTGGTCATATAGAAGGATGCTGAAGATATCATGAACCAAACATGAGTGCAACAACAACAAAGTTTTAAAGTAAATGGAAACAACAACAAAAAACTTTTACTTATCAGGAAGAAACAGATCAGGTTTCTGGGGCACATGAGGAAGGAGAGCTTGAAAAATCTGATACTCACAGGACAGATTAAAGGCAAAAGAGACAGGAAAACAATGCATAATAATGAGCTTGAGTATATGAATAGCAGAATAGGATTTAGGAAGAATAACAAAGTTTATTAAGCACTACAAGGGACAGGAACTTGTAGAGAGCCATGATCGTAGAAGAGATACATCATCTAAAGAACCAAATTGAATTTTTTTTTCATTGGGATCTTTTAAAAATTTTAAAAAGAAATATGAAATTTCATTGCTCTTATACAATTGCTTATTTTGGCCTGCTTGAGAGCTGTTGATTCACTCATTAGCTTAGTAACTTAACTAACTCAGGTTCAGTAATTTTTAATAAAGAAAAATTTACATATTTCTTTCAAATAAAAAAAAAAATACTTCATTTAGAAATTAACTAGAGCAGGAAAAAAAAACAAATTTGAGAATTTTTGTTTTTAATATTGCTGCCACATATGGTCCATTGCCCCTACTATTTACTTTGAGCTCCTTGATAAAATCCAAAGAATCAGCAATATTATAGGTCCTGATCTAGCATCTTGGCTTTAGTTACTTTCCCAATGCTGTCCTTCTGTTTTTTTTATAAATATTTTCATGGTAATTGTTTGGATTAGATCTTCACTATGGTAAATAGAATTTTTTAATTTAAGTGCAGTACTAGACTGGTATTAAGATCTCATCAATTTACATTTGAGCTGGCGAGATGTAGCCATAAATTCTATGCTGACAGTTTTTCTCATACTTCTTGCTTAGGGAACTCCTTCATGCTTTCTAGCCAACTTTAATCTGCAAAAATGTAAATGCAATGTCAATTGCTATCTACTGTCGTAAATTACTCTTTTCTCTTACCACTCATTAGTAATGTATGTGTTCCTAATTGTTCCACACTCAGTAACCTCTTTTGGCTTTACTGCCTTACATAGAAAGAAATCAACTGAAAAAAGAAAATGTGTATCTACCAAAAATGATCAAATTAAAACACTTTGTTTATAATTATTGCTCCCTGGCATTTCTGCTTTAGATTGAAGTATTGCTTGGCATTTCTATCAAAGATAAGTATAGTATTTGTACTCTATAAAAAATGTTACATGCTCTGTCATTTTTAAATGTTGTTGATTTAAGTAGAAATCCTTTGTTTAAACATATTTCTATCAAACAGGGAATGACTCTTCATCCATTTTGGTTATATTTTGTTTGTAGTGTCAAATAAGTTGTTTGTTAAGTCAGAACTTGTAAAGAAACATGCTTAAATTGTTTAAGGCCTTATTAGTTTCCACCTGAAATTAATATAAATATATATATATATATATATATATATATACACACACACACATACACGCATCTATTATAAACTTTTGAAATTCTCCTGGAGAATTGTTGATTGACTTTTGGTAGGCCAATGAGCCTATGGTGAAAGATAACTCTGAATTAAAAATCTGCCTGAAGAGGGATGGGTTTTGTCAGGTTATTTTACTCTAGACACACCCACTGCTGCCACAACTGCTATACATATGATACCCCTTAGTGTCCTTAGTTATGTGATTGACAAGAATTATTTTTCTGATGTTTGTTTTCATATTTAATTATTAGCTTCTCAATTTTCCTATTTTTTTTTTTTTTTTTTTTTCTCCATGGTTTCTCTGGAATTAGACATTCTCTTTTTACATATGTCATGTATTTCTTTCTGCTCTCTTTTTTTATTTCATTGAAATCTGGATCCTTCAGTATAAATGTGGAGAGATTTTTTTTTTTTTTTATTACACTCAGAAAATTTGAAGTTGTAATTTGCCTTGAGACAAATAGTTGCTGATGAGAGGAATGAATTTGTTTGTAGCATGTAACAACAAAATCCTCACCCACCTGATGTCTAATTTTTCCTTCCTTCTGATTTTGCTAATTATATGGGGATGATACATTCACCCATTCTGAAGAATTTCATTTATTATAGACATTGCTGTCAAGAATTAGGAACCATTTTTTCCTTTTTATTTTTGGCAAGAGGTTGAGGTTTTGATGTTTTATTGGAGTTATAGACAGATAAGAGTGATGCTTGCTTGTATATTTCCCTGGAACAAGAAAATATTGAAATATTATTTTTTTTCTGTTGTTATAAGCCAGAATAAGCATTACTGCCAAAGAACTTCAGCCATTTTGATCACCTTGCTGGCAAGTTGAAATTTATTTCCATTAAATATCTGCATTTATTTTCAATTAGTTCTCCCACTAAAAGGCAGATTTGATTTTTATATATAGTGCAGAATATATATATAAAAGCTAAATTTTAAAGATGCTTCTAGCTTATATATATATTTTTTTTTATCTAGCTAGCAGCATTTTTTCTGGCAATGTTTTGCATTAAGATTCTCTTATTAGATAGGATCTTTAAAGTTAAGCTTTTATATATTCTGCACTATATATATATATATATATATATATATATATACGAATTAAAATTCAGTTTTCTTTTTTTTTTTCTCCTGTTATTTTTGTTTCATTATCTTTATTTCTTGGTTTTTCAAGAACCTTCACAAATACTTTTGAGAATAATTTAGCCAAAAATATATTTAACAATGTTTGCTAAGACTGTCTTAGCATTTTCGAAAAATAAAGTTTTCTTTTTATATATTTTATATTTTCATGAAAATCTTTATTCAATCTTCTATATTTATATATAATTTGATGAAGTGATTGCCGAAGTCCCTTAGTTGTTATGAGTGCGTATTTGCAACACATGACTTACATACTTCTCTACATGCCTAGAATATAAAAAGTGTTTAAAGATATCTCTTAAATAATTTTTGTCTGAATTTCTTGTATGAAGAGTTATTTACATAGAAAGCAACATATAATGAGCCTGAGCAAATGGATGATAGAACAGAGTTTGAAAGAAATAACAAAGTCAAAATTTATTAAAAAATACAAGGGACAGGAAGGTGCAGAGGGCAGTGATCACCTACACACTGAAGGGACACTACACATAGAAAAAGAATATAATGTTTATCTTATTCATATGTTTAAATTCTGTTCATGTGTTTACATGATTTTCAATAGAAGCTTAACTTGTGGCAACAGAGGTGTTTCTACTGAAGGATGTGAAGAATACAATGGACTGAACATGTAATGATAAAGTTTTAATGAAAATGTAAACAAAAAGGGCACTTAAACTTAGAAGTGGTGCAGTGGATATCGACTCGGAACGACAAATCGGGGTGACTAGTTCAAATTCCAGTTGAATTCCTTACATTCACTTATGTACAATTACCCTTGGGAAAGGTATTAATCCATTTCTTCCCTCCAGTTATGGGTTAAATAATAAGACAGATTGGATTCTATAGCCTTGGCTGGCAGACAGTCTATCGCAGAAAGCAATGGTAACCTACTGTGGGATAATCTTCTGCCCAGTCAGTCATGTCTTTATTGAGACATGATCGCCCAAAGTGTGTATCACGTATGGCACTTAACTAACTAATACTTAGAATCCAAAAGGGGCAGTTGACATTTCTTGAGTACATTATGCGGAAAGACAGCTTTGACTATTTGACACTCAAAAAGACAGAAAACAAAGAATAACAAACTTGTGTAAATGGTTGGCAGAACAGGAATTAGAAAAGATAGCAAATAAACAAATTTTACTGAGAGCTACAAAGGACAGGAAGTTGGGGAGAGCCATAATTATTAACATCCTGAATGGACATGGCACATAGAATAATGAGTTTGTGTGTGTGTGTGTATATGGTTGGTAAAACAGGGATTGGAAGAGATAGTAAACTTTACTAAGAGCTACAAAGCACAGGAAATTGGGTAGAGCTATGGTCACCCACCTCCTGAAGGGTCACAACACACAGATGGTCAACAACTCAAAACTAGATTTCATTGTATATTTGAGCTGAAACATTTCATTTTTAGAAGACAAGGAAAAATAAAATGGAATTGATATATTTTTGTCCATCTTTCTAGAATGTCTGAATTTGTTTGAAAATTGTTATACAATTTTAACATATCTCTATCTTTTTATTATTTTTACAATGTCTCTGTTTTATTTGTTCTGACTGTTTCAGATGACTACATCTATTCTTTTTAGTGTCTTCTGTTATCAAATCTGAGGACAAAATATTGTCAATGCACTTCTGATTCAATCAGTTCCATTTGAATCACTCTTATTATTGTGACATGTGCGACCATATTTGTCGCCTCCACTCGTTCATTTTCCTCGCTTCCTTTTTTCATTTATTGCAGCTTATGTCAGTTTGTTTTATCAACTTTAAAATGCTTTTTAGTTTTTTGTCACATTTCTTTTTGACATAAAGTACTTCATATTTTTTTCCTCTATAAATCCATTCAATTCTGATTTTGTAAGACAATGCCTGATCTTGATACATGCTCTTCAGCATTGATGAAGCACTTTTAACAGAAGTGTTATTCTACATTTTAACTACTCTGTTGACTCGGACTTCAGAATATGCCAACTGCACCTCTGCAGATGGGTAACCCCTCACAATGAGGCAAACTGGGCATTATGATAAACCACATCTGGGTCCTAGATATGTCAGCAAGGCCTCTCATTTGGAGGGTTAGAAGAGTGTAGAACCACCTTATAATGGCTGTTGTTCCCAGGTCCATATTGATCCAGAGTGGTAGCACCTATGGGCAAATAGTTAACCCTCCAAAATGAGATCAAAATATTATGAAAGTATAAAAATACTTTTATAGTAATACATTTTTTAAGGAAAACAAAAATTACAAGCAATATATTAAAAGAAAAAAATGTATATATACCAGCAATACATTTTATTCTCAACAAAATCCTTTTTTTCAAAAATACATCAATGAAACCTGATCTAGAAACTGATTTCTTACAAAGAATACATATTCTGTTCATACAAACTTATCCTAAAAATTTTGTCAATATTAAATTAGTCATTGAGGTTGACATGCCATAAAACAAACCAAACCACTTTTTTAGGGGGGGTTGTAGTACCTGTTAGGGTCCCAGCAATTGTCAAATAGGGAACCCCACTACAAACAATAACACTATGAATATATAAAAATACATTTCAATAATAAAAATACCAGCAATAGTTTTTTTATATAAAAATAAACCAACAATACATTTGATCTATAGTTGAAGGCATACAATTAACATTCAAAATATAACTGAAGCCATAAAATTGTTCAAATTATTTACATTTTAGCATTAAATAGTCTATAGTGGTTAATAATCTGCTAAACAAAATCAACCACCCAATCTCATTTTTAAAATTAGTAATAAAATAATGTAAAAAAAAAAGAAAAACATCCTCCTTAGTTTAAAAAAAAAATCAAAATAATTGACATTTTATGGCAAAGAACAGTAGATAAGATTTTTTATTTTGAAAAGCCACTGGACATATATAGTTAATTCTGCTCAACAATTTTCAGTAGCTTGTCAGATGCCTTCAAGAGACCCAGCCTACACACTATACTCATGATATCTATGCAGTGGTTGCATCCTAATTGTGCACACCTGTTCTTAAAATTATAAAAGCTTAGCAAACCAGTTGTTTGATTATTTGAAAATAATCTTATATATTAATAGCCAATATATAATAGCTAAAATATAATTAATACCATTGGTGTAAGTTCTGCAGAGGCTGAAAGGGGGGTTATCTGTGTTGACAAAAAGAAATTATATTGAAATTAAAAGTGGCAAATCTTCTAGTCAAATTTAGTAGCTCATCCATATGATTATTGGGTGTTTAGCCATTCAAATTCAAATGTGACTAAGAAACCATAACACTAGTTAAAAAGCATCAGATTTCTGAAGAGAAATATAATTCCAGAATTCCAATCTGGAAATGTTTTCTATTAAATTATCAAAATGGTTTAATTCTTTCTGATACTGTAAAGTGGTTTATTTACATTCTCAAATTGAAAAGAAACTAATCAGAATATGTTTCTAATAATTACATGCCTCATAGAACCAGTTCCAGGAAATTTGGGATGCCAATACTGCATCTGTTATCTCACAACTCATCTTCGCTCTACTGATTGATTCCCTGATTTGCAACGCATATTTTCTTTCTTTTAATTTTTTTTTCTTGACTTTTTTTAATTCAATGAATCCCTTTTATCAGTTTCCTATTTTCACTTTTAATATGCATGATATTCTCATATGCATGAATTATTATAACTACAATTTACTATTATGATTTATTAATAGTTTTATGAATCTTACCAGATTTTCCAAATTTTGCATTTGTCCTGGGTATGCTGATAAACTACATCTGACAGCAAGGCCTCTAATTAAAAGATGGGCAGTTTTCCTGAGAATGGAACCACATTTTAATTACTGATGTTCCTAGGTCTAACCTGACATAGGGTGGTAGCACTTGTTAGGATCCTGGCTATGATCAAATACTTAACCCCTGAAACTTGGGTTAAAACCCTATGAAAGTATAAAAATACACTTTTATAGGGAAAATACCAGTAATGTATTTTCCATAGCAAACAAATTACCAGCAATACATTTTTTCATAAAAACCTAAAAGATAATCTGGCCCCTGGGCTGAGACCTGTACTAGCCTAAATGATAATATTTTAATATATAGTTTTAAGGTATGTTATATTTATGAGTTAAAGTGCTTGAATTTGAAATTCTTAGGATGCTAATTTTGTTAGAAATATCACAAGGTTTAAATTTAGAACCAATTATATATTCTAGCATTATTACAAATTTGTAAGTATTGTTAATTTTTTTTCTATGAATTATAATTCATAGTAAAAAATGAACTGATTCTAAATTTAACAATTCAGAAAAAAATGTAATAAAAAATGCAACTTGTTCTAAATTTAAAACTTGTGACATTTCTAATTAAGTCTTAAGAATTTTAAATTTGAAAGTTAGAATTAGTGTTTGTTCAGAAAGAGCATAAATATAGGGTCTGATAAGTTCAATAGATTTATCAAGTATCTGGCCCTTCTAAGCATTTCGATGCAAAACTCTTGAGCAGCTAACCAGATAAGTCACTTAAACTTTTGTTTATTGAATATTATGGCTCTAGTTAAATCTATTGCACTTATTGACAGAGGCACTGATAAACTAAACAAAACATGTAGAGTTCGTCATTTTCTCAGTTATATTTATTATTATTATTATTATATAGCATTAATTTTGTCATTTCCCAATGAAAATACCTTCTTTTTTTTTTTGTTTAGGTTTAAAAACATGGCCTGAGATTATATTATCCTTCTTTACAGATTTCCTTTCTGAAGTGAAGGAACTATTTTTCCACCATTGAGATCATTTGGATTCTGTATGTTTGATCTCTGTTAAGTCTTCTATGATTTACTTGTTTACATTCTTTAAGTAGATTTCCATGATGGATTATACAAAAGAATTCTTTTAAGATATATTATTCAGGCATTCTTGGAATAGACTTCTGCTCTGAAGAATCTTTTTTTGAAAGGGTGAGGGGTCCCCAACAGAAGTTTTTCTTTCCTTTTAATATTATAAATAAAATCAGAAGTTGATTTTGGTCAAGAGAAATCTTAGCAGTATTAATATAATATATTGATATAAATACTATGAGATGAACAACATCCAAAATCTGTTAATAATCCTTGTGAAAATTACAGTAGTTTTTCACTTGAACATCTAAAGGTTTTCTTTTTACTAAATGTTCACTCAAAACCAGGCCCCAAAGTCACTCAAAGTAGAAATAATTTACTAAATGAGACTGTAAGAGGTGGAAGTGTAGATTATTTATAGGTAATGTCAATCCTTGACTTGAAGAGATTAAGATTGTGAAGTTTGGGGAAGCATCCTCTTGGAAGTCTGTTTCATATATAGAAGCTCTTGGGAAGAAACTGTTCAAATGGAATTTTCTTCAACTTCCTTCTTTGTTAAACTTGCTAAGAGTGGAATTGATTTTAGAAGTGATTCCAGATACAAGATCATGCTGAAAATGTCTCGCCTAATCAAGAAGGGAATAAATTAGGTCTGTGAAATGTCTGTCTACTAGTGCAGCTGGGTACATTTTGTGTTTGTTCAACACCCACATAGCCCACCAGTAGTTTATACTACAACTATGCTGAATGGACCCAAGTTAGTTTCTGGTAGAAAATGTGTTATCTAACATGAACAACAGTTTGAACAAGTTCAGGATGCTCAAATGATTGGCCACAATGACTTGTGACTTTGTACTAGCATAACCATTGATGACTCCCAAAGAGTCCTGTCTACCTAATTTCACTCACAAAGCTTGGGTCAACCTGTGGTATAGTTTTCAGGCACTTTCCAAAAGTGCTACATGCTGGGATCACTTCCCACAGACCGATAACATTAAGAAGTCACCTTCCTGACAAATTAACCCTGGTGAGATTTGAACCTGGGTCTCATGATCAGAAAGTGAATGTTCTAACCATTCAGCGATGCATCCATACTATAAAATGTACTTGTTGTTCTATAAATTAATCTGCATTTCAACAATCTTGACATTTTGTGTCTCAAGTTTCTTGCAACTTCCAAAAAGATGTTCATTGTTTGGTCAGTGCTGATTCTGCTATCACCTGTGAATCATTTCAAAATGTCCTTTTTGAAACTACATTTGAGGATTGGTAACAAGAAATCAGAGTAAGATCAAGTGATTAGGGTGGATAGTGGACTATGCATTCAGGCACCAAATTCTTTAAAATAACCATTATCTTGCTATTCTTTTAGGAAGGTATTTTGCCCTGCAAAATAGTATCTCTTGCTGTTTTCTTCAATATCTACTTTATTTGGCACAGGAAGTTAGAGTTGTATACTTCATTAATTCTTTGGTCCTCGTGAAGGTAACCAATCATCAACCATGGCCATGACCTTTCCTACTGATTTTGTCTATGGAGAACACAAGTGCTGTCACTGTATGGACTGTTATGTCTATATTTTTTCCTACTTGTTCACCCAATACAAGTCTTAACGCAGTGTAAAAGGTTATTGATTGAGGTTGTTATTTGAACATAGTAGACAAATACAGATTATGAGTGTATGCAAAAAAAAAAAAAATGCGTAACCCTAGACTTGATTACTTTTTAATCATTACACCCCAAACAAGGAAATAAAGCCTCTAGAATGAAAGGGGTTACTGAGTGACAAAATATGAGAAAAAGAAAAACATTAAAGGGAGAGAACAATAAAAGAACAGGAATTAAGAAGGTATAAGATAGTGATTAATCTTCAAACATTAATTGCAATATCAAAGTTGAATGGAAAGCAAGAAGCTGGATTGAGTTCATAATGATTATAATCATCTGTCAGCAACAAGTTATCTTAATATGGATTTTCCTCAAAAGAAAAATCTGCAAAATCAACTTGGAAGAATCCACTCAAATATCATTTCTAATTCATATTGAAATTCTTTGGCAATGATTGCAAGCAAAGTCAGAAAACTGCATAAGGATTCTGCAAATTGGCACTTCAATATTAATAAAAGAAAATTCTGTCTAGTTACAAATTAGATTTTTGTAAGTGCATTGGGACAAGAATGTCTCCGTGCTTTTTCATATCTCATTAAATCTGTCAAAACTTGTACTCAGAAGCAAATCTTGGGTGCTACCTATACGTGAAGGAAAAGGGATAACAAAGAAAACTGATAAATATAGTTAGCATTATTATTAGTAGTATTAGTATTATTATTATAATAAAATATTTGACAAAAGACTGACCTTGATCAAACTTTTGGGTTCAATTATACAGAAATGTTGTTGAATAATTAAGAGATTTGTTAAGAGCTTTAAAATCTCTGAAAAGATTATCCAATTGTTATTGATCAGCATGAAAGCAAATTGAAGGCAATAAATAATTAATGGAACGTTCTACTTTCATTCAGTTTGGAAATTTACCTGAAAGATTACTCTAAGAAATATAAAAAAGAATATCTGAAGCAAAACAAATATCGGCTTTTTTCTCATCCTTGAAAATTCCACATTCTTCTATTCTGAGTATCTAAAGTTAAAAAAAAAAAAAAAAAAAACATTCTATAAAAAAAATGCAAATTATTAGTTAACTGGATCAGATTGAGTTTGCTAACCTAGTAGCGCTGTAGATATACCACATGTACTGAAGCAGTGATGTATCCCTCTTCAGGATTATTTTAACTTCAGAGTTTTCCTTCTTCTAGACTGGTTGCCACCACAAATCAAGAGAGCTAAACTTTTTTTTCTTTTTTTTTTTTTTTTTGTTGGTTGGTTTTAAGGACAATAAAATGACAGAACAAAAACTGAAGCATGAAGATCTGATATTATCCTCCCTATTGTAATAAAGACAGTTGTGTATTTGTGTGTGTGTGTGTGTGTGTATATATATATATATATATATATATATATATATATATCCCTCCCTGTCATGCTCATGGAGAGACAATAGTGAGGCAGTGTCAGCTCAGTTCATTTTCTTTACTACCAGTTATGAAAATTCTTACTGCGTGTTTGCTCTTTATAAGTGCCATATTTGTTTTTTGCAATAATTATGTCATAGAGTAGTGAAGAATATATATATATATTATATATATATATTACATGTCATCTTTCTGATCAGAGTACTATTAAACAACATTTCTCTGAAAAACATAAACATGTAGGTAATATCAGACAGATTTTGGTCAACAATACGGTGATCCTTACTCATACACACAGTAAGAGGAACCTGCAGATATTGGAGGCCATGTACATCAAATCTAAACAAACAACACTCAATAAAATCAACTTTAAAACAGGAAATAACATATTACATTGCATTTGACTACATGGTTTTGTTGTCATTTCACGCTATCCCGCGGTGTGACGTCATAAACCACATCGCAAACTTAAGAACTGCGTTTATTATTTTTGGTAACTATTGCCATTGCCAAGCAGTTTTATGTCAACATAAAATAAAATCGTCAGTGATGGTGGATTTTATAATATTTCAGTTTAAACAACTTCTCTGAAGATGGCTCATGTGAGCCGAAAGCTTAGAAGAAAATCAATAAATAATTATCCAAATGTTGGAGAATTTTTGTCTTTATTTTCAACTGAAATTAAAGTAAAAATAAGACGTTTAGAACGACTCATGATTAAACAACAGACATTCATTGTCTCTTATATTTAACAGTATACATTTAGAAAATATATATATGTTCTTGAATTTGAACACTGTCAGGTACTGGCGTGTGTTTATATTGTGTATATAACATGCTTAAAGTCTGTCTTCCTCTATCATGTTCCAATAGCTGAGAGGTAGAATCCTTGACCAATATCAAATTGGTTGGGTTTCAATCCTAGCTGGAAACAATTGGATATCGAACTGTACTGATGAGCTGTGATACAGCAAAATAGGACTCTGTGGATGACTCTCTCTCTCTCTCTCTCTCTCTATATATATATATATATATATATATATATATATATATAAAATCTCCTTTCTATTCTAATAAAGACTTTGTGTGTAATTTTGTTCTCATTTTGGACATGGGGTATGCCTGTAAAAATTTAAAAAAAACATTCATGTCACATGAAGACATTCTCAGTGTTTTTCAAATATTCTGTCTTAGCACTAAAAACAAAAGCTCTTTGATAATGGCTTATAAAAGTTGAAAGTATTCAGACATTGGACAATTTATAGTTAAAATTTTACCAGAAACCACTGAAGTACAAAGAAAAAAAAATCCTTGACAAAGAACTTTTGTTGGTTTTCAATGAAAATGTATAAATGAAAAATTGCTGTCTATGCACACACACACACACAAGGGGTAGTCAAAAAGTTACTTTAGTCTAATAGTATAAATTAAAGATTAATAAAAAAGAATACATGAATTTCAAAAATTAATAGCAAAATGGTCATGAAAGCTAAAAAACATCTGTGTTCGAGCTGAAATATTACTAGGTTTATAAATAGCATTACTTTTAGGTCATTCTCAGTGTGCTGGTTTTCTGAGCGTAGCTTAGATATGGTACAAGGCCAAAAGTATAGGTCATCCAGTGAAGATTGAACTCACTTTTGAATCTTAATTGGTCTAACAAGACAACTTTCTAACCATTACATCATGTTGAAGTTAGTCTCTCTCTATCTATATATACATATATATAGTGCCAAGATCATGGCTTTTTCATTTATGCATGTGTGGTCACATTAATATAAATATCACTTTAGTCTGAAGTCCTATAGAACGAAATACATCGCATGAACATTTATTTTCTATGTTGTCTTAGGTTTTCCTAAAATATGCATATTTCAATGGGTGCATGACCAAGTGGTTAGAATGTTCACTTTCTGACCATGCGACCCATGTTCAAATCTCACCATAGTCGATTTGTCAAGAAGGCAGCTTCTTTGTTAACAATCTGGAGGAAGTGATCCCAGTGTGCGGCACCTTTTTGGAAAGTACCTGAAAACTATACTACAATTTGACTCAAGCCTTATGAGTAAAATTGGGTAGACAGGGCTCTTTGGTAGTTGTCAATGGTTGCTCTAGCACAGTCTCAAGTCATCGTGACTGAGAGTTTGAGTGTTCTGGCCTTGTTCACTGTTCATGCTCAATAATGCACTCCTTCTGACAAACTGTAACTATAGTTTTCTCAGCATAGTTGCAGTATAAACCACAGGTGCGCTCTATGGGTGTTGAATAAAGACAAAGCCTGAGCAGGTGTCTGCAAGAGGGATTAGCTAGCAGGCCTAGAAGACAGTCATTTTTGGATAAGAGTGGCAAGCTATACATATATATTCCAGAGAAAAATATTCATCTGAAAAATTAAATAAGACACTAAGCTGTGGAGATTCTGCAAGACTAATGTTATCAGAAAATGACAAACTTTTTCTTTTTACTCTGATATATGTTGATAAAACACCCACTTAAGCTAGCTTCTTTTTTTTTTTTTTTTTTTTTTTTTTTTTTTTTAGAAACGCTAAGAAGGCAAAGTGATTCAAATCATTTTATTGCAATTATATAATCTTTGTGTAGATCTAATTGAGTTTTTTTTTTTTTTTTTTTTTTTTTTTTTTTTTTGTAGATAGGAAAACCTTTACTGTTAGTATTTTCATATGCTCTGTTGTTAGCTAAGGATTTACTCATTATTGGCTAGTCGACATATTGCTAATATTAGATGTAAATGGATATACATACTTATGGATCAAGTGCAATACTCAGATACAAACCACTTGTTTATGAAACATTTTGTTTCATGTCTGAGTGTATAAACAGACTCATCTCTTGATGATCAAAAAGTTAACATTTTCCTTCATATATATTTTTTTTCTTTCATTTATTCATTTTTTTTATTCTTTTTTTATTTTTAACTAAATGTTTTTCTAACTTTACTTCCAGTGGGTTGCTGGCATAATTATTTTTCAACCTTTTGTAGTTTCTGTAAATTCTGTTTATAAACAAATAAAAAAAAATAAATGCTTCTATTTTAAGATTTTCCTCCTCCACCTTTTGTAATTCTATGATATCAGACAAATATTGCTACAAAAGGCTTAAATTTTGGTCTTTTTTTTCTCTCTTAAATTTTGAAGGATGATAGATACTAATGTTACTTTACTAGCTTTTAAGATCATCACACATGTTCATTCTAATCAAAATATTGCTAGCCTTTTTTTAAAGATGGTTTTTAGTTCTCTTGGGTTTTTTTTTTTAACCTCATTCACTTTTACAAGAACACCTTACCTCTCACCATCTATGCACACTATTTGTGTTAATATGCAAACTACCATAGAGCAAGCAATGAAGAAAGCTGCCTAATGACTTTTATATCACATTTTTAACTTCTGTATTTATTTACATGCTTCCTCATCTTTGTTATTATACTGTATCAGACACTTTTTAATCTGGGAGTTTCCAACTAAGCTCTTTATTTAATCTATGGGGGTAAATTGTTCTAGACAATGTTTACTTAGACTCACTGGAAACGGGATGAGCCATACTAAATAAGACCAGATATCTCTAGGTTTGAGCAGTGGAATAAGAAGTCTGTAGATTTAATAAAGGATTCAGTTTCAAGTTCTCTGAAGGTTTACCCATATTGACAATAACCTGATGATGGCCAGAGAGCCCAATGGCCAAAGCATTATGATAACAACAAAGATGAAGAATCCTTAAGTAAATAATATAAAACCATCATCTAGGTTTTACTTTATCAGTAAGACTCTTAAGTCGATATTCTCCAAAAAAGTTGACAGATACTATGCTGATGACCTAGTTATTATAAATGCTACAGTTCTCCTACATTATCTAGAAAATGTTGCTGTTGTTGGACACTATTTTTTATCAATACCTCTAAGATTGAATTCATAATTCAGTGAGGCTCAATAAAAAGGTAACTTAGGTAACTCAATAATATCTGTTAAATTGTTAGGAAGCAAAACACATTCTGAAAAGGATTTGAAAAATTCACATGGCTGGGCTGCCTTGTATAAAATAGATGTAACCTGGAAATCTGATTTATTAGACATTTGCATGCAGAAATTCTTTTGGGCCACTGTAGAGTTGGTTTTATTGTATGACCCCACTACCTAAAACCCTAGAGTCTAATATTGAAATGACTATATCGAATCCATTGCCAAATCTACTGCTATGAAAGTCGGCTCCCTGTGCAGGGCCCGGAAGTTTATCCCACCTGAATCTATTCTGCACATATACAAATCTACCATCCGCCCGTGTATTGAATATTGCTGCCATATGTGGTCGGGTGCCCCTGCTGCTCTCCTTGGGCTTCTTAACAAAATACAAAGGAGGATCTGTAACGTGGTTGATACTGACTTGGCAGACTGGCTGCAGCCGCTCTCTCACCGGCATGATGTGGCTTCCCTGTGCCTCTTCTACAAGTACTTTCATGGCTTCTACTCCGATGAGCTTAGATCACCAGTGCTGCCTAAGCACGAATTTACACGAGATACTAGATTAGCAACTAGGTCCTACCCTTTTGCAGTTAAACAAATAAGATGTAACCGTAAATTCTACTCCAACAGCTTCTTTTCTCGCGCTTCCCACCTGTGGAACTCCCTTCCACAAGTCTGCTTTCCCGACAGTTACAATCTCCAGGTGTTTAAATGTAGGGTCAATAGACACCTCCTATCACACTAACTCCCAACTATTCTCAGAACACTCTCATCTACCCAACCCTCATTCTCGGTATCCTTACCCGCCTATCACCCACCCTCTGACATTTCCTATATTTAATCATCCTTTCTCCACTCTACGTAGCCCCCTGCACAGTAGTGGCAGTGACATGCCTTGCTTGGAGTGAAACGCTTATAAAAAAAAAAAAAAAAAAAAAAAAAAAACTTATACCAAGATTTAGTGAGCTATACTTAACATCTCTTGGAAACAGCTTTATCCTTTAGTTGCATGTTAAGCTATACTGAACATCTCCAAGAGATGTTAAGTATAGCTCTCAGCATCTGAGCATAAGTTCCATCAAGCTTAGACTCTAGTTAATGTTCGTGGAGTAGTGAGGTGGTTGCAGGTAAACCAGCCTGGCTTGCTCCATGACGTCTATGGAGCTATAGACCTATCCCTGATACTTCTAAAATTTTACAGTACACTGCTGGTGAGCAAAACAAAAAATTTCTTTATCCTCCGAATATGAGCAAAGAAAAATGGAGGTAATTAATTTTATTAACTAATTATTAACTATAACTGGAAAATCTTCTAATTACCATTATAAGTCAGGAAAATGTACCAAAAGCGGAGAAAAACAAAACAGAAAAAAAAAGGAAGATAATACATGGTATTTCTGTTATTGTAAAGTCAGAAAGAAGAAGAAAAGAGAAATGGATTTGTTTAATGTCAGTCGATTTTTGGCCCACCTATAAAGGCTAACAAGTGTCATTCTAAACCTAAAAGAAAGATAGATTCAATTGTTTTTTTGTTTTTTTTTGTTTTTTTTTTTGCCAACAAAAGAATAAAAAAAGAAGACCAGAGAAAGAAGAAAAAAGAAAGAAAAGACTTAAATTTGTTTCAATGCCACGAGACAATAGATTTCGATTTCAGCCCACCCAAAAAAGCTAGCAATGGCCATTCTAAACATAAAGGAAAAATAAATTTAATTGTTATTCTTTTTCTGGGTATGGAAAAGGAGATTTCATTTTGTATCCAATTGTCTCACTGGCATGAATTGTGAAAAGAATTAAGATAACACTGGTCCCAAATTGGCAAAAGAATTTAGATAAATGTTTTGGTTCCGAGTGTCAGGTTGGGCCAGATAACGAGAGCATTTCCCGTTGGTGACTCAGAAAATGGATATTAAAAACACGGGTGAAAATTTTTTTTATCTGGGTGACAATGTCAATGGACATTTGTCACGTGTTTTGGGCGAAGTCAGTTCAAAAAGGTTAATACCTATTGTTTTAAGGAAAAAAAAATCCCCAAAATTGTTTCGTGAGAAAGAAAAATTTTGAGAGAAAATTCGGTTAAGTCCGTCCCAGAAAAGGGGTATGGGAAGATGACGTCTTAAGATTGAGAGAAATCCCATTGGTTCTGTAAACAAGCCCCAAAAGGAGGAGACAACTAACAATTGACGTCATGGAAAGAAGACTGATCCCATTGGATAAACCACAGACAACGAGTAGCAGCTAACCTCGGCATTTTATTGGTTGCAGAGATGGGAGATTAGACACCCAGTGACCATCGGCCCCACAACATGGATGGCATGGGCATAAATACAGGGTCCCGAGGGACCAAAATCAGTTGGATCGGAGAAAATCCCAAAGATGTAACGATGAAGATAGGTGCCAACTGCAGAGCCTGCCAGCCAACCTGAGTTAAACAGACAAAAAGTGATTTTTACAGACAGTTTTAAGTTGGAGTTGCAGAGATTGACAGAAGTTTCGAGTTCGAGTTGAGTACCAGTTGAAGAGAAGAGTCCGGAGACAAGACCAGTTGGCGTGGAGAAAGTTGGATTGGAGTTAAGTTCCAGTGGCAGTTCGAGGCAGTTGAAGTTCAGTCCCAGTTACCGGCCTAGAAATGTAATGATGGAGAAAGGCACCATATTGTTGGGCGCCAACCACAGAGCCTGCTGGCCAACCTGAGTTAGACAGACAAGAAGTGATTTTACAAAGTTGCAATTGAAGTCGGAATGACAGAGATCGACAGAAGAGGCCTGATGCCGGCTAACCAGAGTTAAAGACAGAAGAGAATTTCCAGACAGTTTTTGAGATCGACAACTGAATGCAGTTTTCAGTTGCAGTTGAAGTAGTTGCCGCTCGAGTGGCAGAGAGTTTGATTTCCCGGTCCAGAGACGTAATGACCAAAGACAGTTCCCAGCTGAAGTAGTAAAGAGACAGAGATGATTGCCATGCCATTGGGTGCCAACTGTAGAGAAGCCTGTCGCCAATAAACCAACCAGAGTTAAGAGACAGACAAGAAGAGAATTTGCAGACAAAGTTTGAAATTGCTAAATGAAGAGAGTAACCCAGCACTTCGGCAATTTCCGTAACATTCCAAAAAACAAGCAGCAAGTTGACTAGACTTATAATGAACTTAGAACTCTGTTTGGAACAGCAAGCTGTGGCCAGCCAGATTTCTCATTATTACTTAGGAGAATAATTCAATTTACTTAAGAAGCGTCCATTCCGTTACCAGTTTGATAAAAGCAGGGATTGGGAATTATTCAAGAGACTATTGTGTATAATCTGTATATAAAGACATTATTTCACAACACTTCAGACGTCGGTCCACTTATTTTTTTTTTTTTTTTTGTGCTATATTTATTTCTTTCTTTTATTACTTGTGTGCACGCTTCCCGGTTTGGTTTAGTTCGGCAGAGAGACAGCTAGTGGAGAACTCACGTGACTACCTTGTGATTAATAAATACAACATGTGACAAGGGAGAACACAGTGACAATCATTCTACTACCAGCTATCTGGATCGAAACCAACAGTGACCAGGGCCAGGGAGATGCCACACACAAATATTTTCCACTTTATAGTTTCTCATTCTCTCATATATATATATATGAGAGACTGAGAATATATTTTCTCACTCTCGTATGTATGTATGTGTATATATATATATATATATATATATATATATATATATATAGCACCAGAACATATTCTAACCATGAGACCTGGGTTTGAATTATCACCGTGGTTGACTTGTCACAGAGATGACTTCTTGACGTTATCATCTAAGAGAACTGATCTTATCCTGTGGTACCATTTGAAAATATTGTCAATGCAAAAAATTTGGCAAACATGGATAAATATTCCTGCAATAAGACTGAGTGTCAAAAGAATGGGTTTTCCCATGACATTACTTTTTTAACTACCTTCACTTTTTGGCAATGTTGATTGTTTGAAAATGTGATTAGAATTGAAAAATGACCTAAACATATGATGAAAGTAAATTTATACGTTTTGCATTTATAAAGACATCCTTGTTATTTACCATTTAGAAAGTTGATGTTTTGTCAACCATTTCAATCCAATAAATAATATAATGTTCATAATTTTGTTGTCAATTCTGAAAGACAATGTAGAAATTCACATGTTTCAATGAGAGCACCATTGGAAAATCCCTGAAAACAATAAAACAGGTCAATCTAATTCTTTCAGTTTTTAACTCCTAATATGTAGAGATCAATCTGCTAATCAAATTTTCATCAATATTTTAAGAGACAAATTGTGCTTATTTAACAAAACCTGTTTAAACAAATATTTGCTTTAAAAAAAAAAACTTGATTTCAACTAAAATCTCTACAACTCTCTCAATTAGAATTCTTTTAATTTAGTTTAGATCCATTCTTTAAGCTTTGTTCTTAGATTGACTGAGATTATGAGGGAATGTAAATGATATTCTTTAGTAACTTATATGTTGAAAAGATTCTTTCTTTTTAATGCTATTTTTGATTCTTTCATGTGGAAAATAATGTCATGCCTTATTGTGTTGTCTGTTGGTTTTGTGTTATTTGTTCACTGATATTCCCTTAATTTAGCCTCCTCCTCTTACCAAGGACAGTGTGACATTTTGAAATCTGTCATTATTGCCATATGTCAGTAAAAAAGCAGTCTATATCAACCAGATGCTTTGCAATCAGATGGCAAATTAAGTCATGGTACAAATTCTCTTTATTTTTTCACTTTTATTCTTGGAAAAAAGGTTTCTTATTATAGAATATCAAAAATTGTTACAAGATGTTACTTTGTTAAGGTTTTTAATATTTACTTTAAAAGCAAGAGCCTCATATATTTAGATTCTTGATAAAAAAATCCAAAGAATTTGCAGTGTTATCCAGTATTTCTGCTTCAAGTTGAAACAATATCACTAAGCAAGTAGAGATCATCTACTTTGGTTGGCTTGAGACATCCAATGATTGATTTGTGAGAGGCTTTTGATGCAGAGTCACTTTCTTTTCATGTGATGATTTTCTCCACATTGTTATATTATAATATTGTAAATTATTACAAGTACTATTAGTTTATTTAAAAAATAATGACCGATTTCAGAAACATAACTTTATTTCTTGAAGAATTGACTTTCAAATGTTGAAATTAGTCAAAAAGTGATCCTTGAGCATCTATGCACCTCTGCCATTAATCAATGAGATTATTTATTCTTTGTTGATAAAGTTATTGGCTGTGATGTAACACAATCTTTGAAAGCTGATTTCACTTCTGGTTTAGACTTAAGTCTTACTATTTAAAAATGTGCCTAAGTGCTTAAAAAAAAATGATAATCATTGGGTGAAAGATCAAGAGAATATGGAGGATGTATCATATCCCAAGTTTGTGAGATTTTGCAACATCATTCTTACAACATGTGGCTGCACATTATTGTGAAGCAGAATTGGACCATACCGATTCCCTAATGCAAGTCTGATTTTTGGCAGCCGTGCATGCATTTCAGCAAGTTGATTTGCAGTAAAGCTCTGCATTAATGCTCTGATTGCCTTCCAGAAGGCTGTAGTGGATAGCACCAATTGCAGACCACTAGATAGTCACCATAATCTTTTGCTGATGCAACTTTGGTTTTGAAAAATATTTTGGGGACTCATCATGATCAAGTCATTGACCTGATCATTTGTGATTATCGCAAGTGATTATTCAGTCAAGAAAGGGATCATTGGGGTTACACAGAAAGAGGATCGAGCACATTTCAAAATGTCTAAATTTTTGATTTTCTTTGAGATCACAAGAATCCCATTTGTTGAGCTTTTTACCTTGCCAATACTCTGCAATTAGCATGAGACTGTTGCATTTCTGACACTAAGCATTTGAGACATTTCTCGAACACTTTGATGTGGGTTTTGCTTAACTGCTTGCAGTTGTTTGTTGTCAAGACTGCATGACTGTTCTCTACCTTCATCTTCAAGTCTCTCATCACCAGGATGGAATTTTCTGGAATCACATTTGTACTCTCTAATCACTTGTAGACCCATCCCCCCATGCTCTGTTGTTATTGGTAGAAGTTTAAGAGGCACTGTGTCCAAGTTTGAATTTGTGCAATAAAGAATATTTTTATCTGAAAATAAGTTAAAAATTATTGAGCACGCATTAATTATTATGTATACCAAAATTCACCTAATATATATCATGAATACAAAGTTAATGGTTTTTCAAAACACAATACAAGCAGCCATTATTTTTGTAACAACCTAATATTGTTATTTTTATTACTACTACTACTAAATACGATATGTTGTTGTTTCTTATTTTTACTGTTTGGTTTGCAATGAGTGATCAGATTTTATTTTAACTATGAATAATAATTCTCTTCATCTCAGCCTGTGAAGTTTTTTTTTTTTTTTTTTGTTGGATTCAGGAGCCATCATTCTACTGCACTGACCAAACATGTTGGTAGGGGTAGATGTGACATGTTTGACATTGTTTTCAATGGTGCCCACTTTAAATCATATGAAAGTGAATTTCTACTTGTGACATGTTTGAACAATCATGTTTCTTTACAATTTGTGCTTGCCTAAGGATATTTGTGCAAGTAAAAATACTCAACTGGAATTTGAAATCAGATCTCCAATTTCTCATTCTGAGCAATTGTCCATTGCACCACCTGGTATTCCCAGGCTTAATGTCAGTGATTGAATAAGAACCAGTGTTTCAACATATCATATTAACAGAAATTTCTGTTGCTTTCAATGATACTCTTTGTAATCAGTCTCAAAAAGCAACTTTTATTTTGAATATTTAGGGCTCAGATATAAAAAAAAAAAGAATTTGTATGCTACTGAAAAATTACTTCTAGAATAATCCTCTTTATTATAAAGATCTGTGTGCGTATATATATATATATATATATATATATATATATATATATACACACACACTCTCTCTCTCTCTCTATTATAATAAAGACTGTTCTGTTTTTTTTTTTGTATATATATATATATATATATATATATATATATATCTCTAAACTTATTTATAAATGGAACTTTGTCTGTGTGTGTATCCGTTACCTATAGACTCCGAAATGGCTGAACTGATTTTCTTGAAAATTTACACAGTTGTACTATAAGCGTCTGCGAGTGTTCTTAGCTAGGTTTTGTATCAAGGTACCCCCTATAAATATTGAAAATTGATAATCGAAAAAATCGGGTTATAGAAGGAGTGGTCCGATTTTGATAAAATTTGATACACTCGTAGACAAAGGCATAAGAAACAATATTCAGAAGTTTCAAGGTTGCAGTTCTTACAATAGTGCAGAAAATCGATTATATATATATATATATCTATATATATAAGTCAAGATGTTTGTGTGTCTGTTTCTGTCTGTATATCTGTATTTTTTCAACCCTTTTATTTTAGTTTTTGCTTTGGGTTTGGTTCTAAGCAGATATAATTGTAGTTCTTAGCCTCAGCCATGACACCATTTACTCAGAACTTATTTAGCCTTCAAAATTCAGTTTACTACGAAAAAAAAACTTATTTGATATCGATAACAGGAAATCAAAATTTGACTTACTTCCATTCATTTTTCTTTCAGTCTACGGTTTTGCTTTAACTGGAAACAACTATTGCTTTTTAGTCTTTCGTGCCAATGTCCAAAGAGTCTGAGCTGTACTGCTAGTATATATATATATATATATATAATTCTCCTCCTGTCCTTCTCGAGAAGGGATTTTTTTTTTCCTTATGTATTAATGTATCTACTCAATAGTAGATACATCAATATATATGTTGCCCTCATTTTAGATGGTATATTGATGCAAATATTTTGCCAACATTTTCAACTGCACAGACTCACTCATTACTATTATATTTTAAAAGAAATATTTTTTTTTTTTTTTTTGTTTGCAGTAAAAAATTTTACGTAATCTTCTAATTATGAATACATTTCTAACCATTTCTTCTTAAAGATGCAATCTAGAAATAATTTTGTTCACAGTATGATTAATTTTGTCCATATGAAAGTAAATATTGCTCCGTGCTATTTACATAATAGCAAATGCCATTTAATTCCTCTCCCTCATTGTGTGTATATTTTAATTTTTTTTAATTGACTTATGATATCAGAACCAAATTGAATCTTTTGTAGATTAACGATATTACTTTTCTAATTACTTATATTACTTATACAATAATTAATCTTACCTGATCTTTCTTGATAGTTTCTTAAAAAAAATCAAAATTATGAAATATATTAAATATTAAGGTTTAATGGTTTTTGATTAATTCAATATTTTTATTGTAAATGTTTTCCATGTATAAAACATTTATACTTGACCCATTAACTGAGATTTCAGGAATTTTGATGGAAGTTCTATCATGGTTAATTTTTTTCCATGTTAGTTCACCTAATACAAGGCCCAAGAGTCACTCATGGGGAAGGGTTATTGAGTGAAACTGTTAAGAAAGAAGGACATTATAAAGACATTTATCAGTTGACCCTGGACTTGAAGAGACCAAGATTGTAGTTTTCAGGGAAACATCCTCTCAAGAGTTTGTTAAAAAAAGGCAACAGTTCTGGATAAGCTTTTTGAGTGGAACTTGTTCCTTTTCAAAGAGACATGAATGAAATGGGGGTGGTTTGGTACTGTGAATAATTAAGTATAAAGTATTAAACAAATTTGATACCATTTTTAAAAGTATTTTAAGTTTGTTCTTCAAACTTTCTGAAAGCTAAAAAAAAGCATTTACGCTTTATATTTGTTTCTTGAAGCAGTTGCAAATTTCCTGACTGTATTTCTGTTTTGCACATATAATAATTATTTTTAATGCTCATCTTTTGCAGGTGTTTTGCTTCAACAAACTGGCTTCCTCAACCAAGTTTGTAGGTGTGTCGTTCTATGCTGGGTCCAGCTGTCATCTTCTAGAACAAAATCTGCTAAGAGCATCAAAGACTCTCTTTTGGTTGGTTCTGAAGAGAAGAGGCATGGGGGATGAAAACTACAACCAATGGCTCAAGAATTAGTTTCCTCCTTTTATGGCTGTGCATCAATTGCTGCTGCTGTTAGCCAAGCCTCTTCTTTAAATGATACCATCGCAGAGTGTATGTCCACCCAGATGGACAATTAGTCAGACACATGTTTGTATCAGTGCATTGAATTTGAAAGAAAGAATAAAAGGAAAGGAAAAAAAAGATCCACAATTGTCTGCTGTTTGCATTGTGTTTGCAACTACAGAAAAAAAAATGTCAGCCTGTGTGTGAAATGTTGATATTTATGGGGTTATGTAAGATTATTTGAAGAGATTAAATGATTGTAAAATAAAACAATATGAAAACTACAAAATTTTAGTAAAATTTTCTGTTTGTGTTTAAAAATACTCTTGAGATAATGGGGAAAGTATTAAATCACTGAGTGTTCTATTCCTTGTATAGTCAACTTGAAACCTACTGGTGTTCAAAATTATGTCCTTATAGAGTGTATCAAAAGGATTTGCTTCAGTGTTTTTCATATACATATCTAAAAACTGACTTCAATCTATTCACAAATAAGAATACTTATTAAAAAAAATGAACTTTTCCTTGAATTTTGATTATATTTTTAGTGTTTTATTCCATGATTAATAATAAAATGAGTTCAGTTTTATAATTAAAGTTCGTCTCTCTATCCAGCACATGTGAATTTGATACTTTTCTCTAACACTGAAGAGCTCCATTATTATAGTGGGCACTTATTTAAAATAGACCCCCTATTTTTATTTATTAAATAATGTGTATTGCTTCTTTCAGGCTGCATATTTGAGAAATCTAAGTAAAGATGTATTTCCTATTTTTTTTATTTTTGTCATCATCAGGCTTGTACTGCTAAAATTGTTGTCGCTTAATGTGAAGGTTGATCCTGCAGAGGACACCTTTTTTTTTCTTTTTTTTTTAATTAGACATCTCATCTTTGCATTCAAGAAATCTATTTCAAATAAGTGTCCACTATAATAATAATAATAATGAATTAAAAATAAATACATTATTTCTTTATGAATTTTTTTTCATAAGACAGTTTTTCCGGAAATTAGACTTCTCAATGAGACTAACTTATTTTAAAGGTGACATTTTAACATGTCTCTCTGTACAATTCATTTGTGGATTGTAAATTTTAAATGATTTTACATTAAAAGTGAAAATGGAGGAAAATCAGATACATTTTTGTCTTTTGTAACTTGATGCTCTTGTATTTCCAGTAATTAAAAAAATACAAATGCAAAAATATTTGCTGCTTATAGAGATGGCACCATAACAGGTTCACTCAGATCAGAAGTGTAAGAATGTTCTGGCGTGCCACCTGCAGTTGTTGAGGACCAACTAAAAATGCTGCTTCCAAATAATCTTGTTCACATGATGCAGGACACCATGGAGACACTCTACATATGAGAATTGTAAGGCATTTAAAAGAATTTGGTTATTTCAATCAATACAATGTTTGCATATCTCATAATTTAACAGAAAAAATTTAATGAATTGCATTTCCATCTGCAATTCTCTATCAAAACATAAAAAGAACCAGTTCCTTTTTTTTCAAAAGATAACAGGTAAGGAAAAGTGAATTGTTTATAAAATTGTGAAGTGAAAAGTATCTAGGGAGAAAAATGAAATGAGTCACCATTTAACCACTCCATAAGCCAGTTTGCACTTGAAGGGTAAACGATGCCAAAACAAAAATGTCATCATATGTGAAAACTTAAATCGAATAAGAAATGTTGTAAAATGACAGAATATTAACTAAAATAAATAATAGTTCCAAAATGGCTTTAAACTTATGCAACAAAAACCTACTTATGCCCTAATTAGGTTAACAATATAATTATTTTCTTAAATATCTCTTCAAGATGTAGACAATATTAGCTTTTCATAAATTACTTTTCCTTATTGTCATACCTACTTAAGATAGTAGAATGGTTTCCCATTGCCTCTTCAAAGTTGTCTCTGTTTTTTTTTATTTTTTATTTTTTTTTATTCTGTTTAAGATGATGAAGAAGGGTCTTTCCCAACGGCATTTGGGCAAAAGTGAATATAACTTGCTGAAATCATTTGCTGCCAGTAAAAGTTCCGAATTGCTTTAAGGTCTTTCACAAATATGTCAAGTTTGTCAAGCATCTCTATCAGAACTTTGTGCCATGCTTTATCAAATGCCTTTGAATAGTCAATGAAACACAGGTACACATATTTCTGCATTTTGATTGCTCTTTTTCATAATACTCTTCGCATAAATATTGTGTTCCTTGTTCCAGTGTCTTTGCTGTGTACTCTGTTCATCAAAATTCTGCTGTGTTTTGTTATGTGACTCATTAAACTGATCGCTCAGTGGACCAAAATATATATATATATATATATATATATATATAGTGGCATACGGCAGATGGTCCCTCACTAAAGGCTCATAGTCATGACTTATTTACACCGCCAGGAACATTCCACTCATCAGAATGTACATATTAAAATTATTTTACCATGTAATCTGGTAATAAATGAGAATATAAGAAAATGGTCTAACTTAAAAGAAATTTATTCAGCATAGTTCATTTTAAAAAAAGTCAACAAGAGACCAAAATATTTATTCACAAAAAATATTTATTAAGTGGACTTAAAAAAAAAAAAAAAAATGTATTAGGTTTCAGCTATTTTCTTAGAAGTGACAGATCTGCCATAATACATGGGAAAAAAAACATAAAAAAAACTGACCGTGATTATGGGTGGGGCTAGAGAGATAGAGTAGATAGATACACACACACACACACACACACACACACACACAAAAAAAAGGAAGGAAAGAGACAGACCTTTGAGAAAGGGACCTAATTGTGATCTTTTTTTTTTTTTTCCAATCCCTGAATTTATCCAAGTCAGTTCAGAAACTGCAATAAATCCGTTGAACATATCAAATGCAATACCTGTTGTTGTGCAAAACAGCTGATATTTTACTGTGAAGTGAACTCAGGTAATGTACATTTCAACAAGAAATAACAGGTTGATACAACACTACAATGAAACAATGAGGAAGTGTTCCTGGCTTAGATCCCATCAAAATGAAATAGATTACTCATTTAGTTTCTCCTAAATTAGAAGTTAGTGTAAGCCCAACATGGAATTTTTTTTCTTCTTTTTGGTTGCTTGATCAGTGATTTTCACTCACTGGTCACCTTCTGGGGGTGGTTGCTCTCTAAGAATCAATTAACACTAGCAAATCAGCTGTGCAAAGAAAAACTGTCATTAACAGGCGGTTGCTGATGAAGCAGGTTCCACTGTATATATAAAACCCAGTTCAAATATAATTCAATAGTTACATTGGAAAATAAAGTTAAGATTAGCAAGGCTTTCTTGTAAATCAGTTCACTATAATGCTAACTAAAACATTTGCTAAAGAATTAATAGATTTTATTTTTAATCAGACATTTTTTTTTTCTTCATATATTATTTTTAGTGGATAGCCATAGTTGAGTGGACGCTCCATTTATTTTAAATGGTATTTATTTTGTCTACCTGTTTGTGCTTAAGAAAACACAAAGTTTGATCTTCCAGCAAGATACAAACCCACATCTCCCTTTGCAGGAGGAACCAGCAACTGATTCAATGCATTTTATCATTTGGCTAAGAAGAGAATCACAAAGGATTGTCTTTGTTTGCCTTTAAAGCACACCTACTCACTCAGATTTTTCTCGATAATGCATGCAGGTAACCTCAGGTTACGCCATTTTCAGTTATCTCACTCTTGATTATACGTCGTTTGTCAAAAAATACATGGAAAAATAAAAACCATGATTAAGCCTTTTTAATTTGACTTTACATCAGTCAGCCACAAATACTGAAGTTGTAATCCTTAGAAAACGTTAAAAGCACATAAAATCATGTTACTGTACAATAAATAAGAATAACAGTAAATGAAATCATATTGAAATGTGGACATTTACAGTAAATGTTAATATAATCGTCATAAACCCTAGAGAACAAAATATGAAAATATCTGTAATCCTTGAAGGAAAGAAGCTGTCTACAATGTAAATAAACAAATTCAATGTAAATTTAACATAATTTAGTTTTTCTACTACCGATATAACCCTATTTCCAAATGGCTGGTACTAAATTTTTTTAATCAATTTTTGAGAGAAGAGATTTCTCTAAAATGGGAGAAGGCGATTATATTTGTCAGAAAAAGTAACTGATGTGATACAATTGACAAATACAATTATTTCTGTCGGGAAGAGTAACTGGATTGATTGAATCCAAGTAAAACGATTCTTGTCAAAATATTGTCATCCTGTTTTGGAAGATTGTCACCCTAGGTCAAAATTGGACTGTGAGAATTTCCTGTTCTATGAACTGTTGGAAATGGACAGGCTAATGATAATAGAGAGTAAGTTCATTCCCCCTCATTAGTGAAGGACCCAGAGACTCAGTCAAAATGGACAACTGTTATTGTTTTCATTTCGAGATAGTAAAAGTTATATAGTGAGGGAGAATTGACACATTACCCCTCCCTATACACACACCACCACCAGTAGCTACCCTTTAATATCCTGGTTTTTGTGCTTGTTTAATAAAACAGAATACAGGATGAAATTAGTTTGGGGCTTGCTGCTAGAAGAGGTGAGTTGGGGGTCAGTGATCTGAATGGTGATTTGAATAAAACAGTTGGACTGAAACAGATGTGCTGCTAAAAGACAATTGAGTAACCATCAACCCAGAGAACTTTGTTGTGGAATGTATCTGTGAAATACCAGCCAACTGTTGAGTGTCACCAGCTTTGACTTGCTTACTATATCATGAAGTAATTTTAATAACTGTATTTGTTAATTAACATTACAAAATCATGTCTTAGAACAAAACACATTCACAAATAGTCCAATGTACTGTAAAGATTGCCAAACTGTAAATATCTACATAAAGTATTTACGTACATGTATTTGCAAATTTAGATTACTTTTTTTTTCTGTACTATGTTAAAAAGTAAAACATACTTATTTGTAAGCTTAAGATAGATTCTTATTGACCAGATATTATTAAAAATGCATTTATAAATACTGAACTGGGAATGGTTATTTGTGGTTTAGCTTAGTGACAAGCAAATAATTTGAATTTAGTCGTTTTATTTTACTTAAGTCACCTCTCCTGGAACCAATTACTGTCATAAGTTGAGGTATTGCTGTATCTGCTCAGTTTCATAAAAAATAATTTCTAAAAATTAATGTATTTTATTTTCTAATCTGACAAGTTTAATTCCTTCAAATACTGAGTTGAGTAGATGCTCCGTTTAAACAGTATCTATTTTGCCTACTTGTCTATATACTTGTAAAAATTTAAAGAAAATGTGGCCTTGAGTATTCAGACCTGTAGGCAAAATAAACAGAGCAACTGCTCAAATATGAGCATTCACTAAAAAGAATATTTGAAGTAATAAAACTTACTAACAAAGTGCTCTACTTCTGTGAACTTGTTCCAGAATAAGTTAAGCTTAGTAATTATGTCAGAACACTTTCTTTTTTTTTTTTTTTTTTTTTTTTTTTTTAAATTGTTTCACCTCAAGCTAAGCAGTAATGTCACTGTCACACAAAGGGCTATGGGGAATGAAAGAGAATGATATGACTTTAGAAGGAAATAGGAACCCAATCCTAAACAGGAATCAAGGGATAAACCTCTACTTCTGTTAAAAAGACCAGGGAGGAGTGTGAATTTAACAATAGTTACCATGGTGTTAAGGTTAGCAACCAATTTCTTAATGAAGTGATTTTAAACCTTAACCAGAGTAGTGTTGCACTAAATATGTGTCAGACTAGCCCAAAAGAAAACATGCAGATATCAGTGTAGGGTTCCATCTGTGATATGAAAAAAACAATTTCATTAAGAATAAAGATATGCATAGTGTTTATTTTTATCGAAACTGATTTTGAAATGAAGGAATTAATTAAAGACAAATGTAATATTAAAAACTATTATTAAATTAACATTATTTTTCAATCCTGTAGACTTCCTGTGGAACATAAGGCCACAGTCACATTGGGCTAGGTGTTGCTACTGCAGTTTCTATAGCAAGTAGGTTTTTGTCACGGGATGGCCAATACCCACTAGTTCAGAGTTGTCTTTATCCTAGACTGGCTACCAACCACGGCTGGAGAGCTCTGATTTCCCTGCTAATGACCCCTAACTTGAGGGAGAAGTGACCAATTCATAGTGAAAAATGCATTCTCAGCTGGAATTTGAACTCGTCATGTCAATCTCATTTTTTGTTCTGATAATCACTACACTGTCCAGGCATCACATTAAGATAACACAATAAACATTATTTTTTGTAATCATTTCACCCCAAGCAAGAAGATAATGCCACTAAGATTCAAGAGTTTATTGCAAGTGAAATAAATGGAGAATACTTCAGTGATGAAGAAAAGACAATAAAAGAGCAGAATTCAGGAAGACACAAACTGGCAATTGACATTGCGCTTTTTTGAAGATCAGAGGTGACAAGAGCAAAATACTTGAAGGTTTCCACGGGCGAGAAGTGTGAGAAAAGAAACTATTACAGTAGATTTCAACAGTAGCATGATGAGACCTAGTTGTTAATCTAGTCAGTCAGTTACTTGCCATCCATGATACATGCTTGAGAGATCATGTCTCGAAAGAGACATGACTGACCAGGTAGAAAATTTTCCTGCACTAGGTTTGCTATTTCTTTCTGTGGTAGACTGGTTGCCAATCAAAGCCATAGAACTTGATCTGTCCTGCTATTCAACTCAGCTAGAGAGAGAAGAGATGGATTAATACCTTTTTCAATGGTATTTGTGCGTCAGTCAGTCAGTTAAGTGCCATACGTGATACACGCTTGGGCGATCATGCTTCGAAAGAGACATGACTGACTGGGCAGAATATTATCCCGCAGTAGGTTGCCATTACTTTCTGTGGTAGACTGGTCACCAGCTAAGGCTACAGAACCCAATCTGTCCTGTTATTTAATCCATAACTGGAGAGAAGAGATGGATCAATACCTTTCCAAAGGGTATTTGCGCATAAATGAATGCAAAGAATTCAACTGGAATTAGAACTTGGCTCCCCAATTTCTCATTCCGAGCTGATATCCACTGCACCACAACTCACATCCTTCATGCATAACTGAATTCAAATCAAGTGGTACTCTTAAATTCATGCAGTTGAGTTAACAAGGAGGAAAGCTCATTAGACCAACTACTAAAAAGATATTTGTAGAAAAGACACAAAGGTGAGAAAGTTAAGATGCCAGATTAGAATCAGTAGGATTACAGATATACAATATAACTGAAAATGGCATTGTTGAAATTAAAAGGTAAAAATAAAAGACAAAACAAAAAAAAAACTTTCCTTTCCAAATGTCAAGGTTTTAATTTTTATGTGACCTTGTTTAATTTTTATGTGACCTTGTTTAATTTTTATGTGACCTTGTTTAAACTTTCACAAGTTCACAAAAGGGTGAAAAGGGAAGAATGAATAACAAAGTTTTATAAAATTTAAATTTTGTCCTTATGATAAAATATTTGTGTGCTTATATGTATATGTGTGTAATTATTTTTTTGAAAAGAAAAGTTTGTGAAGAAAGAAGGAATAAAATGTGAGTAAATATGAAATAAAAGTTATTTATCTTTTTAGTGAATAACTAAAAATGATTTTTAAGGATGTACAGCCAGTCATGAATGTCTTGAAAGGCAGGAAATAAATCTCTCTTGTTCCTTTTCTTTTGTTATATATATATATATATATATATATATATAAGAAAAAGTGGCATTGTTATATATATATATAATTCAAGGTAATTTATGAGGCAGACAATTATAAATATGTTTCAAATATTTGAATATGTTTGAAATATTTATACATATATAGCTTTGGCTCTACTTTTAACCATTATCAAGGATGAATTTTATTTTACTTTTAACTGAATATATAGTTTGTTTTATGTATGTATGTAGAGCTATAAGAATGTATCATTTTTCAAACATGGTCAGTACATTGTGGCCATGTTCTTAGTTAATGTTGTTAAGTGTTATTTTTATCCTTTTTTATATGTGGAGGATGATATTATATTTGTATTATCAATGAACATGTTCAGACAATTTTTATATAATTTATGTATTAAATTCATTTTAAGAGCTATATTTACCAAAATTATACAAAAATATCTTGAAACACTAAAGAGTAAATTTATACAATAAAATCGCCATTGACTTCAACCATGGTCCCCAGATGACTTCAAAATCTCCTGCAACTTTTCTGGATGGTCTCCTTGTTTAAGTTGGCGAATGCTGCTATAATCCTTGCTTTCAATTAATCTTTGATGTTACAATTAAAAATATAAAATGGCAACAATTTACCCATCGCACCTTATATATATATATATATATATATATATATATATATATATATATATATATTGTCTTTAAACAATAATAAAAACTGTAAAAGTACCACTTTATCTATGTATTATTAGCAATTAAAAAACAATAACAAGAACCCAGTTCTTATGAGGAATATCGTCACTAAAACCAAATCTTATAATGAAAAAGGAGAAAGATGCAATTTATGTCTTTTATAAAAATTTGTAATCTTAAATATACTTAAATAACCTTAATTTAATAACCAAAAAAAATGAATTGATAATGACATGCTGCCTCAGAAAAAATGCTTACTCAAGTACTTAGACTCAGATTACATTGATTCCCTTATGTGTTTGTTTGTTTCTTTCTTTCCTTTCTTTCACTACATTTTCCAGAATTTTAATTTTTTACAATTTTTAAAATTTTTAAATCTTTTAGTTTTTTTAACTTAATGTAATTTTTTGCTATTTAAAATTATGCACTATATAAATTAAAAAAATAGTACTCTAACATTGTAAGATTTAACTTCCACCAACATTGAGATAACTTAAATTAAAATCTCTTAAATGGTGAGTTTATAATATGCACCTGATGATTGCGTAGTGCATGACACTTCAAATCGTGCCATTGTCATAAAATAATATATATATATATATAGATAGATAGATAGATAGATAGATATAAATAATGGCGTCAAATTTGTAAACAAAGAGGATAATCCAAAATGAACTATTTATTTTATATATAAAATATTAAGAGATAGATCTGTATAGAGAGTTCAGTGGATATTATCCAGAGCAATATGAAAACATAAAGGAAAACACAACAAATCATCTAATGTGGTTATAAAATGTAATTTATTTTGATGGATGAAAATACCCATCTCAGCCCATGATTTCATTTGGTTTAAATTTTCTCAGAATATTCAAAAACATTTTCAAAAAACTTAAACTAAATGAAATCGTGGTCTGAAAAGATGGGTATTTTTGCCCATCAAAATAAATTATAATTTATAACCACTTTAGATGATGTGTTGAGTTTTCTTTTATAAGATATATATATATATATATATATATATATATATATATACATATAAATATATATATATATATATATATATATATATATATATATAGGCTTCATAAAAACCTTGTTTAGACTGGAGGCTATTCGTGGTCGAGAGGTCTAAGACGTTACCAGAATATATATATATATATATATATATATATATATATATATATATATATATATATATATATATAGTACTACAAATATTTGAGGTACAAAGCCAACAAAGTAAGTTGGTATGATTTATGTTTCTTAAATAAAAGAAAATATTTAAGTGAAATTAATTTTTTTTTTAGATGTTTGAGTTTAAATAAAATATCTGTATAAGAGGTCAGGTTTACATACAGAGAAAGAGAGTGAGAGGTGGGGGAGTTTGTTAAACTTTCAGCTGTCTCCTTGGTCCTAAGCTTATTAGTAAAAGTAAGTTGACAATTGGAATTACCAGTAGTAAATCTAAATCCTCCTGGAACAAGTCTATCTACTGATTATTGGATTGCAAATTTCCTAATATTTCTTTCTAAAGGCTTTCAGAAAATAAAAATATTTGATTGGTCCATTATTCTTTCTTGCTATCTGAACTGGGTTTAGTAAAACTGATTGAGAAATTTACAAAATCTAGGGTGCAAGTGTTATTTTTTGTGCAGCCAACAAATCCAGTGCATCCAATTAGAACAAGTTTATCTCACCAGTTTGTGTTTTGTGTCATTAAAGAAGTTATTAAAAATATTTCTTTGTAAAGCTATGAAATTTTTAGACTTTGTGGAAGCAAACAATCTTGAATCTGAAATCATGTGGCAAAAGATACAAGCCTAATTGCTTGGCCTCTTTTTAAAAGACATTAATTAAGAAAATTGAATGAAATGTGTACATGAAGATTGATTTTTCAACCACTCTTTTCATCAATATTTGTGCCAAGGCAGACATGGTGGGCCAGACAGATGGAGTAAAGGCTGGATGGTTTCTTGTGGAAAACATGTTCACAGTTCATTGGTGGAAGTTGTGAGATGTTTCTGAATAGGAGTATAGCTGGTAAAGAGATAGATCATGTCAAGTTTCAAATATGGTTAAAATGACAACTCAGACATAAACTGACATTTTTTGAAGGCACATGTAGATCTATAGTTCAAGGAGATGACTGCTTTCAAAATAATTATTTTTATGCATGACAATATTCAGCAATGAAAACTAATTTTTAATATTAAATGAAACAGTCTGAAAGACACTTATTTGATGAAGTGGGCAGATTATTCACCTGACCTTAACCCAGCTGAAAATTTGTGAAGCATTTGAAAAAGAATGTTTACATTGGCAGATGGCAATCTACCAGTAAAGATTAGGTTGAGAATGCTATTCTGGATGCTGTGCAGCCTGCTTCATAAAAAAAGTATAACAGCTCATAAAAATCAATGGATGGACAACTTCTAAAGCTAGCTTCAGAACACGGAGGTTATATTTCATATTAATGTTGTCTTTATAGATTTGCTGTCATTATAATGACACTTTTTTCAATTTTTTGTTCAAAATATCTTTGTAAACTTAAGGCACATTCTGTAACAATGTTTTTAATTACAAAATAATGTTTCTTGGAGTTTCAATGACCTGTTTAATAGTCTGAAACTTGGTAAATTTGGTAAAATCATAAAACTATTGCCACATCATAAGAGTAACATACAGCCTACTATAATTTATATATGTTATGTGAAATAGTGTTATAGTGCAAATAATTCCATTAAAAATCTCTAGTAATGTGAGATGGAGTGTACACAAGTTAGAACCATAAATACCATCTATATTCTGGCATGATTATGCTCAGGCTATATGGTAGAGATATTTTTACTCATCTATATTGGGTCTTGTGTTGTTTCTATGGAAACTGAATACATAAAATATCTATATCAATATTGTATTTGGATGGCCAGATCTGGAAAGACTAATCATTTCTAGATGTATAGAGCAGTTGATAATATGTAACTTTAACAGGGTACTGCAAGTTAATTTGTCCCTTAATGATGCCTCCCCAATATGGCCCTGCCTTGTCTAGTCTGTAACATTTAAGGAAAAGTAAAGTTCATTAACTAACAATAAATTGTAAAAATACTAGAAAGACTTGTGAAAATATCATGGTTCTCCTATTTTAATATTCTGATGAATCTTAATTCTTAAGTTAATGATTGAATAAGCTCATAGAAATTTCTATGGCAATAAATTATCTGTAGAATGCCACCATCACATTGATAAATATTTGAGATTAACAATTTTAATAAAATATTGCAATAGAAATCATAAATATGAATGCTGGTGTGTTATTTCAAGAAGTGGGTACAAATGAAAAGATTTGAAATGGAAATTTATTTTTCATTTTACTGAAACACTTCTATCTTCACTTTCTTTCTTTCTTCTGTTTATTTTCTAACTGTACCCAACTAGTGTCTTTTCCCCTGTTTCCATAAGATCTAAATGAAATAGTCCATTATTTATGAGGTATTGGCAGAAAATATTAAACTCTCTTATCTTTCCATTTTTTCTTTCTTTCTTTCTTTCTTTTTTTCTCTCTTATATTCCTTTCCCTACGGAATTTAAATAATTTTTTTTTATTGTATCACCCCGAGCAAGGCGGTAACGCCACTGATGTGCAGGGGGCTACGTAATAGTGAAAAGATTGGAAAAGAGAAAGCCGAAAACCACATCCTAAACAGGGAACAAGGGATGAGCCTCTACACCTGTTCAATAGACGTGGGTGGAGTGTGAACCGGGCGATAGATAGGTCTACCTACTCCAATTGAAAAAAAAAAACAAAATGAGAAGATTGGAAAAGAGAAAGCCGGAAACCACATCCTAAACAGGGAACAAGGGATGAGCCTCTTAACATGTTCAATAGACGTGGGTGGTGTGTGAACCTAGCTCACCAGTTTCTCATTCCAAGTTGCCAACCATTATGCATCTGCACATTCATCAGCAAAACAAATATACTTATAAATTGTTCTATTCTCTAAGACTAAAAAATACAAAAATCTCAATTTCTTGTACCCTTAGGTGATTAATACAAAGAAGAGTTTTAATAATTGGTAAGGATAGAATTTTTCTCAGTCTAGAATAAATGAGGGTATTAAAAAAAGTGGGAATCGGAAAATCATTTAAATGATAAATAACCACCAAATAAATAAAAATGAGGTGGTATTAATAAGATCTGGGGTGAATTTAGGTGCCTAATTGTATCCCACCAACTCAACAGATGTATTTGCAATTGTCACCCTACAAAGTGCAATGTTTAATTAAGTCTATTTATGTTGAAATCTATCATTCAATTTAGTTCTCGATGATGGGAAAATCAAACATTCGAATGAGAACTTTGTCTCTTCAAATTTCTTGTCCTCCTCTCCACATTGATCCAAATGACATTTGCCATCTTTGCATTTGTCACACACAGGGGGCAAGGAGGTAAGAGATTTTTATCAACAAATCAGGCAAGGTCAAAGTAACATCTGGTAAGTGTCTATAGTAGCAAACAAAGTAAAAAAAACATAAATTTAATGCTGTTGGCAGAAGTATCAAATGAAACTGAGATTTGGAATTTATTGATTGTGTATTGAGATCAAAGATACGACATGAATGGGATGTTAATGATACTGATAAAGATAAAGTGACATTGGTTAGAGCAACAGTGGAAAAATGTCAGACCAAAAAGAGACAAAAAAAAAAAGAACAAACAAATAAAGAGCAAACAGTATGAAGTCATGCAGTCACCATTAGACATTTTTTCCTGTCTTAGTAAGGATCATTGATTTTCTATTTTAGTAAGAACCATTTAGTAAGGACTGTTTTAGTAAGGATGTGCATTGTGGTGCAGTGGATATTGGCTTGGAACGAGTAATCAGAGAGCCAAGTTCAAATTTCAGTTGAAGTCGTTGCATTCACTTACATGCAAATACCCTTGGAAAAGGTATGAATCTATCAGTTCTTCCTCCAGCTCTGTGTTAAATAGCAGGACAGATCCAGTTCTATGGCTTTGGATGGCTACTGGTCTACCGTAAAAAGAAATAGTAAACTACTGCAAGAAAATCTACTACTTAGTCAGATATGTCTTGAAAGTGACATGATCTACCAAGTATTTATCACATATAGCACTTAACTGAAGGGTCATTATTTGTACTCAACTATGCTTGCGAAATGGCCTTGGGTCAAACATAACTGAGTCTATGACATTTGAAAAAGTCAGAAGGTTGAACAAAAGATAAAAGGGTCTTGTTTGTATTATGTGTAATACATGTAAATTTATTTAACAAGAAGAATGACATCAATTTGTAGTTTTGAAACAACATTTATGTTTGAAAGTTCTGCATAATGTTTTTTTAATGTATGTTTAAGAGTTCAGTTTTCATAAAGTCTGGTGAAATGAATTTTTGAAGAAAAGATAAATCAGATGTTGCTGATGTGTTTCTAACTGCAGTAGGTGAATAAGTTCATTCTGAGTGTGAATGAAAGTGGAAAGGATATTTTTGTTTTTCTCTCTTTTTTGCTGCCAAGAAGTAAATGAGGTAAGATGAAAGTCTTGTGCCCTCTTTCATGAGAAAGAAGGAGGATTAATGAATGCAGAGCAAAAGAGGTGAGTAAATGGGTTCAGTTTTAATAGACAGTTTCGAATTGGGATAAAGTCTGAAGTTTGGGATTCAGAGAGACATTAATTGCTAATTAATACTGAGATAAATAATATTGTTTTTTCTTTTTCTTCATTTTTTTCTTCTTTTTTTCTTCATTTTCACATTATTGATTTTCTTCTTCATTTTCTTTTTCTTCTTCATTTTCTCCAACCCTCATTTCCTTCTCTTTCATTCTCTTCTTCTTCATTTTCTCCATTTTAATTTTCTTTTTCTTTTTTATTTTCTCCTTCATTTTCATTTTCTTCATATTATTCATTGTTGTTGCTTTTAAGAGACCTGAAAGAAAATGTTACCCTTAATTTTCTTTTTCTTTTTCATTTTCTCCTTCATTTTCATTTGTTGTTGCTTTTAAGAGACCTGAAAGAAAATGTTACCCTTAATAGTTGCCAACAATTCAAAGGGTGAAATGATTAAGTGCAGTTAAATTCAAGGAAAATTTGATAAATAGATACAAACAAATATAAACCATTATTTGAAAATCCATTTTATCCACTATGATCAATTTCTTTTACCGTTATTTGCTTAACAATATTTGGGTACTCAATCGGGACTGAACTCCATACACTAAAGAATAGGTCTGATTATCATCATAGTATGTACCATAATTTGATTTGTTAATTTTTCTAGAAACTAGAGAATGGATGGAACTGAGTTATATAACTTAATTTGGATTTCTTAGAGAATTTTATATATTCTATATATTTCACTGATTTTAAAAATGGGCAACTTCATAACTGATATCTTTATAACAGTGAAGGACTGTTAAGAAGGTATTTTTTAAATGTTGTGTCCCTTCAGAGTGGGGTTGATCATGGCCCCCACACCTACACAAATACAGATTTCTTATCCTTATTATCCGTGAATTGTCATGCCTTTTTGGAAAGCATAATGGAGTGGTTGTCTTCTTCACAGTTTGGAATTCAGAGGTTTTCTTCTTTAAGACTTGTTGCTACCTAGAGAGATCACTTTCAGTTAATATCATTTTCATATAATATCACTTTCATATAATGTCACTTTCATATAATGTCACTTTCATATAATGTCATTTTTATATAATATCACTTTCATATAATGTCATTTTCATATAATATCACTTTCATATAATGTTATTTTTTATATAATGTCACTTTCATATAATATCATTTTCATATAATATCACTTTCATATTATATCATTTTCATATAATATCACTTTCATACAATGTCACTTTCATATAATATCACTTTCATATAATGTCATTTTTATATAATATCACTTTCATATAATGTCACTTTCATATAATGTCACTTTTATATAATGTCATTTTTATATAATATCATTTTCATATAATATCACTTTCATATAATGTCACTTTCATATAATATCACTTTCATGTAATATCACTTTCATATAATGTCACTTTCATATAATGTCATTTTTATATAATATCACTTTCATATAATGTCACTTTCATATAATGTCATTTTTATACAATATCACTTTCATATAATGTCACTTTCATATAATGTCACTTTCATATAATATCACTTTCATATAATGTCACTTTCATGTAATATCACTTTCATATAATGTCATTTTTATATAATATCACTTTCATATAATATCACTTTCATATAATGTCACTTTGTAGTAAAATGAAACAGATTTTCTGTTTTAAAGGATGCGTTCCAAAGGCTGAGTAGAGTATTGAGAGACAGGAAGAATTCATTGGAAACAAGGAAAAGATTTCATTGAAATCAAAGAAAAGACTACTGGACTGTTATTGGATATCCTACTTTATGACAGCAAATGCTGGAAAATCTGTTAAAAGATGAAGGAGAGACTGAAAGCAACAGAAATGTGTTCCTACAGAAGGATGCTAAGAATACCATAGACCAAATATGTGAACAACGACAACATTTTGGCGAGGATGCAAATGAAAGGAAACTTTTATTTAGCATCAGGAAGAGACAGCTGAGATATATAATAAGGAAGGAGGGCTTGGAGAATCTAATACTCACAGGATGGATAGAGAAAAAGAGAGACAGAGAAAAGCAGTGCAAGACATAATTGATGGGCTTGAACAAGTAGATGGTGGAGTGGGGTTTGGGAGAGATACTGAGAGAAAAAAATGTTAAGAGTGTCAAGGGATAGAGGAAAGTGGAAGTCCATGATCTCCCACGTTTTTGAAAGGACATGGCACATAAAAAAGAAGAATTAACATATTAAATAAACATATTAATAAATATATAAACATATTAATGAACATATTAAATAAGATATAAAAATTGGATAATGGGAATTGGTTCAATGGATGCAGTCGGTTAAAAAGAATTCTGATCACCCCAATTCTGAAGAATACAATGGCTCCAAACAAAAGACATTTTCTTTGTTAGATTTGCTTTCAGCAATTCCGTATCACCATTGGATTTTCTTTTGGCATGCAATTCAATTAATCTCTGAAAAGGATTTTTTTTTTTTAATCATATCACCCCAGGCAAGGCGGTAAGGCCGCTGGTGTGCAGGGGGCTACGTAAGAGTGAAAAGATTGGAAAAGAGAAAGCCAGAAACCACATCCTAAACAGGGAACAAGGGATGAGCCTCTACACCTGTTCAATAGACGTGGGTGGAGTGTGAACCAGGTGATAGTTCAGTCTATCTACTCCAATTGGAAAAAAATAAGGAAAAGTGAAAAGATTGGAAAAGAGAAAGCCGGAAACCACATCCTAAACAGGGAACAAGGGATGAGCCTCTACACCTGTTCTATAGACGTGGGTGGAGTGTGAACTGGGCGATAGTTCAGTCTATCTACTTCAATTGAAAAAAAAAAAAAATAAGGAAAAGTGAAAAGATTGCAAAAACCAATGCGTCTTTTATGGAAAAGTCAGCAATCTTCTTTTAATTCACTTCATGTTGGTAATTCTTAAGTCAGCCTTTGCTCGGTTTTTGCTTTAATCATTTAATCATTCTACTTGTGCCTTCAAATGCTGCTGTCCTCTTGTCATGCTGGCCTTAAAACTTTAAAACTAAAACAGATTATCAATGAAAAAATTTGGCATGAGACGTAATATGTTACATTTTAATCTAGCTTAAGATTAATCTGCTTTGAAGTGTTGAATTGTTTGACTCAATTTCAAGTTACATTCCTTCTAAATGACAATAATCTCAAAATCATATTCAAATAGATTTTTTGTTTGAATTTGACAGAAAAACAGAAATCTAGTTAAAAAAATAAACGCAACCAACAAATCTACACCTGACAAAAATCAACTGAACCTGCCAAAAAACAACAAAAATAAGAATGATTAAAAGAAAAAACATCTAAAATATTGTATATGGATGCATTTGAATTATATATCTTCATTTACATAATCTTAGTTCAAGAAAATTTACCACATGTTCATTCCTTATTTTAGGACAAAAAGTTGACTTAAATTCTCATTTATCATAACTTGATGTAAATTTCTGTTTGAATTTCTAGAACATGAAACACATGAGCAACATGTTAACCCTCTAGGGCCATTCGTATCATATTTGATACAGTATTTCCCTATAAGGAAACATTTGGTATTTCCCTATAAGGAAACATTTGGTATTCATTGACTGAGCAGTCAGTACTGCTTTCATTTGAAATTTATAAAATATTTCTCTTAAAAAATATTTCAGGAAAATATTTCTTTCAAGGCTTGTTTTCATACTGTATCAAATATGATATGAATGGCCCTAGAGTGTTAAGGCTTCTACTGGGCATAAAGTGGGGGATCAGTTCTATATTGTTATGAAGTAATAAACAGATCTCCCACTAATATGATACGAATGGCCCTAGAGGGTTAAAAAGGATGTTTAAAAAATAAGGTACAAAAGTGCATTAAATTAATTGAAATGAAAACATTGACAAAGCAACAGAATTCATACAACACATTTTGTAACATCCAATTTCAGTTAAATTTAATATTGAACACATGTATATGTGACTTCACAACAAAAATAACAGCCACCATAAAATTGTTTACCAATATAAAATTAAAAGGTATAATAACATTTTTGCATCTCAAGGAAAAAAAGAAATTCAAATTTTAGTCAGAAAATAATTGACTGAAGAACACAAGTTCCAATGCATAAGCATTTTCTTTCAGCTTTTGGAAGAGTATAGGTGAAATAATGGTGACTTTCATGATCACGGCTAATAAAACCTGGATGTAGAATATTACACCAGAGGCAAACATTGTGAGTTTAATCCCAGATCCCTGGGTCAGGTAGTACAGACACAAATGCAGTAGAAACAGTAATGAGGAATACTAAAAAGAACAAGAGAAGATTTATCAAATCATGAAATGACAATCATCCTACATTGCCACTCTTCTAGATCATTTTTTACTAATGTAGGTGCCCCCTTGGTTTTATCCTTGGTTCTATTTTGTTTTTAATTTTTATTAACGAGCTTCAGCTCTCAACTTGGTATCGATACTAATGACACAATCACTTACCCTGTCTTGATAGTTAGCATGATCAGTGCGATAATGTCAAATTGGCGGGTCATCTAAAAACTGACTGACAGGCTATTAACTGTTTATGGCCATTGTTAATTGTTAATGGCTTGTTAATTTTAAATAGCTTCAAAACAAAATCACTCTCTATAAATGATCTGAGAGACCCCTTTCTGCCTCTCATCATCATGGCTGATGCTAACCTCCAGGAGAGTGACTCATTACGTCTTCTCAAGTTAAAATTCTAGGCTGACAAGAAATGGAAAGACTATATTGAATCCATTGCTAGATCAACTGCTAAGAAAGTTTTTTCATTGTCTCATACAAGACAATTTTTCTCTCCAGAATCTATCCTACATATCTATAAATCTACCTTTCATCCATTCTTAGAATATTGCTACCACATATGGTCTGGAGTTCCTGGATAAAATTCAAAGAAGCAGTAGCAATATTATTCATCCTGATCTGGCATCTTGGCTTCAGTCACTTACGCACTACTGTAAGGTTGTTTCTCTGTGCTGATTTTATGAATACTTTTATTGTAATTGTTTGGATGAGCTCTTCATTATGGTACCTAGACTTTTTGAATTTAAATACAGTACTAGACTGGTGACGGCACGAAGGCGACATGCCGTCACCAATCTAGGATGTGCGTTGTGGTGCAGTGGATATTGACTCAGAACGAGGATTTGGAGAGCCGAGTTCGAATTCCAGTTGAATTCCTTGGATTCACTTACGTGCAAATACCCCTGGGAAAGGTATTAATCCGTCTCTTCCTTCCAGTTATGGGTTAAATAGCAGGACAGATTGGGTTCTCTAGCCTTGGCTGGCAACCAGTCTACCGCAGAAAGCAATGGCAACCTACAGTGGGATAATATTCTGCCCAGTCAGTTATGTCTCTTTTCAGACATGTTCGCCCAAGCATGTAACATGTATGGCACTTAACTGACTGACTGACTAGACTGGTGTTGAAATCTCATCAATTTACAGCTGAGCTGGCTAGATGGAGTCATAAGTTCCATACTAACAGTTTCTTTTCTTGCACTTCTTATTTGTGGAACTCCCTTCTGTCTCTATGCTTTCCAGACAACATCAATCTGCAAAAATTTATTTCCAGTATCAATTGCTATCTACTGAACTCCTGATTACTCTTTTCTCTTCCCTGTCATTATTAATGCTTCTTTTCTTAACTCTTCCACACCCAGTAACCCCTTGTGTTTTAGGGGCTTTACTACTTTGTATGGGAAGGCTTCACTGTCTTGCATTGTCACTTTCCTCCAGGAAAGTGACTCGTTGTTCCTTCTCAGGCTAACATTCTCAACTGACATAAAGTGGAAAAAGTATGTTAAATCCATTGCTAGGTCACCTACTAAGAAAACTGGTTCCATGTATCATACTAGAGAGTTTTTCTCTCCAGAATCTAATATATATATATATATATATATATATATATATATATACGAGAAAAAATCGCAAGATCGCCAAGACCTACCGCGGTTTTGCACAACAGCTCGTCAGGGCTAATAACGAGCCGTTGTGCGAAACCGCGGTAGGTCTTGGCGATCTTGCGATTTTTTCTCGTGTGTTTTTGCTCTACGTCACTGCCTCTTGGTTAATCCTTTTTGGTTAGTTTTGTATCGAGCACTTTTCTTTCTTTGTGGTTCGTTCCGTTTGAGGGGTTTTTTTTTCTTTGCTGTGAAGTACTGTATGTATTGTCGGTGCTCCGCAGTTTTCTTTTTTTTTCCCCCTCATTGTCCAAAGCTTTATAGCGGCGGACAATAACGGAGTTAGATTCTGCCGGTTATTCGTGGTCCTAAAAAATTACTTGTGTAAGATTTTAAGATTTGGATACGTACAGAGTCGATTTTATTATTATATATATATATATATATATATATATATATATATATAAGTCTAATATATATATATATATATATAAGTCTAAAGAAATCTAAATCTAAAAATATATTTTTGTTGTGCAAAATAAATGATTTTTCATAATTAAGTGACAGATTTATAGTTGTATTATATGTTTATATTTAAATATATCATAAACATTCATACATTCTGATGTCGTTTTCTACAGCAAAAGTTTAGCATGAAATCTTATAATCTGAATTCAAAAATTAAATACGCTTTTTTGCTTCTTGTGCAAACAGGACATATGTGTACTTTTTAAAAACTTTCCTGAAAGTAGGACCTGTGTCTATTTTTTGGCTCTCATATAAACTGATCTGGTATATCTTTTTTTACTCTAATACAAACCCAACCTGTGCCTACTTTCTTTTTACTGCCATGTAAGCTGGACCCAGATGCACATTGTGATGCAATGAAAATTGGCTCTGGACGAGAAATCAGTAGTGCTGAATTTGAATTCCAGTTGAATTCATTTCATTCACTTACATGTAAATACTCTTGGGAAAGCTATTAATCTATTTCTTCTCCCTCCATCTATGGGTTGATTAGCAAAACAGATTGGGTTCTATAGCCTTGGCTGGCAATCAGTATACCACAGAAGGTAATGGCAACCTATTGCAGCAAATTCTTCTGCCTAGTATGTCATGGATTGAAAGAGACAATTATGTATCCCATATGGCACTTAACTTGGCTTAACTTAGGATAATGTTTCCAGTTCTTTCTACTCATTTTATTTTAGAACCTTGTGTCTTAATGTCATCTTCACCTTCTTTGACGTGCATTGATTGAAAAAAATAAAAAGTTTTAAATTAAAACAGAAATTTATTTCTGAGTTCATACAATTTTTCCTTCATTTGAATCTGTTTTTATCACAAGGTTACTTTTTTATTATCTACAATTTTTGGTTTGCAAATTTTCATGGATTAATTCCTGCCCTCTCATCTCTCTCTTTATATATATATATATATATATACAAATATTTTGCTCTTAAAAACACACATATAAATATCTCTTGATTAACTCACACCTTTCATATAAATATTTGTTAAAACAGAATTCAGTCTTTTTATGTTTCCAGTTGATTTGTAAATTGATTATTGTAAGGCAACATGGACAAATTCAAATAATTAAAAATATAAATTTTTGTTTCTATTTATTTGGCATTGTGTGTGCAGTCTATACAATAAAGAATAGAATTCTAACAACAGATCAATGACAAAAATGAAGGAGTCAGAGAAATAGAGAAGAAATAGAGAAGTTGGGTCAGCAATAGGCTAATGGCATCCATATGCAGAAGCATAAAAATATCAAAAACAAAATGGCTGCCTATTTACTTTAAATATGTCTACCTTTCTTTTTTAAAATAAACGGACATGCCTCCCAGAACTACCATATGAACGCAGATGTCCCTTAAGGCTCTATCCTAGGTCCTACACTCTTTCTGATATACATTAATGATCTCCCTGATTCCATAATATCCCAAGTAGGTATGTACGCCGATGACACCACAGTTTACTCTCGCCTTGACCAAAAATCTGGTGTAGGCGACAAAGCTAACCTTGCAGCCGAGCTTGAAAAGGACCTCCAATCCGTAGTGGACTGGGGTAAGAAACGGCTCGTAAGCTTTAATGCTTTTAAAACAAAGCTACTATCAATTAACCATCATAGACAATTGCACCTACCTCCCATTAGCATGGACCAGGTTTGCCTCCCAGAGAGTAAAACACTACGCCTCCTTGGTCTCACACTTACAGCAGACCTCAAATGGAATGACTATATCGAATCCATTGCTAACTCCACTGCTATGAAAGTTGGTTCTCTATGCAGGTCCCGGAAGTTTTTTTCCGTCTGAATCTATCTTGCACATATATAAATCTACCATCCGCCCGTGCATTGAATATTGCTGCCATATCTGGTCGGGTGCTCCTGCTATTCTCCTCGGGCTTCTCGACAAGGTACAGCGGAGGGTCTGTAATGTGATCGATACCAACTTGGCAGAACGCCTGCAGTCTCTCTCTCACCGGTGCGACGTGGCTTCCCTGTGTCTCTTCTATAAATACTTTCACGGCTTCTGCTCCAATGAATTTAGATCACTGCTGTCCCCTAGATACGAATTTGCACAAGAAACTAGATTAGCAACTAGATCCCACCCTTTTACAGTGAAACCGATAAAATGCAACCGCAACTTCTACTCCAACAGTTTCTTTCTTCGCACTTCCCAACTGGAATTCCCTTCCACATGATTGCTTCCCCGACGGCTACAATCTCTAGGAGTTTAAATGTAAGGTCAATAGACACCTCCTAACACACTAACTTGCTCCCATTCTTTCAAACACTCTTCCCATCTGCCCAACCCTCATCCTCAGTATCCTTACCCATCTATCACCTTCCTTCTGACATTTCCTACACCTAACCACTCCTCCTCTTTACCTTCCCCTATGTAGCCCCATGCACAATAGTGGCAGTGGAATGCCTTGCTTGGGGTGAAATGATTAAAAAAAAAAAATAATGCAAACCTAACTTGTATGTAATTTTATTGACTGTCATGTAAACTGGACCTATGACTACCATCATTTTTTCTTATTGTAATCAAATCTGTATCTACTTTTATTGACTGTCATTCAAACTTGACCAATGGCTACTTTTTTAAAACTCTAATGCAAAACCTAATCTGTCTCTATTTTTGTTGACATTCATGTAAGCTGGACGTATGTCTACCATTTTTAATACCCTAATGGTAACCCAATCTCTATCTATTTTTGTTGACTGCCATGTTACCTGAACCTATGTCTACCTATCTATCATTTATCAAAATAACAGAATTTGGTATTAAATAATGTGGAAAAGATTGATATGCTGTAAAGTCCTCTGCGACGTCCCTTGGGGAAAAGTGTTTGACCTATCAGTTGATGACTGTGCCTCTGAGGTCTCGTCATGGGTGAAAGCTGGCATTGATGCCTTCATACCCACCAGGAAGTATAGCTTAAAACCTCATTCCTCTCCGTGGTTCTCTCCAGCCTGCTCAGCCGCCATTGCCCACAGGAACCATTACTTCCGTCTATTCCGGAGACAGCCAACTGATCACAATAGGCACCTGTTCACATCTGCTCGCAATGAGTGCAAGAAAACCCTAAATGACGCCAAACAGTTGTTTGCTGAGAGAATGCGACAGCACATAGCTGACCGCAAGTTCGGCTCCAAGGACTATTGGAGGATTTGTAAACGAATGCTCAACAATAGGAAATCCTCAATACCTCCTTTAATCCATGGATTTGAGGTTCTCACGTCATCTGCGGACAAAGCTGAGTGCTTTGCCCGCAGATTCTCATCCAACTCCACATTCGACTCGTCAGGAGTGCACTCACCCGACTTCCCTATTAGAACTGAGGCCAAACTGCACGAAGTATATATTACCCCGACAGTAGTATCCAGAGTAATTTCAAAACTCGACCCCCATAAGGCGTGTGGAGACGATGGAATCCCGGTGATAGTCCTTAAGAAGTGTGCCCCTGAACTTTCCCCCGTCCTCTCTAAACTGTTTAACTACTGCCTTTCTGCTTCCTGCTTTCCTGCATGCTGGAAATTCTCCTGTCTTTAAGAATTGTGGTGAACCCTCGGACCCATCCAACTATCGCCCTATCAGTCTTCTACCGATATTCGAGAAAGTATTCGAGGCTATAATCAATGCTGAAATAGTTCATCATCTCACCGCCCACAAACTGTTCTCTGACAGGCAATATGGATTCCGCTTCGACAGGTCCACGGCCGACCTGCTAACAACTGTAACGGAGTACATGCTACAGGCCCTTGATGAGTCTGACGAGGCTCGCGCGGTTGCTCTGGACATCTCCAAGGCTTTCGACAGGGTTTGGCACCCTGGCCTCCTATGCAAACTACGCGGTTATGGTATTACCGGTTGCCTGCTTGACCTAATCCAATCTTTCTTAAATAACCGCAAATTGATGGTCGTTCTGAATGGGCGTGCCTCTTTGTCCTACAGCACGAATGCTGGTGTCCCACAGTGCTCTATCCTGGGCCCGACGCTCTTCCTTATTTTCATCAACGACCTCCCAGATGAGATCAAGTCCCAAGTAGGCATCTAAGCAGATGACACTACAATATACTCCCGCTCCAGTAAGAAACCTGTCGTGGCGGACAGACATAATCTCGCTGCTGACCTTGAGTGAGATCTACACTCTGTGGTGAACTGGGGCAAGAAGTGGCTTGTCAACTTCAATTCCTCTAAGACCAAGCTGTTGTCTGTCAACCATTACAGGCAATCTCTTCTGCCTCCCATAAGCATGGACCAGGTGATTCTCCCGGAGAGTAATACACTACGCCTCCTCGGACTTACCCTGTCCTCAGACCTCAAATGGAACCACTATATTGAATCCATAGCAAAATCTACTGCTAAGAAGGTTGGGTCACTATGTCGATCCAGGATGTTTTTTCCACCTGAATCCATCCTGTATATATACAAGTCAACCATCCGTCCGTGCATGGAGTACTGCTGCCAGTACTCTGGCAGCAGTACTCCATGCACTGAGGAGAACGGCAGGTGCCCCTGCCGTTCTCCTCAGTGTTCTTGACAAGCTCCAAAGGAGAGTCAGTAATGTGATAGGTACTGATCTGGCGACTCGACTGCAGCCACTTTTCCATCGTCGAAATGTGGCCTCCCTCTGTCTCTTCTATAAATATTTTCATGGCTTCTGCTCGGATGAGCTTAAGTCACTGATGCCTCCTCAACAGGTGTTTACCCGTGCAACCAGACTGTCAACTGGGTCCCACCCATTCACAGTCAGGTTAGCCAAATGCAGACGACAATTCTACTCCTGCAGCTTCCTCTCTCGCGCTTCCCGCCTGTGGAACTCACTCCCGTATTCTTGCTTTCCTGACGGCTACAACCTCCAGAAATTTAAATGCAAAGTTAATACTCATCTACTAACCACTGGCCTCTAGCTCTCTCCCCTCTCCTGTATAACCTTCCCTTTCTCTCCTCTTATGTATCTGTCATCGCACCTTCTTTCTCAGCTTTCTATTGTTCCTTTCTAACTAGCTTGTACTCCTCACTCTTTTTACATTTATGTAACCCCCTGCACATCAGTGGCGTTTCCGCCTTGCTCGGGGTGAAATGATTAAAAAAAAAAAAAAAAGAAAAGTAAATCAAACCATATCAAGAGTCTTGTCTTCATAAATTCAGCTGAAGAATGCTAGAAAATGGACCAGATAATATATGAAAAAAACAGTAGTGAAATACTTAATACTCTCTAAAAAAAGTTAATTTTAATTAATAAATTAATCAATAAATGAAAAAAAAACTCTATAGAACTTGAATGAATAAATTCATTTTCCAAATCTTGGGTTTTTACAGGGAAAAATAACAATGTAGAATGATTACAAATAATCTGTATTTCATCGCAAATAACACATCACTCAATAAGTCCCAGGCCTGACATAGAGAGGATGTTATTAATAAAAAATCTATATAATTTTTATGAAGTACTGACCCTTCAAATGGCATGTGACAAAATTTTGGCCCAATCAGATTATTAGTTTACAAATTACAGTAATTTATATTTAGCTACTGTTGCAAAGTTTCAAAACAATGGAAAAATCTGAATTTCATGTTCATAAAGCATTGCTTTCTAATGGAAAAAAATGCTGTTCAAGCAAAGCAATGGCTTAATAAGTGTTATTTGGACTCTGCTTTGTCGGAAACAATGGTTAAGAGGTGGTATGCTGTTTTTAAACGCTGTCATACAGACACAAATGATGCTAAATGCTCAGGATGCCCAAAATTAGCAGTTATCCTGGAAAACACAAAAAAAAAAAATACACAAACTCGTTAAATTAAAAAATTAAAGTTAAGTGAGATAGTAGAGGAGTTGAACATATCAGGAGGCAGTGTATTTGTCAATGAGAAAGCTGTGTTCAAAGTAAGTGTTGTGTTTGCTCACAGTCGATCAAAGACAACAGTGCATTGACAATTCAGAACATTGTTTGCCACTGTTTCAACACAAGAAGTCTTTGCATAAATATGTGACAATGGATGAAACATGGATCTACCACTTCACTCTGAAGTCAAATCGACAGAGTGGACAGCAACAGGTGAAAGCCATCTAAAGTAACCAAAGTCACAAACATCAGTAGGCAAGAGTTTGGCCTCCATATTCTGGGATGCACAAAGGATTTTGTTCATTGATTACCTTGAGAAAGGAAGAACTATCAATAGCAAATATTATATAGCATTGGTGTATTTGAAGGAAGACATTGCCAAAAAATGGCTACAAATGAAAAACAAAATGCAATCTTTCACCAAGATAATGTACAGTGTCACAAATCAATCGCAACAATGGCAAAACTACATGAATTGCATTTTGAATTGTTTTCACATCCATCCTATTCTCCAAATCTGGCCCCTAGTGACTACTGGCTGTTTGCAGACCTCAAAAAAATGCTCCAGGGAAAGGAGATTTGGCTCTAATGAAGAAGTGATATTGGAAACTGAGGTGTATTTTGAAACCAAAGACAAATCATTCTACAAAAACGTCATCAAATTGTTAGAGAAGCATTGGAAACAGTGTATCACCCTAGAAGGAAACTATGTTGATGAATAAAGTCAAATTTTGCTTAAAAGTTGTTGTTTTATTAGTTAGGCCTGAGATTTATTGAGTGATGTGTTAATGATGTGATTCAAAAATCATCCTAATAATTATTTATAGGAAAAGCACAGGGAGACAACTTTACAGCATTGTGAAAGTGACCGAAGCCACGATGTGACCAATAATATTGCTGATTCTACTATGGATTTTATCAAAGATCTCTAGATAAATAAAAAGGGCACCAGACCATATGTGGTAGCAATATTCTAAGCATGCATAATAGGTAGACTTATAGATATGTAACATGAATTCTGGTGAGAAAAATCGTCAGCACAACATGGTGAACACACTTTCACAACAGCTGATCTAGATTCAATATAATTTTTCCACTTCATATCAGCCAAGAACATTAGTCTGAGAAAGTGCAACAAGTCACTCTCCTGGAGGCTAGCATCAGCCATGATATAACTGTAAGTTCTATGCTAACTGTTGCCATTCTCACGTGTGGAACTCCCTTCTGGCTCCATGCTTTCCAGCAAACTTTAATATTCAAAAATTTAAATGCAATGTCAATTACTATCTACTGTCCTGATTATTCTTCTTTTGTTTGCAATGCTTAGTCATGTTTCTTTATTTTAATACTTCAACACAGAGCAACTCCTTGCATCATAGTGACTTTACTGCCTTGGTTGGGGTGAATACGGTTTAACATATTGTTTTTTAATGTTTCTCTCAATGCAAGGCCCAAGAGTCACACAAAGTAAAGAGTTACTGTGTAGTGCTGTACAAGCATAAGAAAGGACAAGAAGTGAGGTTCTTGTGGCAATTCAGGAAAGATAATAGCTAACTTTCGACTTGAAGAGAGCAAGATTTAATTAATGTATAACATTTCAGAGTTCATTCAGGATTAGATAGGATTATAGTGTGGAAGTAAACTTTATAAGCAAAAAAAATCCCAATCCTACACAGGGACCAATGGATAAACTTTCTACTCTTGTACAAAATACTAGAGAGGAGTCATTAGGAGTAAAGAGTTGCAGATAACTTTAGAAGGAACCAGAAACTTAATCTTAAACAGGGAATAGAGGATAAACCTCTACTCCTGTACAAAAACCAGGAAGGAGACATTACATGTATAGAGTTGAAGAAGACTTTATAAGGAACAAAAAAACCAGTCCTAAACAGAAAACTCTAATCCTGTACAAAAGACTGGGGAAGTGATTTATACATAAAAATTTAAGCATAGAATGATCAGTTTAAAGACATAAAGAACATTTGAAATCCCAGTCTGACATTACTGTCAGTTTCATGAGGTAAATCAATTGTCAAGTGTCTGATGATTGATTTACATCACGAAATTGACAGTAATGCTAAAGAGCTTGTGAACATTTCTGAAAAGTTTTAAATGTGATTTTAAACATTAGTCTACATTTGACTTTATAGTGACTCTATTTCAGATATTGAACTCTGAAAGAAACAAGGTAAGTTTTATTTATTATATAAATTGCAAGTATTATATTTAGATATATAATTATTACTGATAGTAAAGATAGTAAAAAGAAGTTAAATTATGACAAATTAAGATATTTTTCAGACCAGCAGAATTTCTGCCAAAAATGTCTTTGATAGTTTACTAGAGCTGTAATTTCTGTCTGAATTTCTGTACACACACACACACACACACACACACACACACACACACACACACACACACACAAATAGTGCTTAATTATGATAATGTTTAGTATGAAGTTTATTGTTTTTTCAGTCATTTACTGATAAAATGTATTTTGGCAAGAAGGTTTTTCTTGTAAAGAGTTCAATATCACTGTGGAGACAGGCTGTTAATTATCATAAAGAGTTTGTCACTTTAACTGAGCAGGTTCATGCTGACTTCAAAGCTCCTTTCAAGTGACAAAATCTTTATGCTTATATTTATGATTAAATGGATATGACAAGAGGAAAACTATATTTTTCTCACCTACGTGTTTCATCCTGTGTTGGATTTTATCAAGGTAAAGAGAAATTAATTTTATTCTAAATAAAATATCTATAAACAAAAAGTTGTTGGCTACTAGAAAAAATGGTCATAAATATTCAAAGTTTAACTGAAACTAATATCATTTAAAAACATCATAGTTCATGTTTGAAGATAATTTTTATGTGCAGTGTAATGTTATGTGATATTAAAATGACAGAAATTTACAGTTTTCTTTGGATTTTTGTATATTTTTGTTTTATATGTTGGCTTGAGAAAGTTTTGTTTCTATAAGGTGAGATTGGAACAATATATATATATATTCAGAAATTATAACATGAATATATTATAATATCACTACAAAAGTAGCTATTTTGTTTCAACACTTCTTGTGTCTTATCAAGTAATGAGGTTTATTTCAAGTTGAAGGGTTTTAAAAAGTTAAAAACAAGCAAAACTTCTTTAATCAGGGAGGCATTACTGTATAGACAGTGTAGACCAATCAGAATAAAGTAACTTCTAATTTGGAGAACATGTGAGCAGACTCAAAAATAATTTTGGAGAGCATTAGTAATATCATTTGATTAAATTGAGATCAGCATTATTAATTGATTATTAGATTCACTTTATTATTATTGCGAATTTTTAAAAACATTTTTCTGAGTTTTAAATATTTATTAGATTTAGAAATAAATAAACCTACAAACATCCACTCATGGACAAACAGATGAGTATACACACATACACTGGCAAAAAGACATATATACAGATTAATATACGCACACATATATACATGCACAAATTTCAAAATTTTGTTTTTGACTTACCAATTTGTCTGTTAAATTTTAAAGCCCTATTTGAAAACAGACTGAATTGCCACAATTTTGGATACAGTAAGAATGAATTCATAACATGACTAGCCTTGAATGAATTAGGTCATGGCAGACACAATCATATTTCAGTGCATGAAAACATAAACATAATTAGATATATACTCACACAAATACACGAACTAAAAACAAAAATGTACATGACTAAAAACTACACACAAAAAAAAAATTATAGCCGCATACAGGAA